>CM067892.1:6793212-7241798 GCA_034621355.1 Mycalesis mineus | reverse complement strand
GCTTTGTTACTGAGACGGGAATATCAAAATTTATTGGAAATTTTAAACTATCCTTATTAGGGTCCCAGCTTAGACCAAGGGTGTTAGTGGTTTCACTTAGTACTAGATTACCGCTAGATTGAATAGTCTCTGATGACAGTATAGAAGATAGGTTAGAGCGGTACTTGCGTAGGTTAAATCCTGCTTTAGCAAGGTTATCAGCAACCGACCGCTGGATCCGTCGAAGATGGTTCTCGTCGTCGTGACTTGTCAATAGATCGTCAACATAAAAATCGGTTTGTATGACATTTTTTGAGACAGGATCATCGCACTCTTCCCCGACTTGCCAGAGACAACGCGTTGCGAGAAAGCTTGCACTAGCTAAACCGTAAGTTACCGTGTTAAGCCTGAGGGTTTGTAAAGGTTTGTCTTCCGCATCACGCCACAGTATAAGTTGCAAATTTCGATCGGACTCGTGAATAAGAACTTGCCTGTACATCCTTTCAATATCCGCCGATAATACATAACGGTGTTGACGAAATCTAACCAGGATATTGAAAAGAGGCTCTTGAATCGTGGGTCCTATCATTTGTATATCGTTTATAGACGTGTTGTACGATCCTGTACGCGCCGACGCGTCGAATACTACGCGCAGTCGCGTGGATTCACTATCGCGGAGGACGGGGTGATGCGAAATAAAATAACCTCCCTCAGGTCGGTCAACTTCTGAAATTGAAAGATGCCCTAGGTTAGCATACTCGTTTATAAAATCTACATAAGCGATTTTAAGCTCAGGGTGCTTACGAAATCTGCGTTCTAGATTTAAAAATCTCCTTTGAGCCATGTAATACGAGTCACCCAGACGCTCAGGGTTGTCGGTGAGCGGAAGCTTAACACAAAAACGCCCTTCATCAGTTCGAGTTGTGTGTTTTAAAAAATGTTGTTCACAATCTCTCTCTGTATCAGTAAGTAGGGGCCTTTGCGGTAAGCTTTCTAGTTCCCAAAACGTTTTTAAATCTTTATGAAAATCGGCTAAGTAGTTATTGGGTTCATCATTGTTGTCTACATTAGCAAAATTACAACGAATTGAATTTTTATAAGTGTCACGAGTGTAGTGCATGGGACCTGCGATGAGCCAGCCTAATTTAGATTGACGTAGTATAGGATTACCTTTACCTAAAGAGTGCTGTTTAGACAGGATTATATCCCAAAAGATGTCAGCACCGATAAGTAATCCTATGTCGGCAGGCTCATAAAAGCTGGGGTCTGCAAGTTCGAATGACTTTAGATTTAAATGTGTAGTGTCTATAAAAGACTTGGGTATTCTGCCTGAAATTTTAGGTATAACTAGGCAAGACAAAATAACATTAAATGAGCTCAGCTTAGACTGAATGCGAATATCGCAACGTTCAGCGCCGAGCTTGAACGGTACATTACCTATACCTATGACGTTTTGAGTGTCAGAATGCAGTGAAGTTAAGTTCAACTGTTCCTTTAAATTTTGTGTTATAAAAGTGCATTGACTTCCACTATCTAGTAGGGCCTTGGTAGTTATAGTTTTGTTTGTTTTAGGATTAATTACGTCGACTAACGCTGTACACAATAAAGTCTCTGACGAGGTTGTAGCAGACATCGTGACCGGCTCAGCACTGGTCTGATCGATGTCAAGTTTGTTAGACGTGCAGAGCATCGTGTTATGCCGCTCTCTGCAGATCCTGCAGGAGCCAGGAAGCCTGCAATTACGCTGATTGTGTCCACGTAAACAATTTGTGCATAGCTTTAATTTGGCTACCAATGCTACCCTTTCATCAACCGATTTGGATGTGAATTTAGGACATTTATAAATCTGGTGATTATCATTACACACGGCACACTTATGACTAGATGAAGCATTAGGTACGTTTCCCTTCTCAGCAACAAATGATCTCGTAGATTGAGCAGTGTGAGGTTGTTTGGTGTTGTTATGTAAATAGGTCGGAACTGATTTATTCTTGCTTGGATCTTGCTTGCTGCGAAAGACTGACTCTAGTACATCCGCACGACCCTTCAAAAAATTTAAAAACATTTCTAATGTAGGCATTTCCGAGTTACTAACATTATTTTGAATGAATTCCTCCCACTTAAATCGCGTGTTACTGTCTAACTTTGTTGAAACCAAATATATGATCAACGAATCCCAATGCTCGGTTGGTTGTTTTAAAGTATTAAGAGCGCGTAAGTTTTTAGAGACGTGATCTACAAGGAATCTCAAAGATTTGTCCGACTCACGCGCCTGTTCAATATTAAACAGCATTTTAATGTGGTTGTTTATCAATTGTCGCACATTATTATAGCGTTCACATAATAGGTTCCACGCATCAAGGTAATTACTATCAGTCACCTCAATATTGCTGATCACTCTAGCCGCTTCGCCCTCCAAATAGGAATTAAGGTAATGAAATTTATGTATATTTCTAATTTTTGGATTGTTATGGATCAACGAACTAAAAGTGTCCCTAAACTCGAGCCATTTCGAGTACATGCCCTCGAAATTATTGATTTTAATAACAGGCAAACGGAATCCAATTAGTTCGTGATCGTCTTCCTCGACCATTGCAGAGCTATGGCTGAGGTTGAACGATGCTGATGATTTCTTTGATGTAGTGTGATCTGCGATAATGCCCTGAGCCGAAGCGATTGAAGCGTGGAATGTTTGTTCTAGGCGCGATGACTTGCATTCAGAGTGATTCGACTAGTTCATTGTAGTATGTTGTGTGAATAATACTACCGACGTATACTATAGCGTAGGCTGATTGAATACTATTGTAAAATTTTCATAAGCAACACTTTGTTGTGTTTTACAAATAACAACACTTAACCTCGAAACCTAACGATGTTTTCCTTAACTTTTTTTTAAGATACTACTCGCTTGCTCAGTGTTTTTTTACAGTTGATTAGTAAAACGTAACAACTAAGGTGTACGCTCGTACATAAATAAAACAGTAGATTACTTTTACTATGTATTATATTGATTATTTTTAACAATTGATATATTTAAATTATTATAACGATTCTTCCGAATAAGGTGTCAGTTGCGTATATGTGTAGAATGTAGATTTTGACAATGCGTCGGTGTCGCCCTCAAGCGGTTGGCGTTGGTTGCGTGGCGCGCCGCTCCGTTTCAGGTGAACGCCGCGCGCGAACATGCACCCGGCCCTGAGATGCTGCGTTAGGGCTTCTCAGGAACATCGTGGCGCAACACGCAGATTCTGTTGAGTGCGCGGCGTACGGTCCCCTTTGAGGTTGCGACGTCAGCAACTCGAGCCACTCCATCAGCGCCCGGGTATATTTGTTTGATGCGTCCCAAGCGCCAGTAGAGGGGTGGCAAGTTATCTTCTTTGAGGACAACTAAGTCGTCCACCAGAATCTCTGCAGATTTTCCTCGCCATTTCGATCTGGTCTGCAGCTCGGATATGTATTCTAAACTCCAGCGTCTCCAAAACTGTTGGCGCATCAGTTCAATGCGTTGGAATCTGTCAAGACGATTAGGATTAGTGTCTTCGAGATATGGAGATGGCAGCGACGTCAAAGGTCTACCAATTAAAAAGTGGCCAGGTGTGAGAGGATAGAAATCATGGGGAGAAGAGCTTAAAGGATAAAGGGGGCGGCTATTTAGGATTGCTTCTATTTGTGCAAATAATGAGGATAATTCTTCGTAGGTTAAATGATTGTTTCCTAATATCCTAGCTAAATGAAATTTTGCCGATTTCACGCCGGCTTCCATCAGACCATTGAAGTGAGGAGCGTATGGTGGAGAAAAGCAAAAATCGATGCCTTCGTTGGCGGCAAATTCTTGGAATGCCTTGTTGTTTAACTTGAAAAATTCCTTAATTTCCTTCGCAGCACACGAAAAGTTAGTACCATTATCGCTATGGATGCGCCTAGGGCGCCCTCTGCGGGCGATGAATCTTTTGAGTGTAAGAATGAAGGCATTGTTACGGTGTTTTTCGTACGGTTTGATTGAAAGGAAACAACACCAAATTCTTGAAGTACAGCTTATATTCAAAATTTAATACATGCAGGTTGAGCGCCAGGAGGGTTCGTTTAAGATGAGCAAACAGGCACCCTGCCACGCCAAAGTAGTGTAGCTAGCTCAGAGCAAACTTTCAGGGTTTCAGAATAATTCGTTGTATTTCTCTTGTACTGAGAAGGCGTTGCGAGAGGCTAGGAACAATAGAAACAGAAGTCCGTCAAAATTACTTGTTAACTAAAAACATACAGTGATGCGCAGGAGTTCTTATTAGCCTATCACTTACCCCTCTCAGCACTTTCACAATGCACTATAAATACACTAAGATATACTAAAGCAAGAACTAATAACTAATATAAAAAACAATTTCTGCAAATGAACATGGAGGACGGTTAACAAACAACACGACCGTCTGACCCCAACTCCTTCACTCAGTTCAGTCCTTCACTCAGTCACTCAACTCAGTTCACTCTCAAAAATGGCCGATACAATTCAAATAGTTTTTAACCAATTGCAAATCACAAACGCATCATACACAATCCATAATAAATTAAAAAAACAACTTGACCACACTAGTGGTTCTTGAGTGGGATTCGAACTCGCGACCGCTTCCTCACTAACATTTCAAGTTCGGACCATATACCAACGACGCTATGCGGTCAACTAACAAATTATATGAAAATGCTCTTCGCACCCGTACACCGAGCTCCTATTCATATCAAATATCCCTACCTACACAAAAAAATATATATATATGTTATATATAGTGAATGAATATAATTATATATATATATTTTTTTTACATGGTGTTTATTTCAGTATACTTTTAAATCCTTTGCGTGCCATAAACCTATATCTTTACCAAATGCGTTGTTTAATTTATAAATATTTTCCGAAATTTTCTTGATGATTACTGCCTTTTCAAATTTAGGTGCCAATTTTGACATAAACTTCTTTGAAGCTTTAGATAAATATCTGGCCCTTTTCCATACGATATCTCCTTCTTTAAACAGCGCTTGTCTATGTTTAGGGTCATAAGTCTTTTTACTTTTATCATGTACTTGTCGTAACTTAATCCTAACCTTTTCATTAATTCGACCTCGCAAATTTAAATTGTTAATAAATGATTGTTGGATGGGCCCCGGTAATATGTCCTTAATTTCTTCTAAATGTTCTAGATGATTTACTGGAGCTACGCTTGTTTCCCGACCAAAAAATAGATAGGATGGCGTGTAGCCCGTGCCTTCATGTACTGCTGTACGGATGGCATGACCTATATCATTGAGGTAGATGTCCCAGTTATAATGTTTTCCTGACTTAATATAGGATCTGATCATGGTTCCTATCACTCTATTTACCCGTTCTGTCGGATTACTTTGTGGGTGGTAATTTGGTGTGTACCAAATTTTGACATTGAATTTGTTTGCAACATTTTTAAAGTCTTCTGACAAAAACTGCCTACCATTATCGCAAATTATGGCTGATGGAGGTCCAAATAACAGGAATTGGCTCTCTATAATCTCGCATATTTTATCTGCTTTTCCTGTGCGTAAGGGAAATAGTAAAGTGAACTTGCTAAACCAGCATGTCAGAACCAATAACATTGTGTTGCACCTTTTACTCTTTGGAAAAGGACCCATTAAATCTAAGCTTACCACTTCCCATGGCCCTGACACCTCTCTATGCTGTCCCATTTTTCCAAAAGAGGGTTGCTGAGACACTTTTACCTTGGCACAGATTTCGCAATTTTTAATGTAATCCTTTACATCTCTCAACATGTTTGGCCAGTAGTAATTCTGCTTAATTTTGAGAAATGTTTTTCTAATACCGAAGTGTCCTGAAGTAGTTAAATCATGGGAGTCTCGCAATACATCTGTCCTTAAGCTTTGGGGTACGTATACTTTCCAACGGCTAGATGATGGAAATTGTTTTAATGACACTGATTTCAAAAGCAAGCCATTTTCAACAGCCCAACTTGGATCTTGATCAGCCCCTGAACAGATGTCTTTAACTTTGTTTTTGTACCAGCAGTCTTTATTCTTATCTTGAATTTTAATAGCATTTATTTCTAAAGAGCGTGATAATGCATCTGGAACTACATTGCAAGAACCTGGCCTGTGTACAACCTCAAAGTCAAATTGCTGTAGCTTCATAGCCCACCTAGCTAATCGACCGTGAGGGTCTTTCATTTTGTGCAACCACTGCAATGCACTATGATCTGTCACAACTGTAAAATGAGCCCCATCAATATATGGTCTAAATTTCTCTACTGCAAATACTACGCTTAGTAACTCTCTTTCAGACGTGGAATATTTCATTTCATAGTTATTAAGCTTTCGACTTAAATAAGCGATTGCCTGATCTCCGTCATCTGATTTCTGACACAAAACCGCTCCTATGCCGTTTTTTGACGCATCACAGTGTATAAAAAATGGCTTAGAGTAGTCAGGACATGTAATCACAGGAGTCGTGGTTAAGAGTGTTTTTAACTCTAAAAATGATTTGTCAGCTTCCGCAGTCCACCTAAATTTTGATACACCCTTCGTTTTTGTTAGCTGGTGTAAGGGAGCTGCTATTTCGGAAAAATTCCTTACGAACCTGCGATACCAACTAGCCAATCCGATAAATCTTTTAAGTTCTCTAATATTCTTCGGTTTTGCGAAGTTTAAAATAGCACAAACTTTATCGGGATCAGTACGCAATCCATCCTTATCGATAATGTATCCTAAATATCGCAGAGATGATCTGGCAAAGTGACATTTTTCCATGTTTACTGTTAAGCCTGCCTTTTTAAGAATCACCGTGACCCATCTCAACAATTTTAAGTGTTCCTCCAACGTGGACGAACACACCACTATGTCATCTAAATATGCCCATACGTTATCATTTTTTGACTGGAATAACATGTCCATCAATCTTTGCTGGGACTGTGATGCATTCACTAACCCGAAAGGCATGACCTTGAAATGAAACAAACCTCTCCCTGGCACGGCAAAAGCTGTTTTCTGTTTACTGGACTCCTCCAGTGGTATCTGCCAGAATGCTGACTTTAAGTCAATCGTACTTAAATACCTAGCATTACGTAAGCTATCCAAAATAGAAGAAACGCGAGGCAAAGGATATGTATCCCTTCGAGTTACTTTATTTAGTTGCCTACTATCTAAACATAGTCTGTTAGAGCCGTTAGCTTTCTTAACGATAAGTACAGGTGAGCACCATGAGCTATAGGATGGTTCCACCACATCTTTAGCCAACATTTCATCCAACTCAACTTCAATTTGTTTCCTTACGACAGGTGAGAAATTGTATGGCTTTTGATAAATTGCTTTACTATCACCTGTATCTATCTTGTGCTCTATTAAATTTGTACGGCCTAACCCAACCCCTACAGTGCGTTTCATTTCTTCTATGACTTCTGAGAGCTCATCTTGTTCAAGTTCATCTAAATCGTTTCGCGAAACTAATGTACTAGTTGTATGTAGATTTATTGCATTAACTTGACTATCACTAACTGGTATATCACTTTTAAATCGGAATCTGATGTGGAATTGGTCAAAAAAATCCTTCCCTAATAGAAGATTTTGGACAAGTCCTGGTAATACCAATATGGACATCACATGAGACTGACCATCAAATTTGATAGGCACATCAAATAACTCAGATACTGTATGACTTGTGCCGTCCGCCGTAGAAATGTACCCATTAAACTTACTTTTATACGACTTCAGTCCTAAAGACGTTAAAGTTCTAGCAAAATCTGGATTGATAACTGTTCGATTTGCTCCTGAATCTAATAGACCGCTGCATTTAAAGTCTAAAATTTCTAATATTACATATGACCGGTTATCATTCTCTTTAGAAATAGTGAGATTATCTATTTCATGGCGTACAAACATTTTACTGACTACATTTAACCAATCCTGCCATTCTTTACTATTTCTATCAGGGGAAGATCCAACTAGGCAGATTTGGTGACCTCCCCTGCCCCGTTTCCCTTACAAGAGCAATCTTTTGACGTTGTCCCAAACCGACCACACCTATAGCAAAATAGACGTTGCTTTGGAATAGTACATGACCGATACAAGTGTCCACTTTGCCTACAGTTCCAGCAACGTTTTTTATCTGATTGTAATGAATTGCCTGCCATTTCAAGGACCTGATTATTCGTTACTCTAACTTCTTCCGCTTTATATGCTAAGTCTGGTTCTAATAAGCATTTACTGCTTCCAGGTTCTCGAAATTGTTCACAATTTATTTTTGATCTTTCTACTACCCTGAGTACATTTATTAAATCCACTAAAGAAGCAAACTGGTCCCTACACACCGCGCGTTGGAAGTAAGGCTGAATATTCTTTAAAATAATTGCGATCTTTTTATGTTCTGAAATTTTTTCTGGCAATCTATTGAACATATTTTGCATTATTGAAATGTATATTATAACTGATTCATTTCTACCCTGAGTTCTAGATTTAATTTCGTCAAGCAATTCCTCTTGGTAACAAGGTGGTTGAAACGCTCGTTTTAATGAAAGTGTTAATTCATTCCAACTAAGAATATTTTCTCTGTTCGCTCTATACCAGATTAAGGCGTCTCCTTCAAAAAAATCTATAGCATATCTCCATAAGTCCTTATCTGAAGCATTTCTTGCCTCTTTGAGCTCATGCACTCTTTCGATAAAGGCATTTACACTGAACTTATTGTTCCCTGAAAACTTAACACCCCACTGTATAATAGGTACTAGTTTATGTCTTTGAGTGTGACTTTCATTTTCAATCACTGATGACGAAGGAATTTTACCATTGGCCTGGGAGGATTCAAGCTTGTCTTTGAAATTCACCGACCTATCATGATCTTCTTCTTGGTTATTGTTATGGGAATGTTCCTTAAATTGCGATTGTTCCTCCAATTTTTTTATTATTCGTTCACCTAATGTACCTAATGTTTGTTGTAAAATCTCCTTATCTTTCAACGATAGATTTTCTACTTCTTCTTTGTCATCTTGTTCCTCTAATTGTGCTAACAGATCATCTATCTTAACTCCTAAGTTATCTCTCTCCTCCGTTTCACTGTCTGTCTTTGGCACTATGAAATCTACTCGGTTTTTGACGTGATATAATCTGGACACCAAACGCCTAAATAAGTTTCTATCTGGTTTTTCTGATATTTCCGAAATATAACTAGATAAGATAGCAACCTTCGATTTACACACCTTTAACTCGTCAGCGGGACTCTCAAAGCTTTGTTTTGGGGCTTTAATCTGATACAAATAGTCACCTTTTTCTTCTGAACTTATTAATTCCTTTAACATTTTTTTTATGACCGATACAAAAGTTTTAATATATACCCCGCGACTCGCAAGTTCGAATTCCAACTCATCTTTCAATAAAAAGTTAACCTCCATATTTATGAAATATCACAATATTCATCAATATACGACAACAATATTCATCTAACAAACGATATACACCTAATATAAATGTAATTGATTATATGAAAAAATAAATAAGATACCTATAATATGACTAAATATAGAAAGTACATCGAAACAAAACTAATATTTCATAAAAATCTTCACAATCAATCCATTCATAAATAAAATATCTTTCTTGAACTATACAAATTAGATACCTATCTGTTACTACGTTTCCCTTAAAAAAGGAATGTTTAACATCAATGTTATAACGAAATAACAATAATTGAAACAATTATATTGTAAATTTTCTCCTATAGCTTTTCTCTTTAAAGAAAAGATAATGATCTATTATAAAATATGAGACAATAACAGAGATGACCATAATATCTTAAATTAAATTCTTAGTAATCAAGCAATCCTCCCTCTTATACCTACCTTACAAAAATAATCTTGTTTTAAAAAATTAACTGTAAGAAAGAAGTACCTTATTAACCTAGGCACCTATACTAAAATAATACTTGACATAAAATTAATAAATACACACACCAAATAATTACATAACATATTATAATTTACTAACACAATTCTATTATTTTCAATTAATTAATATGGTTCATGGCAAACTAACTTTAATTCCGTAAAAAAATGCTACTACAGTTCGATTAGATACCTATTCTTACAATCTGGGATAATGCCTGCAATAAGTTGGTAGGTAGGTAGGTTGGACCTTTGTACCCAATGACCTCTCTCAATAAATAATATATCAATTTATTATAATATAAATAATAGTAATAAATAGCAACCAATTAATTAATGAACACAATAACCAATGTACAACAAAAATAGGTACTATTCTATATTCGCCATACAAATATTAAATAATGTAGGTAGTCGCATACGTATTAGTATAATGTAAAACTTACGTAACTTTCACAAAGGCAACGGAATAAATTGTTCTTAAATCAGTATTTAACTACACTTTAGTCACTATTTTAATGATTTTCCGTTGGGCGCCATATGTTACGGTGTTTTTCGTACGGTTTGATTGAAAGGAAACAACACCAAATTCTTGAAGTACAGCTTATATTCAAAATTTAATACATGCAGGTTGAGCGCCAGGAGGGTTCGTTTAAGATGAGCAAACAGGCACCCTGCCACGCCAAAGTAGTGTAGCTAGCTCAGAGCAAACTTTCAGGGTTTCAGAATAATTCGTTGTATTTCTCTTGTACTGAGAAGGCGTTGCGAGAGGCTAGGAACAATAGAAACAGAAGTCCGTCAAAATTACTTGTTAACTAAAAACATACAGTGATGCGCAGGAGTTCTTATTAGCCTATCACTTACCCCTCTCAGCACTTTCACAATGCACTATAAATACACTAAGATATACTAAAGCAAGAACTAATAACTAATATAAAAAACAATTTCTGCAAATGAACATGGAGGACGGTTAACAAACAACACGACCGTCTGACCCCAACTCCTTCACTCAGTTCAGTCCTTCACTCAGTCACTCAACTCAGTTCACTCTCAAAAATGGCCGATACAATTCAAATAGTTTTTAACCAATTGCAAATCACAAACGCATCATACACAATCCATAATAAATTAAAAAAACAACTTGACCACACTAGTGGTTCTTGAGTGGGATTCGAACTCGCGACCGCTTCCTCACTAACATTTCAAGTTCGGACCATATACCAACGACGCTATGCGGTCAACTAACAAATTATATGAAAATGCTCTTCGCACCCGTACACCGAGCTCCTATTCATATCAGCATTTTTTGATAGTTCCGAAACTGCTTCTAAATGAACGCATTTAGATTTGAAACAAATGAAGATGCACAAATAGCATTTTGTAATTTTACAACCACGACCCTTGCGATCCGTGATCAAATATGGCCCCGCGAAATCAGTCCCGACCACAAAATAGGGATAGTCTGGAGTGAGTCTTTCAGCTGGTAAGTTACCCATGATGTTTTGACTCGATTTTCCTTGGAAACGCCTACAAACTACGCAATTTAAAACGATACGTCGCGCTAGGTTTCTACCACTAATAGGCCAGAAGCGAGTTCTGATAGACGCTAGTAGAGCCTGCGGACCTGCATGTAACAGTTTGAGATGTTCCTGCTCGAATAAAAGTTTAGTTAAATGATGTTTAGAGTTTAACAGCATTGGGTGTTTCATATCAAAGGTGCACTCTGAGGCTTGTATGCGCCCGCCGACTCTAATGATTCCTTCATGAATGAAAGGATTAAGTGCTGCAATGTTAGATTTAGGATTTAAAGATCGTTTCTTTATTAGCACGTCATATTCTTTTGGAAACGATTCTAACTGGGAACTATAGATTAATTTCTTAAGTGCGTCGTCAAGCTCAGACGCAGATAATGTACCAGTAAATTTTGTTTTAGGATTTTTACAATTATGCAAAAATCTATTTACATAACCGAATACATGTTGTAGTGTTCTTAATTTAGAAAATCTTTCAAAATTAAAATTGGAGATTTCAACTTCAGCGGTTTCAGCAACGTGCGCCTTAACCTCTGGCAAATTGTTCGTCTCGATATTGGACTGAGACTGGAATAGGGGCCTATCGGACTCCGATAATGATAAGAAGGCGGGTCCGTGCCACCACAGATCACAATTGGCAACCTCTTTTGGATCAAGTCCACGGGATACCAAATCTGCTGGATTGTGATTTGTGGGAACGTGATGCCATGAAGCAGTCTCAGTTAGCTCACGAATAGTGGCAACTCTGTTAGCTACAAAAGTTTTAAGATTTTTAGAGCCCATCCGTAACCAAGCTAGCACAATGCTTGAGTCGGTCCAATACACAACTCGTGATATTTTACAACTTAAGGCTTGCATTACGGTCGAGCTCATTTCAGCAGCAAGCAAAGCGCCCGAAAGCTCAAGACGAGGAATAGTTGTAGGTGAAGATGCAGGAGCAACGCGTGATTTAGCGCAAAGCAGGTTTACATGTACCTGTCCGATCCGATCCGTAGACCGAAGATAGATACAGGCACCATAGGCGCGTTGTGATGCATCACAAAAACAATGCATTTCAATGTTGACTGGGTTTGAAATTAAAGTCAGCCTAGGAATAGCCAAAGAAGAAATAGCTTGAAGACCATCTGCAAAAGTCTTCCATGATTTGACCACTTCTTTGGGGGCTGGATCATCCCAGTCAAGTTTTAGTGACCACAAGGTCTGAATGAGAATTTTGGGAACGATAGTGCACAAAGATAGGAGGCCTAGGGGGTCGAAGAGTTTGAAAGTGGAAGAGAGAATAGTACGCTTTGTTACTGAGACGGGAATATCAAAATTTATTGGAAATTTTAAACTATCCTTATTAGGGTCCCAGCTTAGACCAAGGGTGTTAGTGGTTTCACTTAGTACTAGATTACCGCTAGATTGAATAGTCTCTGATGACAGTATAGAAGATAGGTTAGAGCGGTACTTGCGTAGGTTAAATCCTGCTTTAGCAAGGTTATCAGCAACCGACCGCTGGATCCGTCGAAGATGGTTCTCGTCGTCGTGACTTGTCAATAGATCGTCAACATAAAAATCGGTTTGTATGACATTTTTTGAGACAGGATCATCGCACTCTTCCCCGACTTGCCAGAGACAACGCGTTGCGAGAAAGCTTGCACTAGCTAAACCGTAAGTTACCGTGTTAAGCCTGAGGGTTTGTAAAGGTTTGTCTTCCGCATCACGCCACAGTATAAGTTGCAAATTTCGATCGGACTCGTGAATAAGAACTTGCCTGTACATCCTTTCAATATCCGCCGATAATACATAACGGTGTTGACGAAATCTAACCAGGATATTGAAAAGAGGCTCTTGAATCGTGGGTCCTATCATTTGTATATCGTTTATAGACGTGTTGTACGATCCTGTACGCGCCGACGCGTCGAATACTACGCGCAGTCGCGTGGATTCACTATCGCGGAGGACGGGGTGATGCGAAATAAAATAACCTCCCTCAGGTCGGTCAACTTCTGAAATTGAAAGATGCCCTAGGTTAGCATACTCGTTTATAAAATCTACATAAGCGATTTTAAGCTCAGGGTGCTTACGAAATCTGCGTTCTAGATTTAAAAATCTCCTTTGAGCCATGTAATACGAGTCACCCAGACGCTCAGGGTTGTCGGTGAGCGGAAGCTTAACACAAAAACGCCCTTCATCAGTTCGAGTTGTGTGTTTTAAAAAATGTTGTTCACAATCTCTCTCTGTATCAGTAAGTAGGGGCCTTTGCGGTAAGCTTTCTAGTTCCCAAAACGTTTTTAAATCTTTATGAAAATCGGCTAAGTAGTTATTGGGTTCATCATTGTTGTCTACATTAGCAAAATTACAACGAATTGAATTTTTATAAGTGTCACGAGTGTAGTGCATGGGACCTGCGATGAGCCAGCCTAATTTAGATTGACGTAGTATAGGATTACCTTTACCTAAAGAGTGCTGTTTAGACAGGATTATATCCCAAAAGATGTCAGCACCGATAAGTAATCCTATGTCGGCAGGCTCATAAAAGCTGGGGTCTGCAAGTTCGAATGACTTTAGATTTAAATGTGTAGTGTCTATAAAAGACTTGGGTATTCTGCCTGAAATTTTAGGTATAACTAGGCAAGACAAAATAACATTAAATGAGCTCAGCTTAGACTGAATGCGAATATCGCAACGTTCAGCGCCGAGCTTGAACGGTACATTACCTATACCTATGACGTTTTGAGTGTCAGAATGCAGTGAAGTTAAGTTCAACTGTTCCTTTAAATTTTGTGTTATAAAAGTGCATTGACTTCCACTATCTAGTAGGGCCTTGGTAGTTATAGTTTTGTTTGTTTTAGGATTAATTACGTCGACTAACGCTGTACACAATAAAGTCTCTGACGAGGTTGTAGCAGACATCGTGACCGGCTCAGCACTGGTCTGATCGATGTCAAGTTTGTTAGACGTGCAGAGCATCGTGTTATGCCGCTCTCTGCAGATCCTGCAGGAGCCAGGAAGCCTGCAATTACGCTGATTGTGTCCACGTAAACAATTTGTGCATAGCTTTAATTTGGCTACCAATGCTACCCTTTCATCAACCGATTTGGATGTGAATTTAGGACATTTATAAATCTGGTGATTATCATTACACACGGCACACTTATGACTAGATGAAGCATTAGGTACGTTTCCCTTCTCAGCAACAAATGATCTCGTAGATTGAGCAGTGTGAGGTTGTTTGGTGTTGTTATGTAAATAGGTCGGAACTGATTTATTCTTGCTTGGATCTTGCTTGCTGCGAAAGACTGACTCTAGTACATCCGCACGACCCTTCAAAAAATTTAAAAACATTTCTAATGTAGGCATTTCCGAGTTACTAACATTATTTTGAATGAATTCCTCCCACTTAAATCGCGTGTTACTGTCTAACTTTGTTGAAACCAAATATATGATCAACGAATCCCAATGCTCGGTTGGTTGTTTTAAAGTATTAAGAGCGCGTAAGTTTTTAGAGACGTGATCTACAAGGAATCTCAAAGATTTGTCCGACTCACGCGCCTGTTCAATATTAAACAGCATTTTAATGTGGTTGTTTATCAATTGTCGCACATTATTATAGCGTTCACATAATAGGTTCCACGCATCAAGGTAATTACTATCAGTCACCTCAATATTGCTGATCACTCTAGCCGCTTCGCCCTCCAAATAGGAATTAAGGTAATGAAATTTATGTATATTTCTAATTTTTGGATTGTTATGGATCAACGAACTAAAAGTGTCCCTAAACTCGAGCCATTTCGAGTACATGCCCTCGAAATTATTGATTTTAATAACAGGCAAACGGAATCCAATTAGTTCGTGATCGTCTTCCTCGACCATTGCAGAGCTATGGCTGAGGTTGAACGATGCTGATGATTTCTTTGATGTAGTGTGATCTGCGATAATGCCCTGAGCCGAAGCGATTGAAGCGTGGAATGTTTGTTCTATGGCTTCTCTTGTATCTAATTCGTAGCTTAAATTCTTTTCGTCAATACATTCTATTTGATTTTGCACGCCATCGAATTCTATAAATAATGCTTCAATCTTTGCTAATCTCTGTGTCAGTATGTTGACCTCGGTTGGTGTAAGTTTTTGACCTTTCAAATCGTCTAATTGATTAGTAAACTTAGTTACGCGGCCTTTAATTGAAGCGCGTTTCAGATTTAAAGTCTTGTAAGACTCCATCGCGCGAGGTCAACACACAAATAAACAATTAGCTGTTTAAAACAACAGAAAATTGTATACAATACGCTCCTCCTTCGGTGCTCCGCTGCAAGGTCAGCCGGGGATGCTGAGGCGCGGGGGTTGACAGGCGGTCGGCCGCTGTCTCTGCTCTGCAAGCAGCCCACGCGCAGACACGGGATAGATGACAAACTCGCAGCCCTAGCGCGCGACGCAGCTCCCGCTGTAATAGAATGTTGCACGGCCTTGTATATCGATATATAATAATAGGTATTTAGACGAAGGCTATAGGGAACGTAATGCAGTTGCAAAAATTAAAAAATTTTATGAATTTAGCTATAAATTTGTGATACCAATGAAAATAATCTATTAAATAGTATGTATGTACGAGGAATAGGCACGAAAATGCGTGAGCGCGAGCGAAATTAAATGTGCTAAATGTATATGTTATATTAATTAATGTTTGGTTATATTCTTGAAAAAGTAGGTAGGTATTTAAGTTGCTTCGTCATAGGTAGGTTATTGAATGTAACTAATAATTTAGGAATTAACGATGTGTATTTGATATTTAGACACCTTAAATGTCGTTTGCTATAACTCTTAAGCTGCAAATTAGACGCATTAAATGCACAAATAGGGCAACCTTCAATTATGTATAGCAAGTAGGTAAATAGATCGGAAGAATTAGTTTTAGGTACTCATATTTCGTTTACAAAACCTTTAAGTTGCAATTTAGGCGCAATATATGCTAAATAGTATGCAACTTGCAAGTATAAATTACGAATAAAGAATTAGTTGGATAATAGGTGGGTAGGTAGGTAGATGAATAATTGTAAAATTTTTGTTGAGAAATGATGGAAATATGGATGGATGGATGGAATTATTGCGGTTAAAACAGTGTGATTAAGGAAGAATAAAAGGAACTGGCTCACTTTTTTGCTGGCAAAACCTTTCTTCTCCTTTCTCCTTTGTCTGGCTGTAGAATATTCTCGTCGAATCCGAGATCGCAGTCCTGTCACGGTCGCCACTTTTATGTACGCTCGTACATAAATAAAACAGTAGATTACTTTTACTATGTATTATATTGATTATTTTTAACAATTGATATATTTAAATTATTATAACGATTCTTCCGAATAAGGTGTCAGTTGCGTATATGTGTAGAATGTAGATTTTGACAATGCGTCGGTGTCGCCCTCAAGCGGTTGGCGTTGGTTGCGTGGCGCGCCGCTCCGTTTCAGGTGAACGCCGCGCGCGAACATAAGGTATTTTGTAACGCCATCTCTACGATTTTTGAAACATCAGTCTGATAACAGTAACGAGTCTGCCTGTCTCTATGTCTGTAACGGCCGGTCCAAATCGTTCATTCGTCGTTTTCATTACAAGTTGCTGATGACTGCAATCACACTTGATGGTAAGTGATGATGCAATCTAAGATTGATACAGACTAACTTGTCAGAAGAAGGATGAAATCCACACACCTTTCGGTTTCTACACGACATCGTAACGCTAAATTTCTTGGCGGTACGTCTGACGGGATTTTTAATCGCAGATAGCTAATGCTTTGAAATTGTTTTACAAATTTTATGTATTTTTATAGATAACTATGTAGCGTCGTTGTTCATGGTTTTTACACGTACGAAGTCGCGGGCGTTGGCTAGTAATAAATATAATAACTGATATTTATCTTTCCTGTGATCTTCGGACATTCTAGTACCTAGGCACCTATCCAAGATAAGTTAGTAAAGCTGGCACAAAATTAGTTCAACGCAACATTTCTAGCTGGCAACGAGTTTCTATTTTAAATTAATGAATAGCTGTTTCGAAGCTATAACTTAGCTTTTCTCAATTGATTAAAGTATTCACTTTGTTAAGAAAAGCTTTTTCCTACTTCCTAGTTTAATTTAAAATTGAATTAAAATTACGGCAGTGTTTTATTTCACAAATTTAGTAAGCAGTAAGAGCTTTTTGTGATAGAGCTCACCTGGGGAAGTATTACAACCATGCTTATATCTTCGTTTACCGTTTTGCTACACTTCGGTCTAAAAAGCATGTTGCCAGTGTTAATTATTTAAACTAACATGGTAAGATGATGACGACAGCGCAGCACTTTGTGGAAGATTCCTTGCTTTTGCTCTCTGCTTTGCGAAGTGTTGCTGTGTTTTGTGTGTGTGTTTAATACCTAATAATCGAAGGTTTTACACTTCATCAGGCTACCTATGCTTGGGCCGTAAAAGTTACTATTTATACTATACATAAATGTTATTCAATATTACACACTACCTTTCGTTATTCACATATCTGCTATTATAAAAATGTTATTCAAAATGAATTTATAATTTGTGTAGTACGCGCGAATTTGCTAAAACAACAGATGTTTGTACAACTACATATTCAAATAATGAAGCTGTGAATTTACTATCGTTGTAGGTATTTAAGGTAGAGGAATCATTATTACTTTTGATTCTATTTTCTGTATACTACACATACAGGCATAGTAGAGTATTCTTCAAATTATGATATTACGTAGAAAACCTTGAGGGATATGAGAAGAGTATACATACATCTTCATACTTAGAATAACGTAAGTAAGAACAGAGAACTTTATCTCAGCTCAGTGTTATGAATTCGGTGTTTTAGTAATAATAAGATCGAGACCTCGTACTTCGGAGAGGTCATAATAGTCTTACATTATCACCTCTAAGTCCACTAATCCTCAATGAAACAGGGTTTACACATCTTTTGAAAAGTAGGTATATAAATAGTAGTACACCATTATTATGGGCTGATAAACACAAATTTTGCTAAAACCAAAACCTTTATTCTATACACTTCTATTCATTACAATATTAAAGCGTACATAGATGTTTAGCTGTATTAAAACATGCCGATTTGTAATCTCCATTGTAGAATACGGAAACACGCGTTAGCAGAATCGAGTACTGCAAACGTAAGCGTATGTTTTATTCATAGCCACAAATGGCTATTGCAGTAACAAAGTCCTCGGGACGGAAGGAAACGTTGTATAAAAAAGCATTGGTGCCCGTTAACCAAGGGACGTTACATTGTTAGCCGGCCAAATTATGCGGATAATGCTACAGCGTGCCATTTCCCTTTGACCTTAATATCTGACCGAAAAACTTTTTCCCCTTTAATTGTTTTTGCGGATGCCGCTGTTGGTGTTGTCGTATTCCGGCAATTTTATAATGTGATGTAAAAATTTGGAGTGTTTTTGGCTGGCCTAAAACAGGTTGGATATGTAGTTGCCAATGTATAACTGCTTGTTTGATGTCATGGCTAAATTTTGTACATCTAGAACCCCAAGGCATAGTTAAATTATGTTCTATGTCCCCAAGACATAGCCAATAGGGACATAGAACATAATTTAACGCTTAATTGAAAAAGAAAGAAAGAAATTATCTTTATTCAAATCTAAGTCGAGCGCGAAGCAAGCACTGCCTGTATACCTTTACAGGAACCATTTGGCCGCATTTTTAGGCACTATTCTGAGGACCTTTGGAAAAGACTAAAATGCTGAAATTTTCGTTATCCAGTAAGCTATAATCATTTGGCTTAGCATGACTTGGCCGTTGAAGGGTATAAAGTAACGTATAAAAAATGTTCAACGGCCAAGTCACACAACATTACCTATAATAATAAAGAAATCGCAGGTAACAGGCAGTACAGTAAAAACACGTATAAATACTTACACACAGGTATATTAAACAGACATATACCTATGGTTGTCATACCATACACCAGTCTGTAACCTTAAACACGACTCAGCATAATGCCGCTCATTGTGGCAAGCAATTGCACAAAACCACATGATAATACCTACCTACCGATTTGAAACAGAATTCTCATTTTGACTCGCTATTAAGAAGAACAACAAAACCAAGCCTCTGTTTTTTGTTATAAAATTTCACTCTGTGACCATTGACATATTAATACTATGGACTTCGGGTCAGCGATAAAAAGTGTCCGAACCAAAAGTAAGCCAAAACGCGAAATGAGATCCAATCGCAATTCAGTCTCATATTAGCTGACTGACAGAATACACGTCAATAATGGCGTAATGTGTTATAAAAAACTTGTAAGAACTACCCGAGTAAGGTGAGAAAAGAAGATGGTGTACCATATTTTCAGTAAGTAAATATTTACTGATGATTTTAAAGTATTATTTTGCTTAGAAACAGGTTATTTTATTAAAATTTTAATAAACTATAGAAACGAATTGCATAACCAACCAAAATGAACAAAAGTATCTATCTGTCCTTTTCCCATACGCTACCCGCGTATAGGATAGAAGGAGTGCAATATGTTTATCTAATTAACCACATTTAGTTCGGATCTGCCGTGAGCAATAGAATGTTTTAGAACAACGACTGCATAGAGTTATTTTGTTGTTTAACATTTGAATTATTTAATTACTTAATTTTTGAATAAAAATAATTTGATTATTTTCAATTCAAAAATTTTTATTTTTTATGTCAATTTTTATTTTTTTATGTCATGAATATTAATCAAATAACTTTTACCATAATGGTATATTAATTTGATAACAATAAGAATTATCTAACGTCATTGAAGTAAAAAAATATATTTTCAGTTTTATTAAAAAGAGGAAAATATCGAGAACTTAAAATTTCAAAGTAAAGAACTATGTCGAGTGGCATATAAATTTGTACATTAGTGGATTTGGTTTGTAATTAATTATTATTATAACTAATTATTATTTTATACAAGATAATTACAACAAATATTATTTGGTACAAGATTTATCCCAGCATATAGAGGTCAGGGATATGTAAACATAAATTAAAATTTGCTGTAAATATAATATATAAATATAAGATGCCAAAAAATTTTGAAAGCTACCGACTCCACACCATTTATGTTGTCCTATTTTCACGAGAAGCCGTCATGTCAAAAAAAGGCTGCCATGGTAACCGTCAATCGAAGCTGATTACTTATTGCATGCAATTAGACCGTTGCAAATTAGACTTTATAACAATACGATAAGACATACATTACAATGTTATTGTGTGTATAAAAACATAAATACATCCTAGTGTGTATAAAATATCTTGGGACACTTTTGACGTAAATTTTGCATTAGACCCTAAGTCCATAGTATTAATATGTCAATGTCTGTGACGATCACTTTTAGATGACTGTGACCGACGGATATCGTACTCTGCATAGGTTGTTGTAACATGATCGACTTCCAACTGCACGTGTTAAATAAAATTATTATTATAAAAACAAAAACACCCGACTGCTTAGAAGTTATGAACTGAAGAGAGAAAAACAAGGATCACTACATGTGTATAAAATTCTAAATACTTTATGGTGCTGCAAACAGGGACAAAATACTTTAACCTACGGGGAAAGAAAGATCTACCAAAATTACGTTTGTCCCCGCCTGCAGCACCATAAAGTATTTAGAATTTTATACACATGTAGTGATCCTTGTTATTCTCTTTTCAGTTCATAACTTCTAAGCAGTCGGGTTTTTTGTTTTTATAATAATAATTTTATTTGAGACTTTTTAGTTTTAGTTTATGGTATAGAAATGAGACGGTACACTTAGTACACTTTTTGCCATTTTTTGTTAAAAAAGTAATATGAATATGATATGATATTTATATTTTTGGAATGGTCTTTTTACGATCTTTCAATTGGTACCCATATTGCTAAGATAAAAGAAAAAAATACACACATCCCCCCTTTTTTCCCCCATTTACAGCCGCTATTTTGAAAATTTATATAGCTTATGTCACTACCACAATTTTGATAAATTCAACGACACCTCACATGTCAAAATCCGTTCAGCCGTTTAGGCTGTAGCGCGTGCCGAAGAAATGGACATACATACATACATACATACATACATACATACATACATATATACGCTCGAAAATCATAACCCTCCTTCTGACGCAGTCGGGTAAAAAGCTCAATCTATCATGTTTAGTTCAGGTCTGTACCTTAGATCTCATGACCTAAAGCCACATAATTATCAACATATCATAATTCATCATCATTATCATAATATCATGTTCACAAAAATATCTTTTTGACATTCCTACTGATAATATATGCAATTATTTACATGTAGATAAGCGATCTATTTAGTTACCTTCAAACTAAGTTAGTTGAACAAACATTACAAATGACTGCTTATCACGCAAAGTTGCTATGTAAACTGTTAATATGCGATCAGAAATTAGTGCACAAACCTGATTAGGTAATTAGAGCAGCCACTCAATTAGTATACTAGATCGACCAATAACATCACAGCTAATATCTACATCACGTTAGGTATATAGCCTATTAAAAATTAAGATATTAAAATATTTAATTTTTGAAATTCTTAAGTAAACATTAGTTGAGCCATCGAAACGAAGGAAAACAAACGAATTATTGTCTCAAAACAGACAGTTTTGCTTACGAGTGATAAGGACAGAGATGATACTCGTATGCTTTTATATATACAGGTAAGTCAAAAATTAAACAGTAGTCTGCCTTATTGGTCTAGTGGTTAGTATATGCGTCATCGATCACAAGGTCCTGTACATTCCAATCCCGGAGTCGGGAAGTTGGTGGTGTTACACTTCTGTGCCTCTTCCGGTTACTATGATCAACATATGATATTAATAGTTAATAATATTATCATACTAAACCCACCAACCCGCATAGGGTGGGTAGAAGTGCTGGGTGTACGCACCATATCGCCTCTCCTATAAAAAGCATATGGTTTTGCTTGCATTCATGTAGATTTTAAGACGTTCTATTAACATTTTACATCACAGTAACGCGGGAAATTATATAATAGATACATATATCTATACCACATGTAGATATACGTGTTATACTGTTTATCAATACAGTAAAGTAATAAATTAAGTTAATAATAATTAAACAATTTATGTTCTGTAATATTCTTCACTATATATTTCAGCCAAAACATCTTAAAATGGGAAAAAAGCTTACTTTGAACCAAAACATAAAACAAAAGAAAATGTTAATAGTAACATTATTTCAGTATTCGTCCATTATTCTGTTTGAATAAATAATTTTAGAACACTAAAATGAAATTCTCAGATGTTTTTAATGTAATTGGATTTGTTGTAGTCAGATGCGAAAGTATTCACAAAGCTCGTAAAGACATTTCATTCTTTTTATTACACTTCAATATTACAGTGTTCTTAACATTTTAAGGTAGTCTACAAAGTTTCTTTTTGGAAAACATTTATTATTATTATTATATAAATTTTAGAGTTTTGCACTTAGTAGGTACTTGCTTCTAACAAACTATACTAAAGCCAAACTCGATTGAGAATGCTTGTCAACAAACAAAATAAAAATGAAGGTAGAAATCACTAGTCATTTTACACCTATTTATTTTAATTAACTAGTTAATGATGAACTCATGACAATAAATTAGATAAATAAGCTTAAAACTAATTAATATATTCAATATATTTTAAATAAGATTTATTAAAATAACAAAACATAATTTTAAATTTATTAGGCATAAAATGTGTTGCATTTTTTACCTTCATTCTAAATTTGTTTGTTGACAAGCATCGAGTTTGGCTTTAGTATAGCTACTGGGCTCATGTTTTAATACAACGAATTGACGAAAACTCTTCTAGATTCAGATTGCCAGTTGGCAAGTTTCCTATAACAGAAATTCACTCTCTTAAAATCATCTTAATTTCATATATCCTCTCATGCAATACGCGTTAATCGACTATAGAATATATCCGCGAATGTACCACCACCATGTTTGTTTCTGCTGCAGGTCCAAAGGGAAATGTAGCCGGTGTAGTTGCAGTTTTGAGACCTACGTTGTGTAACGTTGATAAGTTTATTGCCCTGTTAAGTATTACCTACTCTATGTAAAGGCGATTGATTTCCTCTTAAGTACTGTGAGCCATCTGTGCGTCTGTTTTTTTTTTCATTTCAAGTTACTTCTTGACAGAAATCACACCAAATGGTAAGTGACGATGCAATCTAACCTGGTAGGAGTAGGATAATATCCACACTCTTTCGGTTTCTACACGACGTCGCACCGGAACGCCAAATCGCTTAGCGGTACATCTTTGACGGTAGGGTGGTCCGAAGCCGAAGTCTTCCACCAACCAACCATTTGGTTTTTGTTTGGTCCATCAATTATTAAACTAAAAAATCATATGTATATACAATATTATATAGTATAGTTTTAATGAAAAACTCAATTAAGCATAATGAACAGCATAGAAATCACGCTGCATACGCAATCACCTAAACCAGTAGTACGATATTTCACCCGGAGCTCAAACTAAGTGGCCATAAAAGTGATAAAATATCTATTTAACTTTTTCTCGGCGGCGTTTTTCCTCTTTACCCCAAGGAATGTTCGTTTCCTTCCTCGGAACGTTTGGTGTCTGGTAATTGCTGTTTATGTTAACTCGAATAAACCTGATAACTTTCTGGAGTTCTTTTGCGACTGAATAATAAATATAATGTACTTATTCTAAGAGTTTAATTCGAAATGAGATTTTATTTCTTACAACAACCTGTACAAGCCCGTCAGGATTGTGGGTAGTAAACTTGTTCCTCTTCTAATTACCCCGCTCCCATATAAGGCATTGTCAATGTCATTGAATTTCACTTTTGAGCGCAGTCAGGGAGTTAAGGTAACGTGTGGTTCAATAAAAAATCTCCAAGCAACCGTGTTGCGCTCGTTCATGTTTAATTTTCCAAAATGTTTTTTTCAATGTACATTTTATTTACTTGCAGTTATCTCTCCTAATGATTTTATTACTACCAATTGTAAAGTAAACTATCCGTACCTAAGCTACGTGTAGCATCACAGGTTTTTCTTCTAGCTTTCACGGTTTAACTATGCGTTAGCGATCATTTTATTTAACCGAAATTATGCATTGGTTTGATGTACAAACAAAGGATACCTATAAGTTACCTTTTTTTCTTTCTGAAGACAAATATTGATTTGGAGAGGTATATATACGTAGAATCTGGAGAAGCAAAACATTTTATGCCTAATAAAATTAAAATTATGCTTTGTTATTTTAAAAAATCTTACTTAAAAGATATTGAATATAATAATTAGTTTTAAGCTTACTAATCTAATTTATTGTCATGATTTCGTCATTAACTAATTAATTTAAAAAAATAGTTGTAAAATGACTAGTGATTTCTACCATCATTTTAAATTTGTTTGTTGACAAGCATTCTCAATCGAGTTTGGCTTTAGTATATAAATATATACGTAGGAGAAGCGAACAAAAATTAATATTAATATGAAAGAAAAACAACTGCAAACCAATTTCAAAAACTGGAAATCTCTGTCACTGTAAATAAAAATCCCTAAATCCTCATTGTATAAAAATATTTTTAAATCTCCACTCGTTATGGATACAGCTTCAAGCGTTAAAACAACAACACTTTGTTGAAAAGCAATTAATTCGGCACAGTGACTAAATGAAAAATTCTCTGTATGTAACAGTACGGACGGTACGGACACGCCGCGGCTGTCTATCAAAAAGCACTTGCGGTAGTGACGCCATGTGGCGTGCGGATTTACCGCCGGCGGCATTTCCATGTTGACCGCATCAATGTCTATAGATAACGTCACACTGGAATAGCTCCGGCCGGATCCCAAATATCTTCAAAAGACATTACTTGGGAATATAACACAAGCGACAATTACTGGAGAATTGTCGCTAAAGACTGGCGCACATTAATTTATTTACATCTACGTTAAAGGTTGAGTTTTACCTAATAATTAGTCAAAGAGCTTGTGAGAGAAAAATTCTGGCAGTGACAGAGTCTTAGACTTGCCAATTTAACAACAATTCAACATTTTCAGGGCATTCTCCTATCATAGGTACCTACGAAGTTTTAGCATTGTAAGGTGTCTGGTAAAAGATTGACAAAATGTTAGTGTCCGGTGATATAGAAAATAAATTATATTATCTCTAAAGTCTCAGTCTAGACGTTTGTAATAAAGTTGACTTTAACGAATGGACATACTACAGTTCTGACACCTGATGATGATGATGATTGTAATGAACTGAAATAAAAAATAGACCATTCCATAAGCAATACAATATCCTAAAGCGACTCACTCGAAAATAATACTCTTAAAAATGTAACTTACAAAAATACATTTAACAAAAGATTTAACTTTAAAATAATTATAGGCGAAAAGCAGAAAAATAACATTTCTCGTTTTTTGGTAACACGCTTGAAATTTCTACAGCGGTGTCCCAAAGTCAAACATTATCGTTGAGCTTACAAATGGAGGCTGCAATTAAATTTTGACAGTTAGTTGTACAGACTATATTTTAGCCCGCCTGTTTACTGTGGAGGACGTTTTCGTTTTTGTGTTTAAAATATTACAATTTTATGTTGCGAATGAATGCATAGAGTTCATTCATGAATATTGAAGTACTTTTTGGTGTGTCATTGTATTGCCACGTTGTTATAATATTCGCCTACTGCCTTTATTTAATAATACACAATACATGCCATATTTATTGAAATTCACTGTAGGGCGTGGTCTTAATCATTATAGTAGAGGTTGTTACGGTGGTTACGGGAGGTTGTTATGTAACGGGATTTGGTATAATAAAAATCATTGTCATTGGATAATCATCGGGACCGACGTTTTAGGGGACAATAACTAAGAACTTCGTGGAAAAAAATTAATCATTGTTTTACTAAATTTTTTCAAAAATATCCAAAATTGGTTGAGTGAGGCTCGCGATTTATTCTTGCGGAATCTCTTTAGTTTTCCAATAATATCTCAGCAAATCGGTTCAGTAGGTACTTTAGTAATTGCGGACTGAAAAAGAAACAAATGAACACACTTCTCTTTCGTCATCTTTTGCCTTTATAATATACTAGCGACCCGCCCCGGCTTCGCACTGGTACAGTGCTGGAACTAAAGTGTGTTCCTGCATTTTGAATCTTGGAATCTACTTAAATTACATGCTGTAAAGGGCAATAGTGATCTATATTGAATACACAAGGTATTTAAGATACTTAATTGGATAAGGATTAATGCAGTGTTGCTTAACATCGTTTTAAAAGCCATTACTTTTGATTAAAAGTAAAAGATAAAAAATGGTTATTGTGGGTTATCCCTAGGAGATAGACATATACCATCGCGGATCTTTTTATTGAACTTTATAAAGTGTGCAATACTGTGGTACATTATTTTGATATATCCCGTAGGGTTTAGCCAGCGTTTGCATTGTATGCGCAAAAATGCATTAATTTACGACATCATGTCACAAACATCTAAAATTATCAGTGTTTCAGTCTCACATAAACCTTCCTCTTGAATCACTCTATCTGATAAAAAAACCGCACGAATATCGGTTGCGCAGCTTTAAATATTTAAGCATACATAGGGACAGACATAAGAAAGCGACTTTGTTTTATACTATGTAATAATGATATGTGATATTCAGACCAAGCTTTGTTACAGTTCCATAATAGTGACACTAGTTACCTCCATATAAAAACAGTAAAAGTGTTGTACGTGACTTCATCAAACTAAAGCACATTACGCCACGGGCCCGCGGTCGTGAATTTTTCGCCGGACGAGGTTTTACGTTCAAACTTAAATTACATCGTTCCAGAGGTGACAGTTTAGCTCATTTAAATTGTTTTTTCTTCTTATATTCAAAGGATAAAACGTTTGTTGGATTTTAATCACAATTTCACACCTTGTGACTAAAATCTCCAGTTGGGAAATTGTGTATAAAAAGAAAAGGTTGAGTGTAAAATTTAGCAGACGCGAAGGTTTTCGTAAGTTTAAAAGTAAATATTTTACGCAAAATTTATTTTGGCGGATCGTCGACATTAAACTGTTGTTTTTGGAAATATTCTATTTTAATTTCTGGATCTTTAGAATGGATGATGAATTTACATGCAGTTTTTACATGTAGATTAATCAAAGCCTGTTTCATTAAGATTGAATATAATAAAAAAAAACAAATGAACAAAGTCACAAGCCTGCTTGCAATTTATATAAATTCATTTATTAAAAGTTTGATGAATAACTTAAAAGCTTTAGATGCAGAACGATGTCATTGTATTACGATAGAGCTTAATTACACCTGCCACAATCGTATCGTTTGATCACTCTTGACATGAGTAGCTAGTGACACGTGATTACGTCTGATACACAGATCACAAACTATATGCAAGTTGTCTTGTACTGATTACAGTTGAAACGAAGGACAAGTTGATACAAGCTTTGTTCACTTTTTAGATATGAATTAAAAATTAATTACTTTTAAGAATAAGTAATTAATCAAAGCCTGCCAACCCGCATAAAACCCGCAGTGTGGTGGGTCTACGCTCCATATCCCCTCTCCTATAAGGAGGGGAAGGCTTGGCCCTGTAGCGGGCCGTTAATAGGCTGATAATCATGATGATGAATAAAACGTAGATAAAAAATCTAACAACGTTTCTTATGCATTTTATTCGATTTTAGAATTCCTTTTCTACCATGGATGGCTGGTTTTCCAATTACTAATTAAACAGACCTCTTTGAACATGCATTTGCAAATTGCTGAAAAATCATGATACTGCGGTGTTGTTGGTAACTACCCATGGCTAAAGCTTTTTTTTTATCGACTACAAGTTGGCCTTTGACTACTATCACACATGATGTTAAGTGATGATGCAGTCTAAGATGGAAGCGGGCCAACTTGATAGGAGTGGGACGAAAATCCAAACCCCTTTCGGTTTCTACACGACATCGTACCGGAACGCTAAATCGCTTGGCGATACGTCTTTGTCGGTAGGGTGGTTACAAGCCACGGCAAGCCAGACCGAGACAGACAAATTAAGAAAAACCTCAATCTGCCCCGCCGGGAATCGAACCCAGGACCTCCGTCTAATAAATCCACCGCGTATACCACTGCGCCACGGAGGTCGTTAAAAAAACTAAACCGTCAGAGTTAAGCCAATTTAGAATACATAAAATTAAAACGTGATTTAGGCTAGGAATTAAGCCCATTGCTTCTCGGATATACGAATAACCTAATGAGACGTCAACTAAATGTTACTATTTGGTTACTCAAACATTTAAGGATGTTTAAATTGGTGGAAAACTTTTATTCGCCACGATGAAAATAAGAAATAATACTATTTCGCCGCTGATTCCCGAACTTTTACATAGCTGCCAACTTCTAACTACGAAACGGGCGGTTTTCGAAAATTGAAATCTGTTTACCGTCAATCCAAAACCGATTTTATCCCAAAAACATACCAAGCTCTCTAACAAAGTTCATTCAAACTTCAATATTGGGACAAATTGTCGAATCAAAAACGGAAACGCGAAAGTTAGTCTGAAGTTTTTTTCTATAACCACAGAGTATTTACGAGTGTAACGAACATTATTAACCAACTATAAACTTTAATTAAGTTTCAAACATTTTCACGTTTATTAGGACATCTACACTAAACTTATAAACCTGTTAATATTTTAATTTTATATTTAAAATCATTTATTTGCTAGAATATGATAAAACATAGTTGTTCGTACTTTTCAGAGTGATTTATAGGCAAGCAAACCACCTTATTTTATAATAATGTTGTAATAAGATCATTAAAAGATTACTAAAATGCATTAAGCCAATAATAAAATATTCGTCCTTCAGCAACTCACCAATAGCGTATAGGCTTTGTACAAAAGTATTTTGAACATTTATGGATTATTTCTAATACCAGAATTCTTAATTAATCAGTTGACAAGAAAGTTCAAAATATGTCTCTTATGCATTTAATTTTATTGCCATATAAGAAAATGTACAGCCTCCTTATATGATAAGTTATAACAATTTTATTGTTAACTTTGAAACAATATGTACATCAAATTTAATGGTTTAAATTTTTCCAATAACACTTAAAGATAAAACAGCTTTTATGAGAAAATAAAGTTCCTATCTAACTGTTACTATGAGAAGTAATAAAGTAATTTCCGTACCTTTTATTCAAGTTAAAAAGTTTTCTATCTGAATGCAGAACACATTCTCCTGCAATTTGTGGAATAATTTGCATGAAAAGTTTTAGATAAAATTGCTCTTTATTTTATACCCTTTCCAATGAAAATTACCTTTTGTTAGGTAACAAAAGTCAAATCTGTTTGAACAAGGTGAATAGATAAATTGAATGGCTTGTTAAATGCCTAACATATTATATTAGTCTTCAAGGAGGCAAAATGGAAATTTAATAAATTCTCTGACAATTTTCAAATAAAAGCCAGTATTACTATTATTGTCGGATAAGGAGTATGAGCGGAGTAAAACAGAGTGACAGAGTTAACAATAGTATAATAAGAGAACAGTGTGGTGTAAAAGAAGATATTATAGTGACTAAAATAGAGAAAGGGATGCTTAGATGGTTTGGGCATGCAGAGAGAATGGATGAAAGAAGATTAACAAAAGAGATTTATGAGGCGAGAGTGAATGGAAGTGTTGGAAGGGAAAGACCTAGGCGAATGTTTCTAGACTAAATTCAGGACATTTTAAAAAATGGCCAGGTCAAGAGTACCCTAAACCGACGATCTTGTATGAAAGGATTAATGAGAGTGGAAGAAGCTAAGGTAGTATGCAAGGACCGTGGCAAATGGAAGGATGTAGTCTCTGCCTACCCCTATGGGAACGAGGCGTGATACTATGTATGTATGTATGTACTATTATTATTATAGTTTATTTGTACACCATATGACATGTAATAAAACAGACAGAAATAAAATTAAGAAGGAAGTAGAAGTAAGTGAAGTCGGCCTTATCGCTTAGTAGCGATTTCTTCCAGGCAACCATGGAAATTAGGAAATTTATTTTTAGAATTACGACTTTATGCCAGAATTTTCTTCCATTATAATAAAATATACTAATATCTTTATATTATTTTAGCATAACATTAGCAACGCTTCAAACCTATAACACCCATCGTTTTACTTAGAGGGTTAAATAAAAAATATTTTTTTACCTATAAATTGTTAAATAAATGTACCTTAGATAAATTTGAAATTATTTGAAACTCCAAATTCGGTGGTTTATGTTAAACGATAAATAGCCCTATCAAATGCTCGAATTAAGCTGACAAGAGTTGGAGCGACAAGTGGATTTGTGAAGATTCATTGTGTTCAGTGTTAAATATACGAGCACCTAGCAGCATATTTTAGGCATAGTTTAGAACGTTAAACTTCGTTATCAGCGTATTTGTCTATTAGCAGCCCAGTATTGCACCGCTAATTGGCCTCCAGACCTCCCTTCTTTAAAGAGTTGATATGCCCACCACGCTATTGCAATGCAGCTTGGTAGGGTGGTGGAAGGTACAAATAGGTATACATATAGGTGTATCTATCTGTTCTCAGTTTTTAAATGTGTGCAGCTGGACTCTACTAAGTAAGTAATTAAAAATATTCAATTAACATTAATGGAACATTGTAGATTCAACATGACTACGTACGTTGATGTTTTGTGTCGGATTTCGGTGATTTAGTGGTTTGCGTTCATTTGATTTTTCGCGAAAAATAGCATAACAAAATAAAGTTTTAACTTTTTATAACGAATTTATTTTTCTTCTCGTTCTTCTGTTTATAGTAAAGAATTGGTGGCTTTAATTCAGATCATAAGTATTATATATTTATCTACAAGATAGAGATTTGTTTTACATTAGAAATGAATTGATAAAGTTCAACTCTGTTATTAAGCCTAAAGCTAAATATCTAGTCTCAAGCCGCGTCGTTCCAATTTGTTCCAATAACAGAGTTTAAGCAAACTTTGTTGAAGAACTTGGCATGTCCCTCTGATTTAATCGGTTTTCGATTGCCGATGTTTACCGGCAATCGGAAACCTATTCCGATTGATTTCTATCGGTTGCGATTTTCAAAAACCGCCCATTCATCATTGGATACACTAAGTTGTACTAAATGAAGTAAGCAAAACGATTTACAGTTTGCTAGGAGCTAACTAAATCCGAGGTATTCAATACATGGTGACTGTCGGTTTGGTCGTTGGTTGGTGTTTACCCTATGTGGTTTGATCATGAGCTTTTCTTTCCCCCAAAAAAAAATTCGGTAAATTGTAAGACGGAGGTCCTGGGTTCGATTCCCGGCGGGGCAGATTGAAATTTTTCTTAATTTGTCTTGGTCTGGCTGGAGGGAGGCTTTCGCCGTGGCTAGTTACCACCCTACCGACAAAGACGTATCGCCAAGCAATTTAGCGTTCCGGTACGATGTCATGTAGTAACCGAAAAGGGGGTGTGGATTTTCGTCCCACTCCTAACATGTTAGCCCGCTTCCATCTTAGACTGTATCATCACTTAATATCAGGTGCGATAGCAGTCAAGGGCCAACTCGTAGTCGATTAAAAAAAAATCCGGAGTCGGCAATTTGGTGATGTTAAATAATAATAATTATTATCTTGGTGAGTCTACGCTCTATATCCCCTTTCCTAGAGAGAAGTAGGCCTTGCCCTGGACTAGACAAGGCTGATAATGATGATGATGGCTTGGCGACATAAATAAATCACTGATCATGCATGATAGCCAGAGACTTATTGCATCACTACATAAGGATGTTTCCACAGGATTTTTAGGATAACAATAACAAAGTCTTAGATTAATAAATCGCATATATCGCTTCGCTCTATTGTGAATAGCAACACTATACCAATCTAGCACAATGTAGGTATAACTTAGGTATTATGATTGTCATTAACGTAACTTTACTGTTACTATTGTACTCTTCCCTATTGCTTCAATTCCCGGATCTTTCGAATATTGAGCCAATCATAAAAAAGTCATTGTGTTTTTTTAGAAATTCTCCATTGCAACTTAAAATTGAGATGCGGTGGATTGGTAAGTACACCCCATAACTCGCAGAATAAGTGATGCAGTCGATTCTGCGTCGAATTTCCTTCCATTCGTGTCAATACATTGATTTGAAACATGAAATAAAAGTGTTCTGAATAGCAAACAAACATCACAATATAGCTAAAATAAAAGAAATGAATAAACTCTTTTTGAAAAAAATCGGACCGAATTCAGCATGTATGCTAAAAAGCATGAAAAAGCAATAACATTGTACCTACATACGTGTACTAATCTGGTTGAAGACGGTGTCAAACCAAATAAACATAAGTTTTCTTTTTATATATATATACTGGCACCGCCTTCAAACGTTTTTATTGTGTCCTAGAATCACTTTACTGTCACAAAGAAGTCCATAAGAACCGCTAAAAGTCACAGAAAAGCATAAACACATTATTTTTTTATATGTACATACTCTTTTTAATTTTTATGAATCAAATCTGGAAGCACTTAGCATAAAATAATAGAAAAAAACAATTTACCAAATCAGTTGAGAAATGGCGTATGATGGTAACATGTAATGATATAACAAACATTAATCTCCTCGTATTTTGAAGTCGGTTAAAACAAGTACGTTTAAGTAAACCAAAGAAAAGTATTCTTTGATTCCTGTAACAAATAGTGGTACAGCACAGTTGGGGAGAGCATCACGTTCGCAAACTACACCGATGTGCAACTTCGCAACGATGCAGTAGATAAGTGAATAGCACTACTCTTACGTGATGCGAAACTCATTGCTCTCTTTAACATTGTTATTTATTTCCTATTACTTGAAGTGTGGCTTAAATAAGTTACAGATGTTTCTACTTGGGTCAATAGTATTATTGACCCAAGTAGAAACCTACTTTTTTTTCTGTTTACAGAGTCAGCACGGTAACGCATAACATTTGAGCGTGCTGGCCTTTAAGTTATTTCTGTATTCTTTACCTTTCCCTTTTACTCTTTCTTCATCATTATTTTCGGGAGCATGATCCCGTATGTATTCCACTCCTCCTCACCAGAGAGCCTGGGTCCACTTTGCTATCGACCAGAAATGAGGAGACCCGCAGAAGAACTAAAGTAACCGACATCGCTCAACGACAATGGGTGGGGCACATAGTTCAAGGAGCCGGTCAGCGTTGGGGTCCCAAGGTGCAAGGTGCAATGGCGATTCCGCACTGGAAAGCGCAGTATTGGTCAACTCAACATGCCACTCGTTGAAAGACGTCAGTCCACCTAGACTGACGTCTTTCAACGAGTGGCAGGGAGCTGCTGGCCACAGGCGGCGCAGGATCGTTGTGTTTGAAAGTTTCCTTCATAAGTCCTATGTCCAACGTACGTTTAACGTCAAATACTAAGCGAGATACCATACTATACTAATTGACCTGATTCATTATTAGATCTCTAAAAATATACACTCGATTGAATTATTTATCATAGTTACACATTTAGCGATGTATACATTCACTAAGAATAATTCCATGGAACGATATTTACAAGGGTGAAATCATATCATATCACTGATGCATTAAAATCTCAGTGATAGTACATTTTTATTAATAACACGGTAAACAAAAAAAGAACATCGAGCGCAGCTCCGTCACCCAGACATTCCATGATGCATGCAAATAAAAAGCTGGTTCATAATAATTTGATTATTATTTTATTAAAATAAAATGCTAAACATTTTCATTGGTACTAACAACATTATTCTGCTTAAAAATTCTCATAAATGTATTCTTATTAGTGAAAATAATTTCATAATGTTACAAAGACAATGAAAAAATATAATATGAACGACGCATTTGAATTACAATACCATTACTGAGTTCTGAGAAAACTAATTTCTTATTTACTCATAAATTATTCTTGAAAATAATTTCATTTATATAATTACTAGAAGCCTGTGACTTTGTCGCCGTGGTAATTGTTTTATTTTTCGAATTAATCTAATGTAAATACGGTACTTTGTGAATTGTCCCGTTAGTCCAGTGGTTATGCTATAACGGTAATCTACTACGAAATGTATTACAAATCTTTTGAGGTCCTAGGTCGGAGTCTGGTTAGGAAATATTTTTTGGGAAGTTAATGGTGACTTCTTAAGCCATTGGTCCCCTACTTATAGTGACAGTCACAGTTTCAAAAAATATCACGATAAGCCTATCATCAGCCTGCGTTGAAACACCGTATTGGGTTTCGCTCAGACTCCTCTCACCTATATTTTTTTATATACTACTATACCCTTGACTGCAATAAAACGTGATACGGGAAAAATGATGCAATTAAAGAGTAGAAAGAAAAATCTACACCTCTTTTGGTTCTTACATATTGTTACGACCTAGGGGTCGGGGACTGGAAGAACAACCACACAACAGGGAGAACTAGACGTTGCGACGCCGTCGTTTCACGCTTCTAAGCCTGAAGGAACCCATCACAGCGGCGACGATGATCTACCTCGGCACCTCACGGCCACACACCCCAACCACACTGGGGGACCACTACAGATCCATCGTCCTTACACGCACACTCTCAGGGAACATCTCTCTACATTCCTTCAACCGTCTTGACTCAACGACAACTCGCTTTGAACTCTCTGAATCTAGTCTTTGTTCTGCACAAGATATAAATTTGAATTGTTCCATTCTTTTAACTTATTCCTTTTTTAACTTTCATTTACTTTTAATCCAAATGAGGTTTCCACCTATAAACTCTTTTACTTCGTTATTCCTCCGAGGGGTCATCCGTAACAATATTAAATTAAAAGAACACTATTGCTTACGTCTTTGCCGGCAGAACTAGCCATGGCCGAAAACTTTCACCAGCTTGACCTTTAAGGCAATCAATATCGGCTCACCCATTGCCACAGCATTGACTGCGTTGTTGGTCTAGTGGTTAGCCTTTGTGGCTTCTATCACGAGGTCCTGGGTTCGATTCCTGAGTTAGGTCATGGAATAATTCTGAGCTTTTTCATTCTTCTATGAAATGTTCAGTACATTCCAAGCCCGGAGTTTGGAAGTTGGTGGTGTTACACCCCCGTGCCTCGGAGAGCACGTTAAGCCGTCGGTCCCGGTCACTATCATCAACATCTGATAGTGATCGTTAATAAATGAAACATTATCACCCTAAGCCCGCCAACCCGCATTGAAGCAGCGTGGTGGGTGTACGCTTCATATCCCCTCTCCTATAAGGAGGCCTGGCCTTGTAGTGTGCCGCTAATTGGCTGATCATAATGATGATATCGGTCCATCCGGGAATCGACTCAAAGACCTCCATCTCATAAATCCCATAAATGTGGTATTCCGTGTGATTTCAGTTTGGGGCTAACTTTTAAAGAGTTAAAAAACGAACATTTTTGGTCATCAGCTACTAAATATCAAACTCGTTTTATCACAGCTCCTAAACATACATAAGAGAGTTGAAAAAGTTAAGGCATCCATTGTAACTCAGGTCACGTTTCAAATCTCGGGTAAATCGAGTTAATTCGAATGCATTGGTTTCAAATTTTGCAGCGCAATATTCATCTTTCCCCGTTTTACATAAAACTGTAATATTACCTAGGCATTTAAAGTTTTATTTGTGGCACAACAGTTTCACATGAGCCGTTAACATTTATAGAGCTCATTATTTTGTATGGGGCTACCAATTTTCATAAATGAAACCTTTTAACAGGACATAATTTGCATATTCCGATTTGCATAATACATACCTGTTTATACTTGATAGATAATTATTATTATTTTTTTTAATTTGAGATTAATACAATTCAAACCACATCAAGACTTTGTTTCTTGTCATTACTACACCGCCTGATTTAGATCATTATAGAGTCAAACATTGTATTGCTATATCTGCTTAGTCTCATTAGGTATCGTAGTGGGTCTCAGCTTCAAATCCCCTTATCAATAAAAAGCGGAAATATATTTACATGTTTAAGTGATTCTTTAGATAAAAAAATAAAACTAATCAAATTATAAAGACATCATTAACAGTGTTAATGTTAATGCGAAATATCTTTATGACCCTTATATCGTCAAAAACATAAATGTGAAATGAGAGCCAAGTTCAATATTATGATATATGTGCCTTGGTTGTGGACTTTAACGATAAAAGAAGTGATATCAAAATGTACAAATTTCAATGGTCAGTCCTGAAATTTATTTATAACAATGTAAAATATAATTTCTTCTTAAAACTTAAGATAATATATTGTAGCCTAAAGTCTGACTTGGCTAGTTCTTACATACGTAAAGTTTAGTATCAATTTCCCAACTCCGGACTGTTACTCAGAATTGATTAAACTTAATACTCAGAACATACTGAACTTGAATCCAAAATCTCAGTCTAACTTTAAAGTTACTTCAAAAATCATTTATAATATTTGGCAACTGGGCCATGTTATTAGAAATCGAATGCTAACTATAATACTAAACTTTGTCAATTTGTGGACTGTATTTGTAGATATAGAGCTTTCAATTCTCAATATTAGAACACAATGTTACAAGTTTATCTCGCAGAGGCCAGACTCCCCTATAACCCTGAGTGATGACCGCCGATTTGTAAAGACCTCGGCCGGGGTCGTTTCGGCCTTCTTTCAGTTTTTATACCCCTTATGATGTTTTCATTTTATGATTGTCGGCGCTATTAGGTCGGTACGTGATGCAATGAAATATTTGTAAGAGTTATCTTTGACTCTTCTTTATTCTTTCGGAGTTCATTTGTTTATTTATTCTTTATTGCGCATTTACAAGAAAATAAGAAGAAAGGACTACCTCCAGGTTCAGCGTTCGAGTCCAGATAGTGATCGTTAGAGTTAAACTTTTCCACCCTTAGCCCGCTAATCCGCATTGAACCAACGTTGTGGATTTAAGATCCATATCTTCACACCTATATCCAGGGAGGCCTGGTCCTGTAATAAAATGGCTGGTATAATAAGCTGATAGGCAATCAAAATCAAAAAGCCGAATCAAAACGCGAGATATCACATTAAAAACAGACAAACTTTTAGGCCAAGAATTACTAAAACTAATTTAGGTAAGACAGCTCCGATAACTTGATATATTCAATAACTCTACAAAATTATTTAAATACAAAATTAAAAAATATATGTCTTCCCTTTAGTTTATTGTTGTGTTGTTCTTTTTAATTTATTAGTTTTATGTTTGTATGTTTACTTTTTAATTTTATCTTTTCTTTTACTTTTATGTAATTCTAGATTAAGTTTCATAGATATTTATTATTATTATTTTATGTCCAGTTTTCAAGTAGTAAGTTTAGTATTCATTGTATTTCAGGAGGTTCTCAATTAGACACATATTTTTGTTTTTTTTTTTTTTTTTATGTATGACCACGCATAACTTTTTACAGAGTTGTCCGATTTTGATAATTCTTTTTTTATTAGAAAGGGCATACTTCCAAGGTGGTCCCATTGTCATCATGTTAGGATCTGATGATGATATCCTGGGGAAATTGAAGGAAATCTTCAAATTTTGGAGGCACGCTTACAGCGATTTCGATTTTTGACTCGGTATCGGTAGCTTTTTGGCTACTAGTGCCATATAATATACTATGACAGTATGGTACGAGTACGATACGTGGCGATAAATCACTAAAAAGTAAGACATAAAAATTTTTAAATAAAAATAGAACCGACTCAAAACGCACTAAAAAGCAAAAAATAACTGTGTCATTTAGTTGCTTTAATTTACTTAATCATATCTAGGAGTCGGTGCCAGCCCAGGTTTCTACTTTAAGGACGTTACCTAGAACCCACAAAATGCTTTACTACGTAAAAGAAAGGTTCCTTAAACTTGACTGGCACCAACTTCATAGATGTGCTTAAGTAAATTAAAGCAACTAAATGACACAGTTATTTTTTGCTTTTTAGTGCGTTTTGAGTCGGTTCTATTTTTATTTAAAAATTTTTATAAGTTAAATAATACATCGTATATAATGTTGGATTCCTAAATAAATAAATAAAATAAATTAATTAATAATAACGATAAAGAAACGTACTTTAAACTTTAATAGAGTGAATTTTACATTTTAGTTGTAATTTAACTTCGATATTGGAGAGGATAGCTTCGAACATTAGATCCATTTATATTATTTCCTACCTCTACCTATATTTGTGGGGCATTTGATTACCAGCGAGGCCGAATTAGATTTTCTGAATTGGTTCATATCTGGCTGGTGGCTGGTGGGACTTCAGCCGTGGCTAGTTACCACGCTGCTGACAAAGACATTTCAGCAAACGATTAAGAAAGCTAAAGGTTGTGGATTTCATCATACTCCTAATAAGTCTGCCCACTACTATCTTAGATTGCATCATCACTTATCACTAGGTGTGATTGCAGTAAAGGACCTACTTGTGGCAAATAAAAAAGCCCCTCTCATCTATATTACTATTCTAATTTAAATAAAAGCTTGTAAAAAGCAAGTTGAAAATACACTTGTATTTACTGGAGGCGTTCATTAAAGGACACGTGTTGATAAACGGTCTCTCTGCTAGTGTTAACACGATGATTTACGCCTCACAATTTTCTTTACTGGCACGCAGATTTATGGCGCAACGAGTATACCATGCACATAATGTTTTAACGCGATTCATGACATTGGCTCTCGGTTGACACGTTGTGCACATACTCGCACGCAAAGTGTTTGCTCATGCATGCAGCAGGGGACTAACGCAAGATTTATAAAGACAAACATAGAGCCCCTGTGTACTGACACTCATATTCTTCAGTGTCCGAGTGTCCAAATATTCAGGTAGATTTCTCAAACAATATATATTTGTTCTGAACAATAAGTGAAATTATTTTAACGCGATTTATGACGTTGGCTCTCAGTTGTCACGTTGTGCACATATTCGCAAGCAGTGTTTGCTTCTGCATGCAACAGGGGACTGACGCAAGGTTTATAAAGACAAACATAAAAGCACTGAAAACTTACACTCATACTCTTTACTCTACGAGTGTCCATATATTCAGGTAGGTTTCTGTATATATGGACAATACAACTATGTATATTTGCTTTGAACAATAAGAAAAAATATTTTAACGCGATTCATGACGTTGGCTCTCAGTTAACACATTGTACACATATTCGCACGCAGTGTTTTCTGATGCATCGGTACCAGGGGACTGACGTGAGATATATAAAAACGAAATATTGCGATGTATGACACACTGACACTCATATCCGTCCGTATACAAATAGTCATATAGGACTCGGACACTATTAATTGGTTTTGAATCATTTATATTAAATCTTTAGTATCCATGTTGAGAAGATTGCTGGCAAGCTCAAATAGTATTCTGAAAATTTTAGCAGGAAATTTGAACTCTCCGTCTGCTTAAAGGTTCATTTTAAATATAAATCATCAATGCATACATGTATTTATTTATTTAGTTTCTGCGATATGCTAAGTTTGATTTAAGCATCATTTTTGTTCAGTTTGATACAAAACTCGCTTTCGAAAAAAATAATTTGTGATCGTTAGTTAGTTAGTTAGTCTTACTCAAAGCTAAAACAACTCGACCTATTTTATTTGCTCGGAGATTAAAAAATAGTATTTGCTTAAGCCCAAATAATCGAAATAAGCTACTTGGAAACCTTCGTTTCTTGTTATTATTTATTCTGTGGTTATATTAAGTGGTACAAAGTCCAATGGGACATTTAGTATAACATGACGTATAACGATTCAATATTACAAAATCAGCTACGTTTTCTCCAAAAACCATTTCCGTGTTTGTAAGCCTTAATATTTTTTTACGAACACAATATCGAAAAATAACCGTTCATTTACGGTGCTAAAAATTCATTTCCAATGTTTTGTGCCGCTTACGATATCTGTTTGATTGGACATTTCGATCTCGTATCAGACTCTGTTTCTATGTATTTGAACACGCTGTGTATTTTTATTAATTTTAGATTGGAAATTATGATAATAAAGATATCTATAGGTGTAAAAAATAAAATTGAAGTGTCTGTTTGTAATTTCGAATAAGTAAATTCATATGAAAGTGTGTAACTAATTATATCAAAAAAACTATTTTTAAAATTTTTATTTGTCTGTGTGTAATCCTAATCTCCAAAACCAGTCAGATTTCAGAAATTATTTTTGTATAATTTATAAAAATAATTTTTACATTATAATAGTCAGGCTCATGTGGAGCAACATTCTGGTTCATATCCTTATATTCCTACAGTTACATTTTCCTTTCATCATCACCATCATCTTTATTATTCAATTTTAATGGCCTAGGCTTCCTTGCTTTTTGTATGTTAGGTTATGTTGCTTTAGACTAGGAAAAATGAAATTCTTTTAAAATCTAAAAGTATCATTCATTTCCTTCATTCCTCCATCCTATGTCAAAAGGAAAATATAAAGAGACTCTAGTAATGAATCTATCATTCTTTTCACTACATTTTTCATTATACGTTTTATTTCCTAATACATGAGATACATTTTTAATATTAATAATATATTTTTCAAAAATGAAGTCAATGAAAAATAATACGTAATTACCTCCAAACTGAATTGATTTAACAGCACAAATGGACTCATCGTAAGCACATATTAAGTGGATCATTTCGGAGGTTTAATCACGTGATAATTGGCTATCTTCATTGGAAATTACTTGTCGGATGATTTCATCCAAAAGTAAATAATAATTATTTTGGTGTTAATTTTTCAGACACTTATCACTAACTAATTAACGTTTGAGAGATGAGAGCATTGTGGAGTATGTATGGGTTAAAGCTGTGTGACAGAATTAAAAATAGTATGATTCGAGAAAAGTGTGGTGTAAAAGAAGAAGTTGTGACCAAAATTGAGAAAGGGATGCTTAGATGGTTTGGGCATGTAGATAGAATGGAAGAAATAAGATTAACAAAAAGTTGAGAGGTGTCAAGGGACACCCGGATGGCACCGATTCTAGTTGCTTAGTAGATTAATTAGTGAAGGTTATTTTTTACTTTTTAGTGCATTTGAGTCGTTTTTTTTTTTTTAAAAAATTTTATTATAATTTTTGTGATTTATGTACGTACCGTACTAAACTGTCATACCATATTATATGGGCGCCAGAAAGCGCGAGACGAGTCAAAACAGCGCGGGCGCCCCAAATTCGAGCGCTCAATTTCCGCGCACACACATCAAAGGCGGCGGCAAGTATCCCTTTTGATCAAAAAGTATCAAAATGGACAACTGTAAAAAGTTATGCGTGGTCATACATAAAAAAAAAAAAACAAATTTTTTCGATCTAGCCCCCTTTCGGTTAATAAAAGACAAAGTGCAAAATTGAAAAAGGGATGAGTTGGTTTGGGCATGTAGACAGAATGGATGAAAGAAAAAGATTTATGAGGTGAGGTTGAATGGAAACGTTGGAAAGGGAAGGCCTAGGCGAATGTTCTTGGACTAAATTCAAGACATTTTAATTAATTGCCAGGTCAAGAGTACCCAAAACCGACGAACTTGTGTGAAAGGATTAATGAGAGTGGAAGAATCTAAAGAAGTATGCAAGGACCGTGGCAAGTGGAGGGATGTGGTCTCTGCCTATCCCTACGGGAATAAGGCGTGATGCATGTGTGTATGTAATTAACGTTTGTCTTGACGAAGAAATAATTGTATTGCAACAAAATTGTAAATGGTAGCGGAAAGCCTTCTAACGAAATAGACACTAACCAACTTTTGTTAGCAATTATTAAGTCTTTGTCTTTGGATGGTGGGAGGTTTTCGCCGTGGCTAGTTACCACCCAACCAACAAAAGCGTACCACCAAGCGATTCAGCGTTCCGGCACGATGTCGTATACCGGATACCGATAATGGTACGGATTTCATCCTACTCCTAACAAGTCAGCCCGCTTCCATCTTAGGTTGCATCATCACTTAAAGTCAGGTGTGATAGTTAAGAGCTAACTTGTAGTCGATAAAAAAAAGTCACGTGGTTTTGTGTTAACTAATTTTTCTTTGAGATACGTCATTTCAGTTAATTACGGGCTTTATGAATTTCGGTAAATGTATTAGGGTAAGTTAGAGAATAGACTTTCTCTGTATTGTCGTTAAAATAGGCTGACAATGAATATATTATAGTCCAATTGGCGGGCATCATAACTCGATTTTAGCCCAGTTCAAAAACCCGTGGAAATATTATTAAGATTATAAGTATATGTCGGTGGAGTAGTATCATGGCGGGGAGGACCGATCGATGCCGATATAAAGCTCTGGAAAGTCGCGACTGAGAGATGTAGTCGCAGAGAACGCTACGAAGATAATCAGCCTCGACTCTCCAAACCGCTGCTTCATATCGGCATCGATCGGTCCTCCCCACCACCACAGAACTTCGCCGAGTGGCTGTCATGATACTACTCCGCCGACATATATGACCTTAGTTAATGGACCGATGTAGTGTAGTACGAAGTCGATGTTCAAAACTAAAACTGAATAAATATTAAATTACCCCGCAGTACAAGAGTGTTCAGTACTAAATTATTTCATAGCAGAACTTTGTCCGAGCTCTCTTGTGTCGAAATTATGTGTGCAAATTTTATTAATTTCCCGTAATTCCACTTTGTTCAACAGATTTTAATGGTGTTGTGGACCTAAGTACTTGAAAAGCAGCTTAAATTTGTTTAATAGAGCTTCAATGAATGTTACTACAGTTAAATTACTTCGCAAAAGTTTAAGTTAAACAGTTTTCACTAGAAATTAAGTCTAGTACTTTTCTGTTTACGACTTGTTCATAAAGCTAAGCGGCTTTACGTTTCGGTACGATACAACACACAATCTTTTTTAAGAAAAACTACAAGATGCAGCCATTCGACTGTAGTAAAACCATTTTGACTATAATAATACTCTGATGACATATTTCTACTGCTAAGTGACTTTGCGTTACGGTGCGATCCAATGTAATTACTGATGGTTTTAGGGCCCCAGTTTGTTTGTGAATATAAGTTACCATCACGAACTGCATCGTCACATAAAATCAAGTGAGATAACAGAAAAACAGTATGAAAATTGTTTTTTATTATTTTTATTCATAATTAGACCACAAAACATTTTAAATTTTATAAATCATTTAACCAAACTAGTGTCCGTTCTTTTAAAAAACACTTAATTCTTTAAGACTAATTTCTTTATTTTACCTGACTTTGATGATGGAATACAAAATTTTATTTTTAAAACGCTTAAGAGTTTTAAAAATTATTTGTTTTCTATTCATTCATTAGACTGCCTCGTTGGTCTAGTGGTTAGCCTATCTGGCTTCGATTACGAGGTCCTGAGTTCGAATCCTGGGTCGGGTCACGGAATAATTCTGAGTTTTTCATTCTTCTATGAAATTCTCAGTACATTTCTAGCCCGGAGTGGGGAAGTTGGTGGTGTTACACCCCCGTGTCTTGGAGAGCACGTTAGGCCGTCAGTCCCGGTCACTGTCGTCAACATCTGATAGTGATCGTTAATAAATGAAATATTATCACCCTAAGCCCGCCAACCCGCATTGGAGCAGCGTGGTGGGTCCACGCTCGATATCCCCTCTCCTATGAAGAGGGAGGCCTGGCCTAGTGGGCCGTTAGTAGGCTGATAATGATGATGATGATTCATTCGTTTACTTTATAGCATTTCAAATAGATACATCTGCTTCATTCGTATATACAAGGTTTTTTCTATGCTTCAAGTATAGGACATTTTTGTGAATGAACTCATGTTATGTTCTTTTTAATATCGAAGACAATGTGTATTAAAAGTAGTAAGTACTTTACAAAATACAAACATACAAATTCAGTATCATTTACTGTATGACGTATAAACGCTTAATTTCAACGATTGACGACCTCCGTGGCGCAGTGGTATGCGCGGTAGATTTATAAGACGGAGGTCCTGGGTTCGATTCCCGGCCAGACAGATTGAGATTTTTCTTAATTTGTATTGGTCAGGCTGGTGAGATGAGAAGTTACCACCCTACCAATTAAGCCAAGCGATTTAGCGTTCCGGTACGATGTCGTGTAGAAACTGATAGGGGTGTGGATTTTCGTTCCACTCCTAACAAGTTAGCCCGCTTCCATCTTAGAGTGCATCATCACTTAACATCAGATGTGATAACAGTCAAGGGCCAACTTGAGGTCGATAAAAAAAAATGTTACTATAACGTTACAGATTGACTCTTACATTTAAAACTTAATTATCGACCAAGTAATTTCAATAAAATCAGCTGCTTACTCCGGTCAACCTTCCAGAAATTCCAATTATATTCAGTGCATTCGTTTATCCAATTAAAACGGTATTTCCCGGGGCAACGTGTTATTTGCTATCAATTAATTTACAATTTTCCTCACTTTGGATAATGGTACTTATTATAAGAACTACTCAATTGAATTAAAAGATTCTATATTGACTGTTGTACGAATATAATACACTCATTAATTAATATTCTTCAATTTCAAGTGACTTTTTGGATTGTTATTAAATTATCATTACACTTTTACATATTGTTACGACCTTGGGGGTATGGGAGAACAACAAAAACAGGAGAACAGCCTTTTATTAATCCATAAATTGTGGATTGAAGAATCACCGCAGCACGTTGCGACACCTTCTATTAGCGCTTCCAGACCTGAAGAAACCCATCGACCGCGACGATGATCTGCCTGGGCATCTCATAGTCCGCCCCATCCTTACAATACTGGGAGACAATTTCAGATAAGCCCGCACTAACTCGTAGGGAACAACTCCCTACGTTCCTTCTGCCGTCGTCACTGTTCGACGACTCGCTTCATTCTATTTTAGGTACATCATCAGCTTAGCTTGCCTCTATAATATTACAAAAGATATTTGGAGTTATAATATACTACTCCGAAAAGAGTTGGCAGCCTTAGCTATTAGAATTCAGATCTTAAATTTTATTGTGACAAGGACCGATAGCTTAACGGGTACCAGTGTAAGCATACTAAAACCAACTGCCAAAAGAATTCCTTGGAGGGAAAAGGAGCCTAATATTTTCTTAGTCTCAAGATAGATCCAGATAAAAAGTTTTATTCCCGAGGTATAGAAAAATGACGCTTTAGATGCAAGTGAACCAACAAGCAAAATTCTCAATTCCAATAAAACAACACGTAATATTTGGCTTAAATCCAATTTCAAATAGCTTTTCATTTGCGACAGGATTGACAGCTCCCTTTGTTTTCTTTCTAAAACAATTGAAACACAATGGCTCACGGTATTGGCGGTTTTTTGTTTTCCCTTTCTACCCAGTTATCGATAGTTCAACTAAACTGTGCCCGCGGCGCAATGTGTGCGTTCACGTGTAACAATACAGCTTTAATTTGTGTGGCAGTGACGTGTCAATTGTTATGCAAGTAACATGGGTCACGCACACAAAGTCAATCTATGTATAAAACGTGTTACGCACACATGGCGCCGCGCGCACAAATGAGTTGAACTATCTACATAAACCTTGCTTCAATGGAACGCCTGGAGGTAAAGCTCTCGCGCCGCATTCTACCGTACAAGGTAATTTGGATCGTATTGGATGTACCTCTAGACTAACATCGCGTGAACTGTCTTATACAGCCATTATACTGCTAAACAAATATCAACAGACATCTCTTAATGGCTGTGATTAAAGCGCGGTTTGTTGAACGAGTTTCCAATTGCCAAAATAACAAATATTTATGTTAAATAAAAGTAACGTTATGTCCGAATTTTGAAATTTCAATTGGTTTATTCAAATAAAAATAAATTGGTAAAAAAAAACAAAAGACTTCATACAGATGTCAAAATGTAGGTGCTCTGTTTAAATGGAAAATATGTATGGAAAATTTAAAAAAATAACGATAAACATATATATTTGGAGGCAAGAAAATGAAAATGAAACTTTGACGACCTCCGTAACGCAGTGATATGTGCAGTAGATTTATAAGACGGAGTCCCGGGTTCGAATCCCGGCAGGGCCGATTGAGATTTTCTTAATTGTTCCCGGTCTGACTAGCGGGAGGCTTTGGATCTATCTTAGATTGCATCATCACTTACCATTAGGTGTGATTGCAGTCAAGGGCTAACTTGTTATGAATAAAAAAAACTCAAAATACCACAGACAAACAGAGAATAGTATGGTGCATTTTTAAAATCATACAAATATCAAACTGATTTTTTTGAAGTGAAACTTCTTTATCGGGGTTGGAAAAAAATTTAGTGTAACATTTTTTCGTTACGCGCCACATTTTTCCGTTACGCGCCATCTTTGACTTATGGAAGTGACGTGATATATATATATATATATATATATATATATATATATATATATATATATATATATATATATATATATATATATATATATATATATGTCGCGGATGCTAACGGATTTAAGTTCACGTGGTCGATATCGCGGTCCGCCATGTTACTTTTATAAGCAGTCAGTGCGCACACCGGCGCTGGCGCTGTCTCGAGGATAAGTGATCTCGATCAAACACACTACTGACAGCTAGAACAACAGCGCAGACAACTTCACTCTAGACTTGTACCAAAGACAATCTATGATTTAGAACTGCACTCCCAATCACACCACAGAATATCCACTGATAGGCACTTTACTCTAGAGATACCACAGACATACCAAACTGTTCGTAACTTGTGTTCTCTGAGACATTTGCATGGTCTTGCTATTGAAGTAAATGACGTCGTTTGTTCGTATTTTAAATTATCTCTCACACGGCCATTCTGCAATTCAACGCGCTCTCGCGTTGCTTTTTGTTGTCGCATATAACCTGGCAACAAAACGTTACAGGAAGCTTTCAACCTCAGTCATGAGAGTTTACGAAGTACCTTACACATTTCCAATGCAAAATTATCGTAACGCGTAAAGGCTTTCAACATAAGTCAAATCCCCGTAGATATTTCATCGAATTTGTCGCAAAGCGTTAACGTCTTTCAGCATTACTTAAAATCAACAATCATTTGTTTCTTTACCATGCAAAGCGTCAAGGCTTTCAGCATCATATGAAATCAATCATGATTTCCTTGTAGTCACGTAGCAAAGCATTAAGGCTTTCAGCATCATATTATGAAATCAATCATGATTTCCTTGTAGTCACGTAGCAAAGCTTTAAGGCTTTCAGCATCATATGAAATCAATCATGATTTCCTTGTAGTCACGTAGCAAAGCGTTAAGGCTTTCAGCATCATATGAAATCAATCATGATTTCCTTGTAGTCACGTAGCAAAGCGTTAAGGCTTTCAGCATCATATGAAATCAATCATGATTTCCTTGTAGTCACGTAGCAAAGCGTTAAGGCTTTCAGCATCATATGAAATCAATCATGATTTCCTTGTAGTCACGTAGCAAAGCGTTAAGGCTTTCAGCATCATATGAAATCAATCATGATTTCCTTGTAGTCACGTAGCAAAGCGTTAAGGCTTTCAGCATCATATGAAATCAATCATGATTTCCTTGAAATCACGTAGCAAAGCGTTAAGGCTTTCAGCATCATATGAAATCAATCATGATTTCCTTGTAGTCACGTAGCAAAGCGTTAAGGCTTTCAGCATCATATGAAATCAATCATGATTTCCTTGTAGTCACGTAGCAAAGCGTTATGGCTTTCAGCATGAATCTTGACATAAAATATTCAACACAAGTTTAAGCTGAATCTAACCACAAAGCGTGATAGCTTTCAGTGGTCTACCTGGACAAAGCGAGAAAACTTTCAGTCCATTCTCTTAGCAAAGCGGAAAAGCTTACAGCAGTTTATTTGGACAAAGCGAGAAAACTTTCAGTCCATTTCTTTAGCAAAGCGGAATAGCTTTCAGCAATAACAACAAAAACAACTCAGCAAATTTTTAAAAATCAGTAAATTAATAAACGGAAACTCTTCTGTAAAACGAACATATAAAGATCCATTAATTCAATTAATCTAACACATTAAACAACATATCATAGTAGCACGCCATTAGTTATAATTATTTGTTATCATTAAATAAAATTAGTCATCTCCTACTCTGGACTCTATAGGTCCCAGACATTCAGATAATTCGGGCAAGCTAGCAGGATATTTACGTAATTGTTCATGACAAACGTATTGACTTCGTCCCCCAGATATAGGCTCAACCATATAACGCTCATTGGGAAAAACTTTAATAACTTTACAAGGACCACTAAACTTTTCACTTAATTTATTAATTATTCGGGGATTCTTTTGAACTAAAACTAAATCACCTTCTACAAAAGGATGAATTGTTGCCTTATTGGCATCTTAACGTATTTTAGCCTTTGATGCTTGCTCGTCCATCCTATCTTTTGCCTGTTGAATTAGAGTTACCACTAGCGAAATTATTCTTATGCTTTTCTAATATAGACCTCAACCTATCAATATCACACTGTTCACTCAAATCTGTGTTAATATCATTTAAATCCGCGTTTTTATTTTGGGTAAGACACACATTGACACTCATATCACGTGCTATCTTAGCACCATCAGTACTGAGAGTGAAGACTAAACCGGGGGTCTTAAATATTTCCCTACCTAGGATTACGTCATGTGGTAACAAATGAGAGTCAACAATCACGAACGTTATCTCAGTATGAAACCCGTCAAACTCAACGAAAGTGGTCACTTTTTTTTTTTTTAAGGCATGGTTGAGACCCAATACCTGTCAGAGGGGTAAACGAGATTTCTTTCTTATCCGGTAAACTATCAGCGATCTCTCTTTTAATTAATGAGCACTCTGAACCACTATCGATTAATGCTTGTAAATTATAGTCACCTACACATACATCAAGAATCAGAAATTGAACAAACATTGACTGATTTTGATTGTGTCTTTGAGTTCTTAGAATCCTTAATTTTTTCGTCTCTCTGCTTTGAAAAGCACGTGAGTTCAGCGTGTCCAATTTTGCAACAATAAGAACACTGTAGAGGCTAGCGTTAGGTTTATCAATAGACGCTCTAGGGTAACTGGAGTCCTCACTTTTGTTATTACGTAACAATAAGCAATTCCGTTTTAGGTGACCCTTTTCATTACAATGATGACAGCGTCGGTCTGAAGACTTGTCAACAATTTCTGGTCGCTTAGAAAAAGAAGGTGCAGGGTCACGTTTATCAAAACTTCGCTTAAGACTCCTAATATTAGAATACGTATTCAAATGTCTATCAAGCGCAACAAAATCTGTTGGAGTATTTTTAAGTAAATCTGAACGTACCTGCACATCAGCAATGCCAGAGAGTACTACCTCAATTTTGTTAGCCTCGCTCCAACCAGTCTCCAGTCGGTCTATCAGCGCCAACTTGTTGCTTGAATACTCGATATACGTTCTAGCTTGGTCACTTCTATACTCCACCATGTCACGAAACAAATCATGAAACCTTTTTGTTGCAGCAAACTGTCGCGTGAGTCGCTCCTTTAGTTCTTCCCAGGTTTTGCATAAAGGATACGAACGCGCTGCCCACTTTTTCGCACGTCCATGCAGGTGCGTGAAGACGGCATTCGTAGTTTCGTAATCGGACCACGAGTTGTTCTTCTGATGATTTTCAACCTCCTCACACCACTGCGCTGCAGTAAATTGACAATCGTCCGGGTCAAAGGAAGGTAGGTAAATCTCAGTCAATTTCAGCTTTCTCGGTTCGTTGCTACTCGTAGATGTTTGGTTAGGACTCTGGAAGCCGGCTGCCATATTTTTGAAAAATGCTGCCCACATTTCTGGTGTAGGTTGGCCATATTGGTCGCCTCTTGCTACGGACGGTGTCTCTGCTTCTTTTTTCTTCAGCTTCATATTCCCGTGTAAAATATCCTTGATTTCGAGTAGCTGGCATCGCAGTAGATTCGCTGGAAGCTTGTGGAAACGATCCCACCGCTGCTGTTGCGGATGCTAACGGATTTAAGTTCACGTGGTCGATATCGCGGTCCGCCATGTTACTTTTATAAGCAGTCAGTGCGCACACCGGCGCTGGCGCTGTCTCGAGGATAAGTGATCTCGATCAAACACACTACTGACAGCTAGAACAACAGCGCAGACAACTTCACTCTAGACTTGTACCAAAGACAATCTATGATTTAGAACTGCACTCCCAATCACATCACAGAATATCCACTGATAGGCACTTTACTCTAGAGATACCACAGACATACCAAACTGTTCATAACTTGTGTTCTCTGAGACATTTGCATGGTGTTGCTATTGAAGTAAATGACGTCGTTTGTTCGTATTTTAAATTATCTCTCACATATATATATATATATATATATATGTTATATTGAAGTGATCAGCAAAATCTAAGGGTTTTTTTTTAATTCTAATTCCAGTGAATATCTAAAAAAAGTAAGTAATTACATATCTTTTTCTAATAATTAGGTGTAATTATGGTATTTATTTTTGCACGTTATTTAAAATTAACTTCAGTTTTTGATTGTATTTTTCAAAACACTAACACGTGGGTGTAATAATGATAAGTTAGTTACTTAGTTTCACTTCTTACGAGTGTACGCTAGTACACGCACACACTTTTTTTTAATTCAGTTAGTAGTACATTTTGCACTAAGTAGGTACTATAATAAATATGTCTTTGCAATAATAAGATCTTTTGTGGGATTTTGTATATCGATTTAATATGATTACAGAAATGACCTCACGCTTAGGGTATCAATGCTCAATTCTTTCATTTAGAAATACAGTATTCCTCCTTAGGAAGACGACGACAGACACAGATAATGGCACTATTGCTTTTATGTCACCGGGCTTAGATATTGAGGTAAAATATAACCGCCATTTCAACCAGTGCCAGCTCTGACGTCACCATTATCGTGCTGAGTAAAATTATGTTCTACGTAACGGTTATAACGCCAACCCGCATTGGAACAGAGTGGTGGGTCTACACCACACATCCCCTATCTTACGAGGAATGAGGCTTGACCCTGTAGTGGGCTGTTAATAAGCTGAAAATTATAAAATTATAACGCAAGTACCTAAACTATTGAAATTATACAAAACCACGGCTTATAAAATCAATAAATTCTTTCTGTTATTATTTGTGTATAATATAACTACAGTAAGAACCTTATCGTTCAATGTATTGAGATTAATGATAGATTGAAAAGGAACACATAATACAAAATTCCGTTGCAATCAATCTTTATCGAGCACACCGCGGCGTCATAATATAGATACTTAATGGAATAATAATAAAATTAAAAAAAAATTAACAAAAAATTGAACCGACTCAAAACGCACTAAAAAGTAAAAAATAATTGTGTCGTTTAGTTGCTTTAATTTAAAGCAGTTTGTGGGTTCTAGTCTAACGTCTTTAAAGTAGAAACCTTGGCTGAAACCGACTCCTAGATATGTTTAAGTAAATTCAAGCAACTAAATGACACAGCTATTTTTTACTTTTTAGTGCGTTTTAGGTCGGTTCTATTTTTTGTTAAAAAATTTTATTTCTTACTTTTTAGTGATTTATCGCCACGTAACGTAGTCGTACTATACTGTCATAGTATATTACACGTCACTAGTAAAAAGCTACCGATACCGAGACAAAAACCGAAATCGCTGTAAGCGTGCCTCCAAAATTTGAAGAGTTCCTTTAATTTCCCCAGGATATCATCATCATCATCCTAACATGATGACAATGGGACCACCTTGGAAGTATGCCCTTTCTAATAAAAAAAGAATTATCAAAAACGGAGAACTCTGTAAAAAGTTATGTGTGGTCATACATACAAAAAAATATATATTTATATATATGTACGTGTCGAACTGAGAACCTCCTCCGTTTTTTTTTTCATCAGTTAAAAAATAACCTGAAATAATAAGACAATTTTTAGTAATCATAATTGTCAAGCACTTTGTATAAGATTACGTTCTATAGAATCTTTGAGATTTGAAAATTTTTTTTAAAATTTAAATGCCAGTTACGTCGCGGTGGTGCTATGTTCGATGACAATCAGTCGAAAATGGCGGATTATATATTTTTCACAACTTCTTCAGTGTGGTTATCAAATGAAAGAGCTTTACGAGCAGATAGTAAATACTATATACTATGAAAAGTTTCAAATCCAAGATCAAAGAAAAAATGGTGAATTACAAGTTTATCGGGGGCCTTTTAATTGAAAAATATGACGTTTCGCCCCTTCGTTAATCTGAGTTTGTTTATTTACTAAATTACTTACCATTGTCAATGCTAAATACCTACACATGTCGTAATTTATTTTATATACATCCAACTTAGTAATTAATTATTATTATACATTAAATATTATTATTAATTTTTATTGTTACATATAGGTATGTGCTTATTATTTAAGTATTGATTTAATTTTTAATGTCTGTGATGTCACATAGGTCACGGCTGAAAATCATCGCCATGTATGTCACAATACACGGCATTATGCTGAGCCGTACACCTTTTCTTTTTAGGGTTACAGATAGGCGACTACCCAAGGTTCCCTAGGTATACATATATGCATATGCATACCTGTTTATAAATACTTATAACTGTGCCTCTACTGTACTGTCTGTAACTCTTAAATATGAATAAATATATTTTCTTCTTTCTTTCTTTCTAATTGCAGAGTAATGTTCGCTAGACGCTGATTGCCACACAATGTCGTACATTTTGTACAACTCAATCCCCATTCTGAATGCGAGGAACTGCAAAGAAGTGTCCCATAAAACACACATCGTAACCGACGCTTGCAAAGCATCGGAATTGAATTTTTAGCACCCCCCGAGGGTATCGCATGAATGGTAATTTTTGGATATTGTGTTCATAAAAATTTAGTGACGTTTGAATAACCCGAAACAAAATGTGTATATTGAAGGAACTATTGGCGTTATTCATTCCAAATGTCTGATATATTCTGAATTGTATAATGAAATCTATACAATTTTATGGCCAACAACATTTGGATGTGAAAGAGTAGTATTAAAAAATGTAATGTGAGATGAATCTAATTTCCAAGTATCTATATGTATTTCTCAAGTAATGTTTAGTTAAGAGAGTCCTTCCTTTAAAGCTGCTACCCCTATGGAAATAGAATTTTTGGTACGTTGACTATCAGTACATTAAGTAAGGATAATATAATGTACGTCTATGTTTTAATTAATTGCATCCGAAGGAGGGTTTTTTGAGGTGTATGTATGTTTGTATTGTAGTGTATGCTTTTCAAAAGTGTTTTTACATGAGGTGTCATTTCAAACTTTATAAGCATAGTATATGAATTTTTTAAAATGGCGGCTGTTAATGGGGATAAAAACCAAATATTAATGGGGAAAAATACCAAATGAAAGGTCGTAAAAAGACCATTTCAAAAATATGAATATCATATCATGTTTATATTACGGTTTTAACAAAAAATGTCAAAAAGTATACCAAGTGTACCGTCTCATTTCTATACCACAAATTAAAACTAAAAAGTCTCAGATAAAATTATTATTATAAAAACAAAAAACCCGACTGCTTAGAAGTTAAGAACTGAAAAAAGAAAAACACGGATCACTTATCTATATCAAATTCTTTTTTTTTAAGCGTGATATTGCAAAACGTAATTTTTTGAAATATCTCCCAGGTAGTAAAGAAAATTGTCCACGCCTGCAGCACCATAAAGTATTTGGAATTTTATACGGACTTAGAGCTCCTTCGCTATTCCTCGGTCCCTATGACTTCGGTAGGTAAATATAAGTTGATAAAAAATGTTAGGCCGTAGCTTTATGCAGTGACAGCTTTTCGAGTGTTTCACACTAGCGTTTTTTTTTTTTTACTCTCATTATTCCTGCAATCTGTCTTGAAACATTGAGCTGGATGTTATGTGACTACTTTAAGGCGTGTTTGGAACAAGATCCATTGCCCAATTAATCAGACATCTTGTGGTACTCTTCTCTTGAGCTTAGCATTAAATAAGCGAATTTTGATTATTTTAATAATTTTGTTTTGCGGGAGGTAAAACAGCGAAATAAAGCGTGTTCAATATTAAAGTTAATAGTTAATTCCATGTAAGGATTCTCTACACCGAGGGAGTAAAATGCCAAACTAACGAGAATAACTAACCTCTTCTTAATGAAAGTGGTTTCGTAAGCATATTATAGTTAAGACCATAAACAAAGTTTAATCAGATTAGAATTTAGTACTGTTATGTGGTTTTACTGATATCAAAATACCTTAATTAATTTACATGTCAGAGAGATAGCCGTGTGCTCGGAGGATCTGTTTTGTTGACTGATGGTCAGCTGTCAATGATATAAGAATATTTTGATTATCAAAGAATAATCAAATGTATTTGGCCACCTTACTAAGATAGTATGGGCAGGGAAAACTACATGAACTTTGAAGGTAAACATTGATATCATAAAGGATCCTTAAACCTATGTTTAAGGAAGTCGTAAGCCTATGACTCTGTTCGAGTCTTCCTGCCACGCGATAGGCTTTCTAATACATTTAGCCCATAAACGTACGGCCCTCTCTGCGTCATATAAAATTATTTTCATACTATGGTATATACAACGACAAAACTTGTCAATTTTAATTTTATGGAAAACACTTGCGATTGTTATTTGAGTATAGTCTGTAATAATGAATATTTAAAAAACGCTTAAGCATTAACTAAAATCGAGAATTTTCTCTCTGCTTACAGTAGACGTATGCGTGTTTTTCTTCTTTGAGTCGAGGGTTACTTCAATTCTTATTCTATATGCATTAAGTAAACTGTTAATTTGAAATAACAAATATACACTTTTTTAATTATTTGTATAGATTATTTAACTATGCCTCGTTTATGGCTGGACGTGCTCCCTACGTAACATAAATCATACCTTAACACCGTGCAACAAAACTCATTACTATAGGTACTCGTAAATTGTAACTAAAGAATAGAATTAGTTGCTTGATTAGCTCTGGCAAATATTTAGTTGGTTGGCAAAGTTAGCGCGTCTCACGTGCTGCGACTCCCACTTGGGATCCGCAGCGGCAGCCAGATAAGTGAATTGTAGAGCGCACTCCATACGTGACATGTCAGTTCTTCACACTGGCGCTTTGTAAACGCTGTCCTAAGTAAATCAGGTGTGCCATATCTGGAACTCAATCACACAAAATAAACAACTCTTTCTTAGATGTCCATGACGTTTTGTTTCCATACTTTTTGGCAAGGCTTACTCTCGGTATGGTTTAGCAACACTAAACTATGTTATTTCGGTTAACTAACATCTCCATGATACTTGTCATTAACCCACTAAATAATAGAATTAGTTGCTTGATTAGCTCTAGCAAATATTTAGTTGGTTGGCAAAATTAGCGAGCGTCTTACGTGCTGCGACTCCCACTTGGTATCTACAGCGGCAGCCAGATAAGTAAATTGTGAAGTGCACTCCATACGTGACATGTAAGTTCTTCACACTGGCGCTTTGTCAACACTGTCCTAAATAAATTTGCTGTGCCATATCTGGAACTCAGTCACACATATAATAAACCACCCCTTTCTTAGATGTTCGTGACGTTTTGTTGCCATATTTTTTATTTTTAATAAGCTTTGTCTCGCTACAGCCTAGGCACAATTAACCACTTCATTTCAGTTAGTTAACATCTTTGTGATACTTGTGATTAACCTACTAAAGAATAGAATTAGTTGCTTGATTAGCTTTGTCAAATATTTAGTTGGTTGGCAAAGTTAGCGAGCGTCTCACGTACTGCGACTCCCACTTGGGATCCACAGCAACAGCCAGATCAGAGAATTGTAACTCTATACGTTACGAACGAATACGTGACTTGTGAGTTCTTCACTTCGTTCTCGGGCTTTGTAAACGCTTTTCAAATCATATATCGTATCATTTTAATTTTTTTACTTAAGGAAAGGAAAATGACATTCTATTTTATTTGTGTCGGTATCTTCTCTGGTAATTACTGAAATACTCGATATGATTGTCATAATTAGGTAATAATATATAGATATACTAGTGTTATGATAATTTAGTCAGATACGCCATGAAAGTCTACTGCAATACTTACTTATCTCGATCCTGTATACGATTAAGATTAAAATACATTACGTTATCGCTTAGAAAATATTTTATTGTAAACCTTCGGAAAAACGCGCTAGTGTGAAAATCTTGCATGCTCGAATCTACGTAGAGTTTTCCCAAGACTTGACTGCATAAAAGGTTATCCCAAACTTCTCTAGCCAACTTAACCGACGTGTCTTTTATTAGTGGGATGGTGCAACTTGATTCAAGCAGGTTTCAAGTACTAAAGTGCAACTTAGATAATACCAACTTTCAGAAACTAAAGATTTTGTGAATAAGAACGGATTACGATGAAAAGTTAAAGTGATTGTTATGTAAAAATCTTCATTGATATTATTATTTTATAGTCGTTTAGTGACTCGTTGGTTTAGTGGTTAGCCAACGTGAATATGGATCATGAAGTCCTGGGTTCGACTTCTATAAAACTGTGAGTATGATGGATATATGATACCTGGATCTATAGTAAGTCTAATGTTAAATAGTCTTATGTTGCTTATCCAGGTTTACTGGATAAGCAACATAAGCTTATATAACACAGCAACATATAATATAACATAATATATAATATAACATAGTTTAACTTTATTACGTGTTCACTTTGGTCACCTATTTGTTACTAAAAGACATTGTAAATATTTCAATTGAAATTATCACACAGACGACATATTTTAAAAATAGACCTTTTTATAAAACAGAATTTTTATAAAGCAATTTAAAGCATAATATGTGTTGAATAATCTCCAAAAATAACAAAAAGTAAAACGTGGTCAGCTGACAAAGGAATATGAAGGCACAAGGGTCGCCCCTAAAATATCAAACATATTTCATAGCATCACGTATCAACTTAATATCGCCGACAATCACAAAATGAAACATCATAAGGGGAATAAAAACTGAAAAGAGGTCCTGCGAGGTCTTTACAAATCGGAGGTCATCATTCCGGGTTATGGGGGGACCTTCTGGTCGGTGGAAGATAAGTCGTAACATTATGTTTATATTGGGTATCGGAACTTCCATTTTTTATATATTACAAATCGAATGGACTGGTGGTTAATAACTAAAAATACGTCACATTTATGTCTATTAATATTTTATCAATACAAATTATATTAGGGCTTCGAGATCGGTTGAATGACGTTATTATGAAGTAATTTAACTTTTGATAAAGCGTAGAAAATAGTCAAAGGTTGAATAAAATAAATTTAATTAATATCGTATTTTTGTTTGATAAAAAATGCTTTAGCGCAGTGGGCATTTTTAATGAATTAGGGGTTAAAGTATGATATTTCCGATTTGTACTGAAAAATAAAAATTCGTTTTTTTAATTTAACATATTTATGTAATCAAAATAATTACCATTACTATCTATACATTGCTGCCATCTAATAGGAAGCTCATTTATGCCTTTGCAATAGAACTCTGGTGATCTAGATTCGACAAACTGTGTGAATGCATTTTGCACTGCCTCCTGAGAAGAAAACTATATGTGTGGAGTATGGAGGGTGACGAATGGTTTCTAATTGCAGTTCCTGTAGAGTTAAAACGGTTTCTCGTGCTGTATCTTAGAGATCTCATCGCATTATCATGGAGCAATAATGATGATCGATTCATAAGTCGGGGCTGTATCACTGCTAGTTTTGCTATCATTGTTTAGAGTTCGGCGCAGTAGACATCTGCCGTTATTGCTTGAGAAAGCTATAGTGAATAACACCACGCTGAGACCACCAAACAGTTACCATTACTTTTTTATTGGTAAGCTTTGCTTTAGGACACTGTTGCGGCGTTTGACCTGGGATCACATGTCACAATTCGATCCAATATTCCTTCATTTCTGTATCGATTCAACAAGGCAACGCAAGTTTCAACACGCGTTTCTTTCTGCAGATCAGTCAAATCATGAGGCACCCATTTGTCATATTTTTTTATTTTATTGATTTGACGCAAATGAGTCAATATTGTTGGTAAAGTAACGTTAAACCGTGCCGCTAATTCCTAGGTAGTTTGCCTCAGATCGGCTTCCACCGTCTCTTTCAAATCATTGTTATTCACCTGTGTGGGCGGTCTTCCACGTGGTTCGTTCTTCAAATCGAAGTTTCCATCACGAAAGTGTTTAAACCAAAATCGCAGAGTGCGTTCATTAGCAATCCCCTCTCCAAACGCAACATTAATATTGCGAGCTGTTTCTGCCGCGTACCGTATGAAAAAAGTTTCACTTTAAAATCTTAAACCATGAAGGTTCTATGTCAATTCGAAGTACCTATTACGCGTTAGTTCCGCGTCGGAACTCGTATTCAAAAATCACACGAATTTTCGAATTATCCATCTTTATTGTCTAAACTGAATAAAAAACAACTGAAAGATGATAATCGAATCTTGCACATTTTTTAAAAGAAGAACTACACAGGTATCGTATGAAAAAAGTTTCACTTTAAAATCTTAAACCATGAAGGTTCTATGTCAATTCGAAGTAACTATTACAATAAAACGACAATTTCATTCTTTAACCCCTATTATATTTTTTAATTCTTAACTTTCCATCCATGCAGCATCTTTGTCTCGATTGCAAGGGTAACTATGGGGCTTTGTTATTAATTATGTGTAAGAGTTCAAATTGCTTAATAGTCTCAGCATCAGGGTATGATAACAACTCAATATTTTGTAAGACTCGTCCTTTGCAAGATGTGTCTTACTTTTATATTTGAAATTAAGTTGTTATTTTAGTTATTGCCTCAACTATTACAAAATGAACCCTGGGTTCTTAGTACAAAACGCAAATAGGTCATATCGCCAAACAAAATTAAAATGGTAATTTCTCTGACATTCAACCTTTTATCCTTTAACAGCAGACCTGTCTGTCCAATTTGGTTATTTAACAAATATTAATGGTGATCGCTGCCCGCACTCGTAAACATACGTCAGGCTTTAAGGGCGATATTTATAAATACGCTCAGTAAATCCTGTATACCGTTACCGGTTTTATTATACGGGTCATTTTCACGCGATTATGATCCCTACGTTTATTTATTTACTTTTATGTCACAATATCTAGGTGACCTTAGAGACAGAAAATGTTATACTTAGGTGTGTATTATGTAAAAATAATATTAAACTTAGCGGTACCTAGATACTTCTATAAGTATCTAGGTTAGGACTAGCAAATTTAATTTTACATTTTGCAACAGAAGTTTTAACCGACTTCCAAGAACGAGGAGTATTTATTTATTTATCTTAGTCCGACTATACTGTGTGTATATAGCAACGACATGATCTTATTACTAATAATGATAAATATAAAACACCTAGTAGGTATATAAGATTCCGTCCGTCTTAGTCCATTTGTTACCGAAAAACAATTTCTACGGAAATTATATTCCAGTGTTGCTGTTCTTTTGATCATATAAGTGTAACATTATGTTTAAGCAAGTAAAACCATCAAAAAGTTAGGCGTCACGTCGATAGCAACGATTAAAATTTTGGTTAGCATTCAAACTTTTAGCGCCGCTCCGAAATCGGCAGTTTTGGAAAATCCGAATCCGTTTACGAGCAATCTAAAATCGATTTAATCACGGGATGCCAAGTTCTCTGACAAAGTTTGTTTAAACTCTGATATTGGAACAAATTGCAGCGACGTGTTCTGTGGCTAGATATTAATGGCAGCGTCACGAAAGGTAGACAGGTTATAATTTTTCAATACTTCACTATGAAATATCGTAACATTGTTTATCCCTTAAAGCTATATAGATTACATATTTTGTTTGAATTTTACTGTTAGGTTGGATGGTAGAGATATTTCAATTCAAATTTATTTTAATTTATTTCAAGTAGGCTTTGTTTACAAGTACTTTTAGTGGCCACTTGACTATAATTCTGCATGTTGTATATGTTTTTCAATACTTACTACGTGTAATTAAACTTAGGATCGAAGTCTATGACTGGACCAGACCTGACCTGACTGATTTTTTTTTTATACAATTAAAAAAGTGCTACGGTAGGCAGAGTTAAAAATAAACTCAAAACATTTATGTCTAGATTTTCGAAAGTATACAATGTTGCGAAAAAAAAATCAAAAATAAGTAACATTTTGACTGCCTCCGTGGCACAGTGGTATGTGCGGTAGATTTATAAGACGGAGATCCTGGGTTCAATGCCCGGCGGAGCAGATTGAGATTTTTCTTAATTCGTCTTGGTTTAGCTGGTGGGAAGCTTTCGCTGTGGCTATAGTTACCACCCTACCACAAAGACGTACCGCCAAGCGATTTAGCGTTCCGGTATGATGTTGTGTAGATGTGGATTTTATTCTACTCCTAACAAGTTAGCCCGCTTACATATTATATTGCATCATCACTTAATATGAGGTGTGATAGCAGTCAAGGGCCAACTTGTAATACATAAAAAAACATTATTTCCACAAGTATGACATAATTATGCACCCCGACAATGTGTCACGTCTCCTAAATAAAATGTAATACGAGTCGTAATACCTTTAATTTTCCATTACCGAATTAACCTTAATCCGAATTATACATCAAACAAATTGTTTGAAAATTAAAACAAAAGAGTGACCGCGTGTACATAATGCTAAGAACAAAGCTTTGGCTTAAACTTTGTGCCCGACAAGTCCTGTTTCATCCTTACAAAGCCCCGGTCCACGTATGGGGCTAAACAGGGGGGACCGGATTCGTTAAACGTTACCAAACCAGATTCAAACTTAAACTCGGTTACCTTCCCTAGGCAATTAGCCGCTAGGTGAGGACACGGCAAATACGACGGAGCGTGAGATACAGGGTGTTGTTTTAGTTAATTAGGTTCCGTGATTTTCTTCTGTAATCAGTTTGGTAAACCGACCGACTGCCTCCTTCAGGTACTGATTCGTAATTAGAGCTACTGTAGCTTTAAGTTTTTGATTGTACTCAATGGAGGTTACAATACATGCATTTTGCTTAAATTATTCATAGATTTAATTAATTGCTACTTTCCCTCGGCAATTAGCCGGTAGGTGAGAACAGGATAAATACGACAAAGATACAGGATGTTGTTTTAGTTAATTATGTTCCGTGATTTTGTTATGTAAACTGACTGAAAATTATGTGTTATTTTATATACCGATTTATAATCTCTGAAACTACAAAATGGATGTCCAAATCGTTGACCCAGGTAAAGCTAAAGTGATATAATGTATTGTGGTTATTGTAACAAGATCTAATAATAACTATATTAAAACGAAACTAACCATGGAATGACATAAAAATAGAAACATCAAACAAAAGTATATACAAAAAAAAATCTTATTTTCAAAAAAATACTACTACAATTACAAAAATATGCGAAAATCATTTTCATCTAAGGGACTGTGCAAACCACGTTTTTAAACGCGCTATCACAACGCTAAGGAAACGCAAGCTAATCTTCAATCTGTAAGTATATTTGTATCTGCGAATACGCGCTTATAACTCGTAGTAAACTCGCTATCATCAAAAACGCACGTCATCAAGTCGTTTAAAAACATGGTGTGCACCCTTTAATCGTATTATCGTGAAATTACACAAAGTCGGAATTTTAAAAACCTGTTTAAAACAGGGTTATTAGCTATTCTAGCGTTTGTAAAGGAAACTTTGTAAAACGGAGAACCAGCATAATATAAAAACACCTTTTACTTCAGAGTTTATTTATTTAAACGCTACAAACCTGGAAGCCATAGTTCCTTTCCTAAACTGTCACCTCCGGAATGTGTAATTTAAGTTTGAACGTAAAACCCTTGAGATATTTGGAACTCTAGAGGTACCGCATCGCACCTTACAAGAAAATAATATATGACTTGAATATAAATATTAACCTGTATTATTTATTTATTACTAGCGGACGCACGCGGTTGTACCTGCATAGTTCCCGATCCGTGAGAATATCAGCACAAAAATTACCTCATGGCTATCATATATACAAAAATATTTTTTACGATTCGGCAGATAGTTTCAGAGATTAGCCTAAACAAACAGACAGACAGACTTGCATAGAAAAAATTCTATAAAATTGTTATGTTTGTTCGTTGTTATTTAGTGAAAAGCTGTTAATTTAAAATTATAAAACAGACTCTACAACATTATTTAGTTATAAAGGCTAACAATGTACATAAATAATTAAATTGCAACAGCTGATATGTATATCAATTATAAACACGCATACAAATCACATAATAAATTTCCAGTAAGTGCAAATAAAATAAATTAATGCTACAAATAAAATAAATAGAAAAATAAATAGATCGTTAGACTTATAAGCCAATGAACTTGCTCTACAAGTAGTTTCGAGGTAAAGAAAAATCTATCAAAGAAAAATAATAATGCGCTTACATTAAAAGTCTTTTCTAGCTTCGTAAAGTAAAAAGCCAGTAGATCCAGGTATCATTGCAGCCTTTGAAGTCTTCACTTTCTGGAAAAGACCTATTTTATTACTCTCTAGTGTTAATGATAATGCTGGTTATATCGGGGCTGATACCTATAGCGAAGTTAGTGAAAGAGCGTGCGATATTGTTCGAAGACAAACAGAGACCATGCCAGGTAGTACGCGAGAGCATATTAAACGAATGGGAAAATGAGTGGTTGGGAATAGGAAAAGGGACACGAGAGCTGATCCCCAATCTTTAAAGGTGGCATACAAGGGAACACGGCGAAGTAGACCGGTGGGTGACTCAGGCGTTAAGTGGACATGGGGTATACGTACCTCTTCGCTATAGGTAAGGCACCGAGTGAAAGCTGTTACTTCTGTAGCGAGATAGATACTCCTAAGCACGCGCTTTTTGAGTGCGTGGGTGTCGCAGACCTAAGAGCTGCGACCCGGGGACCAGAAGATAAGGTGGATGCCCGAAACCTCATGGGACGCATGTTGGCAGGAGAGCAAGAATGGCGTAGATACTCCGAAATGCTCCGAGCCATTATGACCAGAAGAGAGGAAAAGGAACAGAGGGAAAAGAAAGAAAGAGAGCAATAACAACTAGGAAGTCAGCGCGACGAAATGCCAAGCGGTTCCGTGCTGACCCGGCAGAAGAAAAAAAAACTCTCTATTGTTAATTTTTGAAATTCTTTAGTAAGGGTTTCATAGGTTCTCTTTCTACAGGTAGGACAGATGAGGTCTTTTTTTATTTTATAAGTGGGAATAATTGCACTGCGATATCTCTTAATGTAATGTGATGATGTATTTTGCCTAGATTAGTATAGTAAACATAATAATATGCATTGTGAAAGTTGTGAAAAACTGTAATTAGTTGATAATTTATAGAAGAACTTGAATGAATGTAATATTAACATGTATTAGTGTATCAGTGGTTGGTTTTCCTAAATAAATAAATAAATGATTAAATGTGACAGATAGAGTCAGTTTGTGTAACTCTTTCCTTTGATTTACTCATAAAGAGGAAAAATCCTTATGGGCATCTTTACTGTGATAATGCCAAGCTATCGTATAAAACATTCCTATCTTCAAAGTTTTGATTACCTCTTTTATGGTCTACCGATAATACCGCAGTTTGTCAATCTGTCAGTTTTAACCCGGTAGTTTAACGTCACGATGTACAATGTACGGTCTTGTTTACAGAAGAAAGTAGCCGATTAAGTCCATAAATATTCGTCATTGACATCTCTAGAAGTAGTTACATCTCAGAACAAAAACCTCGTCCGGCGAAAAATTCACGACCGCGGCTTCGTGGCGTAGTGTGCTTTAGTTTGATGAAGTCACGTACACCACTTTTACTGTTTTTATATGGAGGTAACTAGCATCATGAAGCGACTTCGAATTTAAAAAGACTGCAAAGTAGCTTGATACTCTGCTCTATTAGCGTTTAATAATGTCTGTTTAATAAAAACTACTTCAGTAATTATTATAGCTACAAATTAATATTTTTATACGTATCCGTGGCGCAGTCGTATGCGCGGTGGATTTATAAGACGGAGGTCCTGGGTTCGATTCCCGGCGGGGCAGATTGAGGTTTTTCTTAATTTGTCTTGGTCTAGCTGGTGGGAGGCTTTCGCCGTGGCTAGTTACCACCCTACCGACAAAGACGTATCGCCAAGCGATTTAGCGTTCCGGTACGATGCCGTGTAGAAACCGAAAGGGGTGTGGATTTTCGTCCCACTCCTAACAAGTTAGCCTGCTTCCATCTTAGACTGCATCATCACTTAACATCAGGTGTAATAGCAGTCAAGGGCCAACTTGCAGTCGATAAAAAAAAACCTTTTTCATACAAGTTAACAGGAGAATCTATTATTCAGCAAAAATAACATTATTGTTTGATAAGCTCTACATTATTACACGCGAAAACTACATATTAATGAAATGTCATGCTATTAGCTAACATTTTTTTAATCTGCTTAAAAAAATCCACATTAAAATTAGATAACAATTTTTCAGTTCCGTTCGGCAATTAATTGTACAATACTTGTGTAATTGCAAAATCCATATCTCCACGTGCGAAGTCGGAGGTAAAACCTAGTAAAATTAAAGGTAGTGAAACAAAAAGACGTGAATAATGAGGAGCTCCGTCGCGTCGAATAAATATTACATGAAGAGACTAAACGCGAGCCGACGGGCTGGGAACGGTAGGTATATAGAGACATTATTGTTCTTGATACGATTTTATTCGCTTGACCTGTATGTTAGACATAATATTATTTTTTTTATTGGTATATCGGATTATATTATAATAAAATAAAAATAATTAAGCCTTATGTTATGAAAATTACAATAAGTGCATAATAAAAACGAGACTACACTAATGCATCTCAAAACAGACTATCATAAATTAATTGATACCTATTTATGATTCAGTAAAATATTAGTACAAATATATTTAATGGTTATTACAAGTAAATAATTAGCAATAAGTAACAACCTCGACTGACTGACTGACTGCCTCGTTGGTCTAGTGGTTAGCCTATGTGGCTTCGATCACGAGGTCCTGGGTTCGATTCCTGGGTCGGGTCACGGAATAATTCTGAGCTTTTTAATTCTTCTATGAAATGTTCAGTACATTCCAAGCCCGAAGTCTAGAAGTTGGTGGTGTTATACCCGCGTGCCTCGAAGAGCACGTTAAGCCGTCGGTCCCGGTCACTATCATCAACATCTGATAGTGATCGTTAATAAATGAAACACTATCAACCTTAGCCCACCTACCCGCATTGGAGCAGCGTGGTGGGTGTACGCTCCATATCCCCTCTCCTATAAGGAGGGAAGCCTGGCCCTGTAGTGGGCCGTATGATGATGAGTAACAAAGCTTTAATAATAAGATTTTTTTTCTAACGAACCGAGAAACTAAGATCTTCTTAGAAACAATCGTCATCAACAAACCCTTAATTAACTCACTATTGGGTAAGAGAACCCTGTCAAAACATTTAAGCCTTAACTTAACTTAACATAGCTTGACAGCATTATTGAAAATTGGCAAGTAATCCTGTAAGCTCCTGTGGGTATACTTGTCGATTTTCTATAACACTATATTCAATTGTAATCTTTAGAATATTTTTTGTGAAATTATTACTTATTCAGAGATTTTAATACAGGTTGTCGGTCTAATTACAGGCACTCATTAAACCTACGTATTAAGAATCTACGTGTTTGGTTAAACACAGTAGACCCTGAGAAGTATTTATTTATTCATTTATTTCCATTCCAATTTATACAAATTATATTGTATTTAAAAAAGGCTTACATTACCTATAACTATTAAATTAAAGATTAAAAACCCCCGACTAAAATCAAATTTACCATTTTTTTTGTGGTGACCATCTTGGATTTTAAACTTTTCATAGTGTAGTATTCTACTATTCAAGCTCTTTCACGACGTAAAAAGATATTTACATTAAAACAAGATACATATATTTTGCAACAAAGTTATCGATTACATTTAAAAAAAAGAATTAATTTAATAAAAAAGAAATTACAACTACGCATAAATAGAGAAAGTCTGTCAATGGCAGCTATTAAAACAGAGGAATTATTAAAGTTCAAGGTGCTGTCTAGCTATAAAGATTAAACTTTGGTCATTCTTCAGCAAAAATATAAATCGATGTATCCGTTTCATTCCGGCATTCCAGGGTTTCATATGCCACATCCCATTTCCAGCATCATGTCCTCGTCAAATAGAAACATGAAAAGAACCAAGACAAATTCAACGAGCCCAAACTCGATGGGTTTACTAAAAAGGTAGACCAGGGTTACGTCTCCTACCTTCGAGCCTTATCATCAGACCAGCTCAGTGGTTCCAGAAGACATTAGTGTTTCAAATGTCAGATCACACACATGCTTTCAAGCAAACTGAGCGTGTAACATTTCTATCACACCTAACAAACGATCTGATGACCTTGAAGACCTGAACCGATTTCCATCAAACATAGCTAAGAACACTCTCGACTAATATACCTTTCAAACAAAAAAAGCACATTAAAATCGAATCATCCGTTTGGGAGTTACGATGCCACAGACGGACACACACGTCAAACTTATAACCCTCGTCGTTTTTGCGTCGGAGGTTAAAAATATAAAGTTATCAAAAAATCTCGATGTGTATTGTATCTTCTTGTATTTAGTTTTAGAATATTGAACGTTTTCAACAACACGCTCGTATATGTAGCAAATATCAACGGTGATATTGCTGCATCATCATTTCGTGAAGTTCCACCGCAGCCCGTGATGTTGACAGAACGACGTAGAGTTTTTTACGAAACATTATTTTCGCATAGGACTATCAAACATCAAACAGCGTTCCAAATGGTCGTTTTGGAGCGTTTGCTACAAATACTCGCAATTTTTTTGAGTGTCAAATGTTTTAGATAGAATCCCAGTTTTTATATAAAAAATTTTAACATAAAATAGAACCGACTCAAAACGCACTAAAAATAAAAAATTACTACATCATTTAGTTGCTTTAATTTACTTAACCATATCTATGAGTCGGTGCCAGCCAAGGTTTCTACTTTAAGGACGTTACCTAGAATCCACAAACTGCTTTACTACGTTAAATCAATGTTCGTTAAATTTGACTGGCACCGACTTCATAGATATGCTTAACTAAATTAAAGAAACTAAATGGTGCAGTTATTTTTCGTGATCCGGTTCTATTTTTTGTAAAAAAATTTTATTTCTTACTATTTAATGATTTATCGACCTACTTGTACTATACTCTCATAGTAGGTATATTATACGGCACTAGTAGCCAAAAAGCTTACACAACCGAAATCGCTGTAAGTGTGCCTATAAAATTTGAAGAGTTCCTTCAATTTTCTCAGGATATCATCATCAGATCCTATCATGATGACTATGGGACCATTTTGGAAGTATCTTTCTAAAAAAAAAGAATTATCAAAATCGGACAACTCTGTAAAAAGTTATGTGTAGTCATACATAAAAAAATATATGTACGTGATGAAAATTTTATATACTAACTATACTCGCTATTTTATCACTGTTTGAAATGTTAATTTAAGAATTCAAGTTTTATATTACAAACTACAGAATTTTTTTATTTTAAAAGTTTTTGGGTATTTTTTTAATTCACCAAAACTATAATCCGAATTTTTCACACTTAAAAGAGTATCCATTGTTATTTGGATTGTTGTAATTTGGATCTTCGAAATATTTCCTAATTTGAATTAGATTATCAGCAGTTTTCCAATCGAATAACAATAGCAACAAAACGCCTGGCCACATGACAACATTACAAATATATACGATCACGCATCCTTAAAGCCGCGCATTGAAGTAAATATGGAAGCTCGTTAAAATTGCTAAAATACCGTGAAAATATCTCGCAACGTCGGACACCCGGGAGACTTGCTCAGGATTTTCTAACGATGAGCTTTATCAGGCTCTTATATTTTTCTAATACTTCTTCCCAAAGGATTTTGCATCTTGGATGTCTAACAACGGTTGAGTGAGTTTTGTGATGGAATATTAAACGTTTATTGCGGGCTGGAGGATATAACGAGGTTTTCTTTCATCCTTAAAGAGGGCGCTGGGTTTAATTGAACCGCCGTGTAATCAAAATTCAGTTAGAGCTTTTGTTAGCTAAACCCTCCTGAATAGGTAACTGTTTAAGCGTTTAATTTCGAACAACAGTATAAATCTCCTTCAAAGCGTTATTCTCGCCTAAATTAAGGTCTTCTCGGGATTTAAATATAAATTACACTTTAAGTTTTACATAATTTTGCTTTTCTTCGGACTTCAGATATTCATTACGAATTATTAAAATATTACGCCCAAGAAGAATAAAGTCGAAAATTTAAAACACACCTTTTGATGACTTTTGTTTTCATTGCTTAAAGTGTTACATTTAAGAGGTACCTGTATATTAAATTTACTAATCCGCACGTCTATACTATTACTATATAGTCCAGTTATTTTAGCTATTTTAAACCCCAATCTGCGAAAAATTCCTAGTGAGCTGAATTTTTGTATACACCTTTACACCTTAGATCGCGAGATATTTGCGAAAAACCGATTTTCGTGACCTTTTGACCTTCATAACTTTTTAGCCGGCACGATATCAATGTCGATTTTTGACATCTTCATTACAATGCCGTAATAAAGGTGTATACAAAAATTCAGCTCACTAGGAATTTTTCCGCAGATAAAACCTAAAATGACTGGACTATATAAGAAAACAGAAGTATTGTCAGTTGTTGACTTAGCAAAGTTCAATTGCAAAGGGTGGCATTATTAAATATAATTGATACGCTTGTATGGATGCACTTCGAATAAACTTCGCCTCTTTTAGATTTTGTATAATGGTTCTCTTTTTAGTTCAAACAGTTCAAATATCCACTAAAACAGTTGGATAATATGTTTTAGATTCGAGGTCCAATAACTTATAACTTGTGGTATCAGATATGCCACCAGTTAAATGCCGCCTTTCTATAGTCTGTAACATTCACACGTAATTCACTGGACTATACTGTGTCTTTATTACAAGCCGTACAGGTACTATTTCCTTGTAATGTCCATTTTTCATAAAATGGCACCTAAGTGATCAATATAAACCTGCTGCTCATAAACTTTTTTAACCCTGACTTTAAAAAAGGGTTTATACGTTTAACGTATCTAATAATATTTAGCATTGGAGCTTCTATTTTTTTTATTTCAATTATTTTTTTTTATTTTCTATTTTTTGCCTTCTCGGCAAGCGTGTTCCACTGTAGGCAGCAGCTTTGCTTACCATCAGGCATTATGCTAGCCTATATAAAAAAATAATTAAACTTGATGACATTTTGTGTATATTATACTCTTATTCTCTTTGATGTGATTTATTAAAGTAAAGCGTGGATTCATGGAGTATGTTTATTTAAAAACGTTCACGTCAAAACGAGCTGTTTCGGAATGTCTCCCAATTCACTTAACGTGCTCTGGTAAACAAAAGCAATAAAACAAACTCCACGCACTGGAAACGTAATTTTGCACAGCACCAATTTCAGCTTGAAGGGTAACATGTCATGGCATAAGAGCCAGCATTCCACAGGTTATGGTATTATAACAAACTTCATATTAATGGTATACTATAATACCAGCTATAGCTGAAAAGGCCATGCACCTAACAAATTCCATCTGTTTTTTTCATAATTATTTAAATAAATATTTACTAGTAAATTTTGATGTTTTTTGATTTCTGAGTAATCCCTAAGAAACCCAGTGAAATAGTATAGATGTGACATCCTTGTAAAAATCTCCTTTAACGCTAAGAAAGTTTCAAGGCTCTGCCTAGCAAAATGGAAGACAAAATTAAGAAGAAAAATATTTAAATTCAAATAATCGAATTGTCGAACTGGATTTTTTGCGATGAAATGTCAGGACATTCAGACTCGGCCACTGCGGGAAGTGAACATACCATCTTATTAATGACTAGCAGTCGCCCGCAACTTCGTCCGCGTTAAAACCTCTTAGGTACCCTTTTAATTTTAACACCTCCCAATTTAATTTTTTTATAGTTTCCCGTGAAGCAATATCCTCTGTCCCGTGGCGTGTACTAAAGATTTACATTTTCCATAAAAACGGTTCTAGTGAGTTAATCTTAAAAGATAGACATATACTGGCGTAGACATTTTTTTATGCCATTTCAAGAGGAATAATTCTTTCATACATATACTTTTGGTATCTTGAACCGTTTTCGCAACGCACGCAACGGAAGTCCTCAAGGATGAATAATTTGCCCGTTTATTCCACATTTTCCATTATTTCTTCGCTCCTAACAGTTGCAGCGTGATGTTATATAGCCTAAAACCTTCCTCGATAAATGGTCTATTCAATACAAAAAGAATTTTTCAATTCGAACCAGTAGTTCCTGAGATTAGCGCGTTCAAACAAACAATAATAATATAATATTAGTATAGATTTTATCTTTTTAATACAGTTTTTCTTAGTTCTATTTACCGTTCATATCTATTATTTGGGTCACCCAACATCTAAATAGCTACCATTAAGTTTGCTACTATGCCGTAAATCTGCGGAATGCTGGCTCTTAGTCTATCAGAGAAGAGCTTCCTAAAGGATAAAAGAAGGTAGCTAACAGAGTACATACGTGTGTTGAATTTGCGTCGGCACGTTTTACAATTTGTTACATTGCTTAAATTGTAATAAAACTTCGAGTTACACATAATCCACTTATGATTTTTTTCACTTCTCCCATAATGTGTCAATGGACTTTGAACGCAATTTTTATGACGTTAAGATTGATTATGGAATAACAAATAATCCACATGTGGCGTTTCGTCTAAAAGATTTCGATAGGCGTATGTAAAGAGGTATGCGGTGTGAATCCCAGTTGGATACACTTCGTTTTCTATTTACTTAAACAAATGACGTCATGAAAATTGTAAGGAGGAAGGATAAATAAAAAGAAAATTGTATCATTTGTCTTTGGTAAAATTTTGATTGCAAGATTTGTTTTTGATTTTTGTTTAATCCATGCTGTTAATTACTATTCCGTTGTGGCAATAAGACTTACTATCTATTGCGATTCGTAATAGTGTTCAGAAAAAAATTTTGATGTCAGTGAGAACATTTTTTTTTATCAACTACAAGTTGGCCCTTGACTGCTATCACATGATGTTAAGTGATGATGCAATCTGAGATGGAAGCGGGCTAACTTGTTAGGAGTAGGATGAAATCCACACTCTTTTCGGTTTCTACACGACATCGTACTGGAACGCTAAATCGCTTGGCGATACGTCTTTGTCGGTCGGGTGGTAACTAGCCACGGCGAAAGTCTCCCACCAGCCAGACTAAGACAAATTAAGAAAAATCTCAATCTGCCCCGCCGGGATTCGAACCTCCGTCGTATAAATCCACCGCGCATACGACTGCGCCACGGAGGTCGTCAAAAAAACATCTTTGTTTATTGCGTTTTCGAACCATTATTTCCGAACTATATTATGAAATTTTGAATTCATTGTCCAGAATACAGATAGTGACACTTTATTTCCAATCAGAGAAAATACGTTTAGCATACTGCTGAAAAATGATAAGCCCTTGGTACTACTACAAATATATGGCTTGAAGATTAGTTAAAGAGACGAATATCTTAGCATTCCATGGATTCACCGTGCGGGTGCCGGGTCCATCGCGTGGCTGAGAGAAAAACTCCGAACAGAGCCCGAGACTTGTGACTCGGGTGTAGGTTTAAGGGTACCCTTTGTGACGCGCGTCAACACTCACCTCCTCTGTTCAAGTTATTCTCCCTGCCCAACCATATTCGGAAGGACCCTACTAGTGCAGCTTTGGACACTCGTTCTAATATGGAGCTTACTGCACTTCTAGTAAGGCCAAGGTCTTTTAGCAGGTTGTAGAGAGACTTCGCTGGTATACCCCTCGCACCCACTTCTACCGCGTATAAACTAACCACATAGCCATTTTTGGTTAGTTCATTAGTAAGGTCATAGTATTTATTCACTTTGAATACATGGTCTTTAGGGATGTTTGTTTCCCACGGCACTGTAAGCTCAACAAGTACTATACGTTTGATTTGTTTGGAAAAAAGAAATATGTCCGGTCTAGATGTCGTAATAGCTAAGTCTTCCGGGATTTTATAGTGCTTTTCATACGTGTCCATTAATATAGTCCAATCAGGAGCAGAGCCCAGAATTGAATAAGGCTTGCTGGTGGAATTTGTACTTGAGCCTGCTTTAACGAAGTTAGTTTGTCTTTTATTCGTCGTCAACCCTTTTTGAGCCCTAGCTACTGAAAGGCTTATAGCTTCACGTATGATTTCTAGTACTCTGTCGTGGCGGCGTGAGTAGAGACCCCTGTCCAGGAGCACCTTGCATCCTACCAATAAGTGCCTTGCAGTGCCCACTGCCTCACCACAGGAATAGCAAGATTTTTCTGAGGCTCTTCCCCATCTTACTAGGTTACTCTGATCTGGGAGAGTCAGTTGAAAGGCATTAAGATAAAATTTCAATAAGGCAGGAGACCAATCGTACAGACAGGCGCGCCACTTCAAAGCCAGAGGGATGCAGAACTCGCCTAAGTTTAACCACTCGTTTTGCATTTCTAGGTTCATGGCATGCACTTTGTAGTTGTCGTCCTCATCTTGTTTAAGAAAAGATTTTATTATGTCTTGGCCCCTGCCATAAATTGTTTGTAAAATTGAAGCCTAGAGTCAAGTTTTCCGGCACCCTCGTCTTTAGGAAGTGATGCAACTAGTTCGTCCTGGGACTTAACTAGAATGTGCGTTCTGGTAACCCTGAGGTGTTTATAGAGTGCTACCTACACGTTTAAATAACCTGAAAGACTATGAAATTGTGTGTTGTTGTTTTCTCTTATTCTAACCTAAAACTTGAAAGCAGTCGTCGTAAGCGAGGAAGTCATTATATTTAATTTGCTTCAATAATATTAGTAACGATCACTAAATCGACATATTATAACATGACATGATAAATGAAGATTTAAATCATACTAGACGGCTGAGTGGTGCAGTGCAGTGCAGTGGGTAATAATAATAATAATAATCTGCGTCCTAGGCTGTGGGTTCGATTCCCACATCCGAAAAATATTTATGTGATGAGTAAGGATATTTTCCAGTGCTGGGTGTTTATCTATACAAGTATTTATATATAATATATATCTAAATATTCATCAGTTATCATAGTACCCATAACACAAGATACTTACGAGTACGCTTACTTTGGGGCTATATAATGTGTGTAATTGTCCTATAATATTTATTTATATATTTATTATTTATACTCATCAGATACCTTATCTAGGGTCAAGATAGATTCATCTATCGAAATAAAATGAATATGACCCGGAAAAGTTACATGCGAAGGCAAACATAAGCAAATAAACATTTTAAACAATTAATTAAACAGTTCAGTGGCACAGCGTTGTAGGAATAAACGTTTCGTAATGGCTTCTGTGTTTAATAGTCTGGTACGAGTCGCCCCTAATTACTCGTAAACGATTACAGTCAATTTGATATTCATTGAAACATATTCTAATACGTACTGGCTAGTCCGCCAACCAACATTATAGACCGTGTTCGGAAATATTATTTACATTAGAAATAGTTGTATCGCCAGTTTTCTAATCCAGGTAAATCGTTCGCCGTATTGAGGTTAGTAATAAACATACAAATATGATGAAAATTACCTTAGTTCTTACAATATTACATACTTATAGAGGACGCCGTTGTCACTCGCGTTGTTCTCGTACCCGTAGGACTTTATTATTTATTATTATAAGACCTTCATACAATGAGGACTTTATTATTTATTATTATAAGACCTTTTGCCTTTACAATATTAGTAAGGACAAATGGTTCTAATTGATAAGCCCCGTTTATAAAGAGGATTTACAATATTAGGATAAAAATTTATTAACGCAGTTTTAAATGTCTTAAGTATTGCTGAGTTATTGACAGTACTTGGAACTGTTTATTTAAGCAGCTTTAATTTAAATTTTTCTAACTAAGCGTGTGTAAAGTAGTGCCAAATTAACGACAAGAAAAAATGTATTTTAAACACAAAAAACCAAAAGAATAGAGACGAAATAAATTATAAAACTTGATTGCGATACCTTGAATAATATTAAAGTTCAAAATTTATTGCCGCCATTTTTTAGAAGCAGGTAAGATGAATGTAGAATTTTCGAAAGCAAATAAAGTGGGGCTCGCAATTTATCACAATAACGAGCTGTTCGGATCTTTTTTGTGCCACTTGGTTAATATCATATTCAAATAACTGAAATTCTATCGCTAATTTTCTGCGATCACTTTGTTTTAATATATACGTACCATAACGCCTTATTTCCATAGAGGAACACAGAGATCACGTCCTTTCACTTGTCATCTTTATCTCTTTCGCTTGTTCTAAGTTCATTATACATTTCATATAAGTACGTCGGTTAAGAGTACTATTGGCCTGGCCTTAAATCAAATTGTCCTGGATTTGATCCAGGAACGTTCGCCTTGGCCTTCCCCTTTTAAAATTCCAATTAATTCTCGCCTGGTTTCAGCCCTGAAGTAAATAACTTTATTAAGAAATGCCACCGACTTCTTCATATCTAATTACCTATAGTATATTTATTGATACTTATAATATATAAAATATGAACGACGAGATCTTTTCGAATACTCAATACATACTGAACTCAGTATCACAAAGACTACTCAATTGTTTTTTTTTATCGACTACAAGTTGGCCCTTGACTGCTATCACACCTGATGTTAAGTGATGATGCCATCTAAGATGGGAGCGAGCTAACTTGTTAGGAGTAGGATGAAATCCACACCCCTATCGGTTTCTACACGACGTCGTACCGGAACGCTAAATCGCTTGGCGGTACGTCTTTGTCGGTAGGGTGGTAACTAGCCACGACGTATGCCGCCCACCAGCCAGACCAAGACAAATTAAGAAAAATCTTATCTGCTCCGCCGGGAATCGAACCCATCCGTCTTATAACTCCACCGCGCATACCACTGCGCCACGGAGGTCGTCAAATTGTATTCATGATTGCGAGTTTCAAATTTCTACTATATCTCTTTGTCTAACATGATACTATAGAAGTATTGTATTCAAATTACATAGAGAAGTAGATATTAATGGAAGCTCACAGAGTCAAGTGAGGCATAAAACGTTACAGAACTGCTAAAGGTTTTCTAACTATAAAGTTATTTGTAACGATTGGTATATGTGGATGTATAAATTATCGGTAACTGTGCAATAAAGGTAAACTATGTCGAAATAATAGGCCGAGAGTGTATCGTGAAGAAAACTAGCCTCATGGGCCTGAGATTGATGACCAGGAACGCTCCCAGGTGACTCAGAAATAGATTGCTTTAGGAGCATTTCGCCGAAATTGAGCCTTGGACGCGAGTTTCTCGGAAATAGTTGAGTTCAGTCGTTACAGCCATTGAAATAATATATCAATAATATTTCAACTAATCATAGAACTTTTGTGATTATGGGGAATATTTGCAAATATAATTATGATTATAACATTGTGAAAATACTCGTATAAAAATAAGAATTATTTCCAGTAGTAAATAATCATATAAGCATATAACGTACATCTACGTTATTTTTACCCCCTCTAAGAGGTCTGGCCGTGACATCAACTAGAGAATGACGTCATCATCATTAAACGATAAGTGATGAAGTTTTCACACGTCTTCTTCCCAAAAGATAACTCTAAAAAGTTTAATATAATGAAAAGTGATTCCACCATTTCCGTTCTGCGGTAAATCTTTCAGAAACAGTTAATTTTGAGTCGTCCTATATTAAATTTAATATCAATAGCACGCTTGATAAAACGCCACCCCAACCTGCCATTAATTAATTAGGGTTAAATATCCAATTTACTGATTAAATTGAATTGCCGAAGTAGAAATTAGAAAAGTGGTTAACATGTAATTTTCACATGGTTTGGAAATCTTTATGGAAGTTAATATTTGAAATTACGCTATGATTTTATGGTATGAAAACTTTTGCTACACGATGACAGAGTTATTGTTGACAATAATTTTGTTCATTAATAAATATATTTACGATTATCATTCCGATAATACCGTAAATATAGAATACATTTATTAGGTACATATCACGAAAATATGAGAAATTGTAAACGCGTATTGTTCGGATAACTTTTTTAAAAGCCGATTTCTTTTTTAACCAAGGAAAAGACCCAGGAAGTTCTCAACTCGACGCATATATTTTTTTATATGTCGATACATCACTAAAAATTAAGAAAAAAAATTTCATGATAAAATTTAGTAAATATATAAAAAAAGTAAAATCTTTAAAACGCATTAAGAAAAAAAAGCTTTACTTAGTTGCTTTAATTTATTTAAGCATATATATTAAGTCAGTGCCACCCTAGGACGTTACCTATAACCCATAAAGTGCTTTGCTACTTTGTTAAATACACGTTCCTTCACTTGGATCGCACTGCCGATGCTTAAGTAAATTAAAGCAATTAAGTGATAAAAAGGTCTAAAAATATCATAATTTATTTTAAAAATGTTTAAAGTAAGAATGCTCTTAATTAAACTAGTGCCCGCGTTCCGTTTAGATAGAGAAAACAGAAGCAAAATTCAGTACAAAATTAAACAATTATCTTGTTCTCCTTATAAAATTAACTCTTTAGAGTTTATTAAAATTTAAAGCGCTTATTTTTCTCTCTAGAATAACATAACTTTAGCGCAGCGCTATTTTCTAAAAAAACTCAAAATTGTAAAAATTAACTCTATCTCTTTTTGTCTATACTAGAGAGAGATAGAGACGAACAAGAATACAACCTATCCCTTTGCATTACAGAACCGCACTACTGCACCTACCTTCTAAAAAAATGATCGTTGTATAGTTTATTAAAATTTATAGCATTTACTTTCTATAGAAAATCAATGTGTGAAGCTTCAATCTAAAAACCTAAAGGTTCTTAATCTAAAATAATGAATGAATGAATGAAATACTCTTTTCAACACCAAATAAAAAATAGAAATATTACACATGGAAAATAGTTTTATTTTTTTTTATCAACTACAAGTTGGCCCTTGACTGCTATCACACCTGATGTTAAATGATGATGCAATCTGAGATGGAAGCGGGCTAACTTGTTAGGAGTAGGAAGAAAATCCACACCCCTTCTTTCAGTTTCTACACGACATCGTGCCGGAACGCTAAATCGCTTGGCGGTACGTGTTCGTCGGTAGGGTGGTAACTAGCAACGGCGAAAGCCACCAGCCAGACCAAGACAAATTAAGAAAAATCCCCTGCCAGGAATCGAACCCAGGACCTCCGTCTTATAAATCCACCGCGCATACCACTGCGCCACGGAGGCCGTCAAAAAAATAACAATGTACAATTGGCAGTCTTATCGCTAATGAGCGATCTCTAAGTTGTAGTTTCTAAAATACCTGTACATGAACAACAAATTAAGATAATCATTTAACTTCTTTTCTTTTGAGCACATTTACTAGTACATAATTAAGATTTACAATACCTAAATTCCTTAGCCCGAAGATATATGAATAATCTGTTTGACAAATTGCCTTAAAGAAAATGAAATATTCGGGAGTTGCTGAAACAAGTACAGCTCTGAGCCTCGTAAATAATAACGAAATTAGCACTATATCTCGTAGACGCTTAATTTGACGCAATTTGGGCATTGGGTCTGCTGGGATTTAAAATTCATAAGGAAATTAATGCATGTTAAACAAATATTAGATTTTATTATGTCACCAGAGCTGCTGTATCCGCATACAGTTTGTTTTCCGTTGACTCAGAAATTTTCTATTTCTGTGAAATGATACTTTCGATTCGTGGATTCAATAATACTATATCGTTAAGTGACGATTATAAATTTTCCACTTCAAAAGTTCTTTATTCTGTGGCGTGCACTGATTTTATGATAGTGTAAGTAAACATCAAGCTGATAAATCAAACATAAACATCATCATCATTTTCAGCTGATAGATGTCCTGGTTGTACATAAGCCTTCTGTCAGCACCTCCTATATTCCCTGTAATCTATTGAATATCGTCACATTATGGAGGACACACGTAACAGTAAAACGAATATTTCCCAGTAGTTAACTTGTAAGGCTACAAAAAAGTTCAAGGTCTCGATCTTTTTTTTTTATCGACTACAAGTTGGCCCTTGACTGCTATCACACCTGATGTTAAGTGATGATGCAATCTAAGATGGAAGCGGGCTAACTTGTTAGGAGTAGGATAGAATCGAATAGAAATCCACACCACTGTCGGTTTCTACACGACATCGTAACGGAACGCTAAATTGCTTGGCGGTACGTCATAGTCGGTAGGGTGGTAACTAGCCACGGCGAAAGCCTCCCACCAGCCAGACCAAGACAAATTAAGAAAAATCTCGAATCTCGGAATCGAACCCAAGACCTCCGTCTTATAAATCCACCGCGCATACCACTGCGCCACAGAGGTCGTCAAAATAGCTAAAAAGATCTAGCTAAAAAGTTTTAGAATTATCTCTCGTTCATTATAAAAAAAGACAATCAAACAATTTTATTACAAGTCGGTTAAAAAATTAATAACAAATTCTAGAAACAGTTCTTTTTATTGCACGAACGTTAATTTTTTACTGCTGCTTACGTGGAAGGTCCGTCTCCGGTAATTCTGACGACAATTAAACGTAAGCATTAATTAAATTGACCTCACCCTCTTCACGCCGCACTGTTTCTCGGCCTTATTTCCCTTTTGCTTATTCAGCAACGACCACCATAGATACAGGGTACTTCTCTTTTTAGATATAAAGTTAAGTTATAAATTAAAGTACGAATACAATGAAAACTTAAAAAAATAAAAAAAAATGTTCTAAACACGCCTAGTGTAAAAATGACTAAACAGTCTCAACGGGACTTTTATTACCATTACCTCATTGTATTATAGAGTTTTAGAACTGATATGATTTGGAATGTAGACCCAATACAACACCCTTATATGGGTTGGTGGGTTTCGGGGACAATGCTTATATTCATCATCATCATCATCATTATCAGTCGGTGGACGTCCACTGCTGGACATAAACCTTATTTAGGGACTTCCAAACACAACGATCCGATCTTGAGCCGCATGTGCCCAGCGGCTCCCTGCGACCCGTTTGATGTCGTCAGTCCACCTGGTGGGCTGGTCGACTAACACTGCGCTTTCCGGTGCGGGGTCGCCATTCTAGCACCTTCGGTTCCCAACGTCCATTAGCTGTTCGAACCACGTGCCCCGCCTATTGCCACTTTAGTTTTGCGACTCGCTGAGCTTTGTCGGTTATTTTGGATCCTCTGCGGATCACCTCATTTCTGATTCGATCACGCAGAGATACGAAAATGCTTATATTAATCATTAGTATTAATGATAATTACCAGCAGTGACGGCTACATGTGCTCTCCATGGCACGGGATTGTACCACTGCTAAATTCCCAACCTTTGGACCAGCATTTAACAACCGAGTGCACAAACTCGGCAGTTTGCTTATATTACTCATATTCTTAAGTGACTGCGGTTTTACTCACATATATAACCTATCTATTTTCACCAATATCATTTTAATAACGGATCCTACTGATTCTGTCTTGAGATTCGCTTATTGAACTAACCAAGCCTTCCAATTTCTCTCTAAATACCCCATCATCTAGTTTTAGTGTATCAGGGTCGTGTTAAGATTTTATTGCAGGCAATTTACAGTACTGTATACGGACCCTTAAACACTGACCCTCGAATAATTTGGTTTGTGTTGTAGTGTAGTATAAAGAACTGCTATATAATAATTGTTACTCATTAATATGATCACTATGATGAATTATACCGTATCTTCTCGCCAACCCGCGTTAAAGCGGCATGGTGGATGTAAGTTCAAATCTTCTTCTAAAAGGAGAGTTAAGATAATATAAATTATATATGATAGCAATTACCAATCGTCAAATTTAACAAACTACTCAAAAAAATATTATGACCTTACTAATGAACTAACGAAAAATGGCTATGTGGTTAGTTTATACGCGGTAGAAGTGGGTGCGAGGGGTATACCAGCGAAGTCTCTCTACAACCTGCTAAAAGACCTTGTCCTTAGTAGAAGTGCAGTAAGCTCCATATTGGAACGAGTGTCCAAAGCTGCTCTAGTAGGGTCCTTCCGAATTTAGCTGGGCAGGGAGAACAACTTGAACAGAGGAGGTGAGTGTTGACGCGCGTCACTAAGGTACCCTTAAACCTACACCCGTGTCACAAGTCTCGGGCTCTGTTCGGAGATTTTCTCTCAGCCACGCGATGTACCCGGCACCCGCACGGTGAATCCATGCAATGCTAAGATGTTCGTCTCATACTGAATTTAAGAAGTAGAGCTATAAGAGGCCGAGGAAGTACTACCACCATCGTTGATTCGTCAATCGAGCAACAATGGTGTGTTCTAGCAAAAATGCCATAGTTGGTGTAATTACGGGCACATGAGATATAACACCTACTAACAGTTCATGGAGGCAAGACGATACTTTGTGTTCCTTACATGCCCTGCGAAGTGCTACAAAACTTTAAGGTCAGTTTTCCGAGGGTTTTCCACTTACCATCAGGTAAACTGTTTGCTTCATCAGTTCATTTCTTACTTGTTATGTAAAATTATACATTTTTAATATATAAATCAAAACAGTTTTAAAAATAAAATAATAAAGGAGAAAGTTTAATCCAAGTGTAAAATATTGAGATATTCTTAGACAAAAGCCGGTTAATAAGAAATACCGAGAAAATAATAAGTAACTTTTGCCGCGAAATCTGAATATAAATGCTAATTCCGTCTGATCCATAATTTCAATTGCAATCCTTTGAGAGATTATTATAATTCAGTCTGAATCCTTTCAGAAAAGTTACACTTTCAAAACTTTAACGAGTAAATATTAATGATGCATAATTAAAATGTTTTAGCAATTTCGTAATGAAGGTCTTTTCGTAAATCTGCTAATACTGGTATAGTTATTTTATTTTAGACAAATGGTTTGTTTGGCTTTGGTTGCATAAACGCGTTTTTGTGTTACAACTAAAGGAACATCAGCACATTACAATAGTATTGTTAAATCTTTTTTTTTTTATCGACTACAAGTAGGCCCTTGACTGCTATCACACCTGATGTTAAGTGATGATGCAGTCTAAGATGGAAGCGGGCTAACTTGTTAGGAGTAGGATGATTTCCACACCCCTTTCGGTTTCTACACGACATCGTACCGGAACGCTAAATCGCTTGGCGGTACGTCTTTGTCGGTAGGGTGGTAACTAGCCACGGCGAAAGCCTCCCACCAGCCAGACCAAGACAAATTAAGAAAAATCTCAATCTGCCCCGCCGGGAATCGAACCCAGGACCTCCGCCTTATAAATCCACCGCGCATACCACTGCGCCACGGAGGTCGTCAAAAATCAATAGATATTAGGCGTAAGATATCCAAACACTGCCTCGTTGGTCTAGGACTGCCTCGTTGGTTTAGTGGTTAGCCTATGTAGCTTCGATCACGAGGTCCTGGGTTCGAATCCTGGGTCGGGTCACGGAATAATTCTGAGTATTTCATTCTTATATGAAATTCTCAATACATTCCAAGCCCTGAGTCGGGAAGTTGGCGGTATTACACCCTCGTGCCTCGGAGAGCACGTTAAGCCGTCGGTCCCGGTCATTGTCATCGACATCTGATAGAAATCGTTACTAAATGAAACATTATCACTCTAAGCCCGCCAACCCGCATTGGAGCAGCGTGGTGGGTGTACGCTCCATATCCCCTCCCCTTTAAGGAGGGAGGCCTGGCCTTGTAGTGGGCCATTAATAGGCTGATAATGATGATGATGATCCAAACACGTTTATTTAAAAATTTAAGATGAAGATGACGTTTTAATGATAAAAGGTAGGAGTATATTATTTCTACTAAAGCAACACATCATTAAATAAAACGGAAAACTACTATTTTGTTCTTATTTTTCATGTATCAAGTCAATCATTATTATACACAGAAATAGTATAAAATATAACAAACTACAATACACACCACTTTCAAACAATGTTTAATATTACATTTGTATACTAAGAGATGCCCCAATTTTAGTAAATTTTATTAGATTCCCGACACCCTTTTATACCTTATTTCAAATCCTTCGTCTCCTTGACAAATAGTTCTTTTTCCGAGCAGACAAGTCGACGATAACGGCTTAAATCGACTGCAGACAAAATTCAGAAAAGTCGCACATTCAGCGCAGATACGACCACATGGTAAAATTATCAGTACCTAGGTAGCTACAATACTTTGTCAATAGAAACTATCTTATGCATGGGTTAGATATACCAACATAATTCCAGGAAGGCTGCCCTTATCATCCTTTCTTATCAATGGAATTATTTTTATGATCTTTTAAGTATGGTCGTAGTACTTCCTAGGAAGAGCTCTGTCACGAACAGCTCTACTTCTATCCCAAATCTCAACACTAAAAGTTTACCATCGACTGCTTTCCCATCTGGTACTTAGTAAATTATGTTGCAATCTAAGATCTAATTTGTTACAAATGGGATGAAATCCACATCCGTGTTTGGTTTCTATAAATGTCATAGCCACAACCGAAGCTAGTCAGACTGTAAGTAATTAAGAAAATTTTAATCGGCCCAACTGAGAGTCGAACGCAGTATTATTAATCCACTGCGCGACGGAGGCCATGGAAATGTTATTCTACATTACACAAATATTCACGTCTGCAATCCCCAAGTCTTGTCTAAAATCTACGCACACTCTTAAAGAAGTGACGTGTGAGTAATACCCTACGTGTGATCGAGCTGAAATGGATAAGAAAAAATATAAATGAACCGAGTGTCACCAAAAAGAGATTCGGAAAAGCTCGTTATTCTGATAAATTGCACGTCTCACTTTATTTGCTTTAGAACATTTTACATTCAATCTCACTTGAGAGAAATGGAGACAATAAATCATAATTTTAAATTTAACACCGAAGCCGGCGAAGATAAATTTTATTAATACTTTCTTAAGTCATCTTAAAAATGAATGATTTCTCAAGCGTTTCTATGTTACAAAAATGAAAAATAAGACCAAGTACAATATTAATCCTTTCTTACCTAGGTGAAAAAGTATCAGTAGGTATATTTATATTGGAAGTTCTATCCAGTTGTTTCGCGTAGATCACGTTTCCGTGAGAGTATCAAGAAATCCGATTTTAGAGAATTGCAAAATAAGTAACTATGTTAAACAAGTCAATCGAGTGTCACACATAATACATATTTAATGAAAATGAGATATGAGAAATATCTACTAACCACACTTCTCCAATAAGGGTTAACGGGTTTAGGGGATAATGTGTGAATTTTGATATGATTATTATAATAACTGTAAGCGATAGTGATCGGGACCGAAGTCATGCTCTCAAAGGCACGTAGGAATCACCACCATCTTCCCAACATCGGGCTGTGAATTTTCAATGAAAATTTCTTTAGAAGAAATGCTCTTTATTTCATAGTTTTTTTAGCTTTATTGGCTAACCACTGGGCCAACGTGACACAATATATCTGTAATGAATTTTTATGTGTCAAAATCTGAAAAATTTTGTTGATTTAACATTTTTACTATTTCAAAAACTTTAAATCTTAAGTAAAAACTCAAATGCAATTTTGCCACCACAGTGATTTCAAAAAGGAAAGCATGGTAGCATCTTGGAAGACAAGTAATAAATTACGCCAGTGCAGTGTCACCCCGCAGCTGCTGCGCGCCGCCTGCGTTAACTGCTGAAAAAGATAATATTCACGTCATATCATTTTACATTTATAACGGTTTTCAATTAAATGTTAATATTTAAACCACTGTAAGAACAACTACGAATAGACAGTAATCTTACAAACACAAACAATTATCTAATATGCATAAACCTTGTATTGGCTACTCGTATCGTACTCCTCTAAAACGTCGTTATTTTTTTATTTTCCAACTTGCTTTTCTTTGTATTCTCTACCTTTCAGACAAATCAAATAATCTAATGCATTTTTCAAGTTTCGGAACTTTACGCACTGAAATTTAATAATAATACAAATTCGTAACGATGTTTCAAACTAAAGCCCTAAACATCAACCCTTTACCACCGTAAAGAGTAAGTGCTTAATATTCTATCACAAGCCGCAGAACATTGTTAAACATTTATGATGGGTAACCCTTTGGGAAAAGAATTAGAAAATACAAGAAGCCTGATAAAGCTCATCGTTACAAAATCCCCAGCGGAGTCTGCGGAGTGTCCGACGCTGAGAAATATTTTCACGCTGTTTTAGCAATTTTAACAAGCATCCATATTTACTTCAATGCACTGCTTTAAGGATACGTAATAATACGACTATCTTATTTTTATAACTTTGTCATGCTCAGATTTATTTTGTTATCCAATAGTTAAGTAGGTACATAATCATTTGAGTGTTTATAGAGTGATTCCCCGTTTAGACGCGTGTTGTTTTTTTTTCATGCCTCCATGTCATGATGAGGAGTACCTACTCTATGATTTTTTTCTGTTTTGTTGATAACTTACACAAAATCGCTGCAAATGTGCCGATAAAATTAGACGAGTTCCTTAAATTTTTCCAGGATATCATCATCAGATCCTAACATAATGACAATAGGACCACTTTGGAAGTGTGCCCTTTGTAATAAAAAGAATTATCATAATCGGACAACTCTGTAAAAAATTATGCGTGGTCAAACATAAAAAAATAACGTGTCGAATTGAGAACCTCCACCGTTTTTTATCGTCGGTTGAAAATCGCCCGCCACGTCTTTTTGGTTAATTCGCGATAAACTCAAAGGCTAAACAGAACAGAACAGAAATCTGAATGTAACTTTCACCAAAAGACAGAGTGATTCTTGAGGGAGGTTTTAGTATATAATTTGTTAAGGTTTTGTTTAAATTAGCTCAAATATGACAATAATTGTTAAAAGAGTCGAACCGCCTGGGAGCTTTCATTAAAAATGCTGCGTAATCTAATAAAGATATATCAAAATAAAGATATGGAAAGATTGTCTTCTTGCGAAGTCTGGGGCGTCTGCTCGTATAGTAATATCACTTATATTACGTCCATTCCGAGTATAAAACAGTAATTTCATGCCGTGCCTCTGTAAACTAAAATCATGTAATCTACCCAACGGATTTTAATGCAATTTTCATCAATAGCTAGAACGATGCTCGGGGTAGTTTAATACAGAACGTCGTGTTAAGGGATCTCACATGGACGAAGTCGATGTCTACATCGGCGAGTACAATACAGGTAAGCACTAAAGAAATGTCGGCGTCAAAAAGAGAAAAAGTCGGCACCGTTGATAATAATTTTAAAATCTTACCAAGCAACTCGTTGAAATAAAAAGAAACAATACTTTTCTATTTTCCTCGATATTTTCATACATTTTGATGATTAAAAGTGATTTCGAGAGTGCCTAAAAAAAGACTATACAAATGCAGCGCCGAAATTTTCATTTGCATAGTTTTAATAAAAAATACAGTTAGATTTCCCCAGTGATTCGATTCTCATCAGCTTAACACCTTCAGGTGTGAAACGATAACAAAACTCATCTTAGAGCAACATAACCTGCCGAGTTCAGTATAAAAAATGAAGTGCAAAACTTTTACTCGTTTTTAAGAATTTTTGACGTTCGATAAAATATAAATTTAACTCCAAGCCTGGTGAAGCTGAAAATTGAATAGCAAGTTTCAAAAGTGCAAACTTTTGAAATAAAATGTGATCAGGATTTTATGTAAGAGTAAAATCTGTATATTACAAAAACGTTTGATAAGTACCTATGTTATTTTTATAAAGTTATATTTGTGTTGTCACTGAAATCAAACGCAATGGAAAATACATTAAAATAGGTTCCTTTGTTTTAGGCGGTACTATCACAGACAGACAAAGAAACCTAAAAGCAATCTTTTTTTTCAGTTAATGGCAATTGCCGTGCTGCAGATTTAAAATTGATGAAAAGCCTAACACCAGCTATCTTCCCTATCATATACTAAATTATCACAAACCAGCATTAACGCAGCCCAGAGCACCCTTTTGTTAGCTTTTTAAAATATTAAAATTAGTTACTATAGACAATACAATACGATATTGTCTATAGTAACGTCAGGTAATTGTCTGTTGACTGTCAGATTATTTGAAAGGACTTGATTCCAGGCCGTAAAATAAAACATAAAAATTGAAATGTTAGTATAGTCGATTTTCTATAGTGTATTTTACTATTCTTTTGATTGATACACAGTATGTATATATTAGTGTTAATATCAATTATTGTAATTGAGTGGTTTTGTAATTAAGTTAATAAAAAGAGCATGTATCGAGTTTTTCTGGCCGCGTCTTTTCTCGTCACGGACTGCATTTCCGATACGGCGGTAGTTTACAAAAGAATAAACAAATTTGAAGACATCGGAATATTATTTCGACTCCTATATTAATACTATATTTGAAAAATAAGTTAGGGATAAACATGCAGTTTAAATATTTAGCTGAATACATTCACTTATTAGTTAAAACAATATACTACATCTATTTAGCAAATGCTAAAGTAACACAGGTAAGTTCTGTCTAAAAATAAAGAACTCCCAATCCATAAACAATATAGCGAAATAAATATTCTATCGCGACTTACAGACCTAAAACAATAAAATATGTTATCCCATAAAACACCGTTTACCGTCCAATGGATGTCCTGTAAAGTCTGTTCATGCAATATTTATACGATGCCGCGATGTTCACACTATCTACTACGTCTATTTTCTTTTTACTACCCTTAAATAATGTACGCGTACCTACAAAGTTCAGTTAAATATTAAATTGGGACACGGAACAAACAATATTGTGATTCGACTCATGTTATTCAGCTGAACGTGTTTTTTATTGACAGTTTCGTGGTTTCCTTTTGTGAACGAAGTTGCGCCTATTTATATGTATATTTACGAGGTTTTTGGAGTGTGTCTTTTAGCTTATAGAACAAGCAGATGGATAAGTTTTACAGAGTTTTGTTGAAGCAATACGCTTAAAATAGTTAAGTAAGAAGTTAGTGTTCTCGAGTAAAACACAATTCAATAAGCAGAATACTATGACTCACTCTTAATAAGCGATTTCCACAAAGAACTTCCATTAAGCTACCCACAAACGAATGGCCCAATAATTTCCGTCTTATATTTACTCGTTGACTAAGCGCGAGATTTATTTGTTTTATCTCCATCCCTTTGTTGTAGTCTAACTGTGCAAGTAACGAATAAAACAGTTAATTATTTAACCAAATGGACCATAACAGCGTCTGAGAAAGTCGCCACGGCCATTAAAATTTCGAAAGAGAAGCTAAATTGTACGCTTTCTAACCGACAGTTTGAGTCTTTTTCAGACTTTTGAGAATAATTAAATGTTTTTTAACACTGCCCCTTGCTTAAAATTTAGATATTTATTTCATTGAGACGTAATTGTTGTAATTTTTTTTCTCTAGCCCATATGACGTGTATTTATTTTTATATACCTTAAAGATTTATTTACTTCTGCGACTTCATCTTGAACAAGATTTAAATGTTTTTTTTCTTATGCCTACAAGTTGGTCTTTAACTGCTGATTAAAATTAAAATTAAAGTTCTGTCGGGGCTAATCTTGGGAACTACTGATTCGATTTTAAAAATTATTTCACCAGTAGAATGCTACGTTATCGGTGAGTGTCATAGGCTATGTTTCATATTTGTATTGTATATATTACCCGAGCGTAAATCGCGTACGCTGCCTTAGCTATTGGATATAATTGAAAACATTGTATAAAAACTTTATGTATCTTAAAAAGTTCTACAAAAAAGTCCGCGACAGCATATCTTTTACATTTTGGGAGATATATAACTTTTTGTATTTTAAAAAATCATTTAATTAATATGCTTACGTTTACGTCATTATTTATACAACTAAACTTAAATCCTTATCAAAATAAATTATTTAATAATCCAAACGTTTGCCTTTTACAGTATGTTAATTAGTTATATAGTTTCGAAGATATTACAAAATTTCTAAAAAAACATAACACCTTGACGTGTTATGTTAGTCAACATTTTGGTACTGATATTCTTTGAGAATTCGATCTTTTCTTCCAATTTATTTGGCATGGCAGACCATATTTATATAGTATACGAAAAAGTTTGTTCGTTTGTTTAAACGGGCTAATCTCTAGATCTGCGTGTCGGATTGTAAATTATTTTGTTTATTATGAAAGCTAGAATCAAAAGTGGAATAGTCTATCTAATACAAGCTATGCACATCAGCTTGCCATAAATATAATTATATTGTTAATGTTAATGTACTGTAATATCGTACAATGTTTAACAAAAATGTAGATCTTTAGTACACGGGACGGGACGGAGGACATTGCTTGACGGGAAACTATAAAAAAAATTAATTGAGAGGTCTAGCGGGGAAAGGGCACACTTTATACGAGTCTGTCTTTTTTCGAGGTTTTCACGTGGACGAAGTCGCGGGCGACTGCTAGTAACCAATATTTTACTTTCCTTCCAATAACAATCAGAGGCTGTGTAATAGATTTCTGTCTGTGTACCTTTTTATTAGATTTCGGCCCTTTATTACAGAGCTATTACGCCTATTTAAACAATTTAAAAAGCCTTCTATCCACCATTCCTATACTGAACCTCAATAAGGAGTAAAACTACGTTTTTAACACGAGTTACAATGTATATCTGTGCCAATACTTATTAAAATCGATATAGTATCAAGTAGTGTAATTTTAGAGATTATCTATAAAAATAATCATACAAACACACACTTGTATAGATAAAAACACTAATTATGTCGGCAGCTACCTAGTGCACAGTTATTATCTTAATCATAGTGAGTGAATACTGATTGTCATGTGCTTCACCCCATCATTCAAAGATCTAAATCATATCTAGAACACCCGTTTTACCTCTAGAACAGGTGTTCAGGGTGCGTCATTTAGAAATATCCGCAGTGTGACGTAGCACTCCTAAGGCCCATAAATGAGTCATTTCTTAATGCTCTTTCTCTACACGAGATATTTCTATAGACGCATCCCACCCTTGCTGGAGCACCAAAAACTAAAAGAAAAAATATATTTTGTATGAATTCACAATTTGATAGAAACGCTCTTGTATGTTTACCATGAGAAAAAGGGAAAAAGTTTCAATACAAAGGTTGACCCTTTGTGACAAACTTTTATCGTTTTAGTATCAAAAGTACAATGAAAAGATGCCATTCGTAACATGTTAAAGGGTATATTATATATTGCTATTTCACGATTTAAATGTTGAATACTTTTGTAATTTCTTTTCACACTTAGTCCATTATGTTTTGTTTTATTTTCCTACTTATGTGAAAAGTTTACTTTAAGCTGAAGTTTACACCAAAGAGTGCAACGGTAAACGTCAAGCATAATTAAAATTAAACGGACTGTATGGTCATTGCCAGTGCACTGGGACAAATAAAAAAAATAGAAAGTTCTTGCAGTAGGAACTCGTAGTACGTATTATTGCTGCTTTCCCATACATTTTTCTCGACAGTGAACGCCAATAACTTCTAAATAATAGTGTGAAAATTGCTTAGCGTATATAAACTTTAATACTAACTTTAACCTAACTACACCCCACTAACGACACACATTCACACACGCACACACACATATATGCACGCACACACATATACACGAACACACATACACACACGTACTCACGCACACACATACACGCACAAGTTTTATTGTGAATTTGATTGTTATTTCAGTTTGTAATTATTTGTTGTTTTTCTTTTTACGAAAAATCTTTTATTGGCCTAATATTAAGAAAAATATCTCTATTATTTTGTATATTTGGTTACGCTGTTGATTTTTCTGATCAATAAATAAATAAATAAACCTATTTACACATGGAGTTTTGAGAAATCTTGTAGGAAATCATAGAGCAAATTATTTTTTTTAAACTCGACTATAGTTTATTTTATACATTATAGTACAAGTAACAAAGAAATAGAGTTATAGGTACGTAACAGGAAATAAACCGTAAAATTACTCTCAAAACAATTCATTCACAGGTTTACTATATTGTGATAGGGAAAACGTTATTTTAAAAGTATCTTGTTACAAAACTAACACTGTTACAGATAATTAAAATAACCACTATTCACGTGTATAATTTATTATATCAATATATTATTTATGTTTAAGTGCATGTGTTAATTGATATGAGAGTAGTTAAAATGAACCTTTATTTAAATAACAGTTTCACAATTAGATATTGCAATTATAAACGTGATAGCGAATATGTTAACGTTAAAGCGGCCCGCTGTGTACGAGAGGTTGTTGACTTAGGCCGACTCCGGGATAAAATATTCAAAGTACCTTACACAAACATAATATATTTTATGGCCCACGAACCTGGTTAGCCTTTGTTAAAAATTATACATAACTGTCCCTAACATAAACTTCTTTGCGGTGAAACATATCTGTTCAATTATTCAGTATACATAATGTATTGTGTAAGAGGTTATCTGCTTCATCTATAGGTACTTACAATAAAACTGCAATAGGCAAATTATGTACATTGAAGATGTTTTTAAACTGATATTGGAGGACACTATATTTTCTTGTTTGTCTATATAATTAGCATGGACATGTGTTTGTTACCTAACTGTTTCTATATAAAAATAAAAAATAAAAATTCGTTTATTTCAGTTTCTACCTTACATTAATACATGTAAGATAGGATCCTTCTTTTTCGGTGGTATAAAATATAAGATGCTGAAACTCTCTTCACTAGGATATATAGTTAAAAAAAGAATTGTAAACTAAAAAAAAGAAAACTAAAATTAAAATTCTTTTCTTAAACAAACAAATTAGTTGTAGTGTGGGTGTGAAAGTACTTCAGTTTAAGCTATATTTTTTTGTTAACGTGTGTGGTGTTGTTTATGTATGAATGTTATTACATTAAATTAAGAAAGATTAAGCTTCTTCATAATAAGCGAGATAAATAATTAATAACGTTTCTTACATTCATTAAGTTTTATTTGGTATACAAGTTTTTTATTTATCTTATTATATAAGTAACAGATTGCACAATTTGTTTTTAGCAAAATGAGTTTTAGTGTGAGGGAAAGAAACATATCTTTACGCCTTTTAGTAGCTTATGCGGTGTAAATGGCATAGATTTGTGTTTCCTCAAGATCACATATGATATCTATATATAGTTATCTAACTGAAAGTAGCCCACACTCAGCGTACAATTTAGTAGTAGAATATCTATAAGGTTTCGAAAGCATAACTTTTAAAAGTGAGCGCTGCGCTCTATTTCTAAAAACCTAACTTTAGCCGCACCACCCCAGACTGGTAAGCAGTACGTGATTATGGATTGAGCCAATGCTTGATAAACTGTGATTGGAAGATTTTTGGAAGCTATATACTTTAAGTTTTTGAAAATCCAAATGAGTTTTCTAATTCTAAAAGAAACTAATTCTAAAACTAAACTATATGGCTAGACTCCTTTGATTGATGTAGATTTCAGTAGATCACAATAGACTTAAGAATAAAACTCATTGTATTTTCGTTCCTATTAAAATATAAGCGGCTGAAACTCTTGTCGCTATTATCAGAGTATGCCCTACTAGTTTCGGACCCATGCGGGGTTCTTAGTCATGAACTTGCTTGTTATTGTAACGCGGCGTGAAGCAAACTAATTTTCATTCTTAATCCCACTTACTTTCCTTCGTTCGCACACACGAATCTAATGTTACTTACTGCACTATAACTCAACTATATAATTGCATCCAAAATAAAACAGGAATATAAACAATTAAATATATTATTCGAGTTACTCCCCAGTTAAAGTTAAACGTGTCTCTGTGAAAACAGCGAGAATTTGCGTCCACTGCATAAACTCTGTCGGTTTGTTCAGTGAAATGCTTGGACTGGCGCGTCCTTTGTTTTTGCTGTTCGGTATATTAGCGCACTGTGATTCCAAACAGACGACGCGCTCCGTACGAAGCGTAAACTGTACATTTGCAGTCAACACGCGTGGTCGTCTGATTCTCTGAAAAAATATGTCGTTTGCAACGAAAAAGTATAACAGTTTTTGTGGATAACCGAAGCTTGATTTTTTTAGCCTTGTTTTACTTTAACTGTTCCATGTGCAACGTTAACGGTGCCAGCCGTCCTTCATTATATAAAAGGGAATATGGACTTTAATCCACCCCACTGCTCCAATATGGCACCAGAGTGAAAATGTTAGATTTTTAATACCTACCTACAGAGCCGTAACCAGAACTTTATGCCCCCTGTGCCAGCATACGTAACTGCGCCCTACAGACTTGTAACTGGCTTTAAAGAAGGTATTGTTTGTATATGTTCTGGTCATTTCTGCGCCCCTCCAGGGTCTGCGCCCTGTACCTGGGCACCTCTGGCTTTGCCCTAATTACGGCACTGCCTACCTGTTCCGATGGCTCAAAGTAATCTCCAAGACACAGGGGTGTAACATCAACTTTCCAACTCCAAGATTGAAATTTAACTGAGAATTTCTTGAAAGAAAAGAAAAAAAGCTCAATATTTCACTTATGTATTCCTGCCGTCGACCCGTACCTTATTGGCTGGAAATAAAAAGTTTAATTTTAAGTAGGATACCGATGTCTTATTTTATAACTCACGTCATGTATGTGTCATCGATATAAAAAGTTTAATTTTAAGTAAGATACCTGTCTTATTTTACAAGTCACATTATGTATATGTCATTGATATGCTTTGACTAAGTATTACGTGTTATTAGTTCCCTAGGTGCTAGTATTTTCGTGAAGATTGAGAAACTTCGGTTCGTCACGTAGTGTATAAAACCTTTAGTATTTCTTTGTACTGTAACATCTAACTGTACCGGAATGCGAGCCATTTGTTGGATGCTGCATCTCTAAACTTTATTACGTGATACAATTTGCTTGCACTTCCATTGTTTGTATATTTATTGTTGTGAATTCTTCTAAAGGAAAATAACAATAAGTATTTAAAACGCAGATGTCTTCCTTAATCTGGCGCTTGTGTTTATAGATTAATCCTTAGTTCCGCCACAAACACTTCGTTTTTTCTGCTTGTTAATTGTAAAGTTAAATTATACAAGAACATTTGACTGGTTAAATAGGGTCACATTTTTCTAATTCTTTTTTTTTATTGACTACAAGTTGGCCTTTGAATGCTATCACACCTGATGTTAAGTGATGATGCGAAGTTAAATGTCACACCCGTTTCGGTTTCTACACGACATCGTACCGGAACGCTAAATCGCTTTGCGATACGTCTTTGTCGGTAGGGTGGTAACTAGCCACAGCAAAACCTCCCACCAGGCAGACGTCTTATAAATCCACCGCACATACCACTGCGCCACGGAGGTCGTCAAAATTCGGGATTTAACTTTAAAATATACATTTAATTATCAAGTGGTAAAACATTTTTGTAATTTTAAATAGAAAATCATACCCTTAACCCGCCAGTCAATTTGAGATACCTATCAAGCCCAATTTACTTGTGATTTCATCGATAATCATGCCTTTCAGATTAGAACATAGCGATACTGCTCAATGTCATATAGGTAGTCAAAGAATAGTGCTCTGCACAAAGATTTCTATTATAAGAAATACTAAATTAATCAAAGAACAACAACAGCAAAAGTTTTATGAAACGGTATCAAAATATATCAAATATTCAGTTAAGGGGCAAACATTTTCCCTGACAGAAGTCGTGAAGCGTACAACAAGTCTGCAAGAGCATAAAGTTTGCACAATCAATCGCTAGTTCAACGATGGCTTGTACTCTGTGAACTTGGCAGGACTTTAGTTTGTTTTGGTTTGGATCAGCAATTCGAGGAGCCAATTTAAATTAGCCAAATAATACATTTACTGGGACAAGCTTATTTATACTTGAAGCGAAGTTTATATTTGTAGTGGGATAGCTCTATTCAGTTTCATGTACCTTCCTTTAAAGAACTTTAATAATAATTTTTAAAAAAACTTGTTTTTAAAAACTTGGTGTTTTAACTATTTAATACATATACATTAAAACGAGCCATTTCTGTATATTTCTTGTACATATCTACAAAAGGTATTTTAAAATCATCATCACCAACGTCAGCCTCTTTTAATGACTCGTTAGAAAAGTGGTGACACCTATACTAAGGCCAAACTCGATTGAGAATGCTTGTCAACAAACAACTTAAAAATCAAGATAGAAATCACTAGTCATTTTACACCTGTTTCTTTTTATTAACTAGTTAATGACAAATTCATGACAATAAATTAGATTAGTAAGCTTAAAACTAATTAATATATTCAGTATCTTTTAATTAGATTTTTTAAAATCACAATATATAATTTTAAATGTATTAGGCATAAAATGTGTGGCATTTTCTACCTTCATTTTAAATTTGTTTGTTGACAAGCATTCTCAATCGAGTTTGGCTTTAGTATATATAGTTACACATTAGAACAGCGTGAACCTTAGAACGACAAATCAGGTCCAATGCGGGTTAACGAGCTTAACTTTACTTCAGCAGCTTTGAGTAAAAAGCTATCCCTTGCCTTAAAAAACACGCTAGGCCGTCGGTCAGTCAATTGTTATCTGTTAGTGATCACTGCGGAGTTAAATATAATTACCCTAAGTTTGTATTAAATCAGAGTTTTAGGTCTAAACTCCAATAGCTGAGGTGCCACAGCCAGGCCTCCTTACTGGAGAGTACTAACAGCGATTCTACCATCAGTTCAGAAAGCAAGCCTTTAGGTAAAGACAAGTTTTGGTAACAGCATTTTTTAATTAAAATTCGTCTATTTCAAAGCAATTTTGCTCTATTTTTAATTGTTCTTTAAAAGCAGTCTCAAAATTCATGGCAATTAGGCAGTGTCCCCCGCAGTTGCCGGAAAGTCGAAAAACCTCGGCAATTTGTCGGATAGTGATTATATGACTACGGCTGACGTGAAAAGAAATAATGCCGCGAACTACTTGGGCGCTTACGGCTTTGTACGATCCTCATTCAGACCAGAAAGAGCAGACTCATTATCAGAAACAATGCGCTCTAAACGTGCGAATATTATAATTTGAAAATTATTCTCCAATCTTTTATCTAAGAGCAAAATTTAATATGTTTTTATCACACTCAGAGGCCAATCAACCTGACAGACCTTTTTTTTTTTTCGGATGCTCGAATTCGCAAGAAGCTACTAAAACCCAGCGGAGCCGCCTGCGCTCCAGTTGGAATGTCAAAGGATCGAGAATCATTCACTTTGACGCCCGGCGCGCCCATCGGTGCACTGGCATGTGATTGACACACTCGATATCTCCGTAGTGTAGACATATTTCATGACGCACACTCTGCAACCTGACAGACCTCCTCGAATTCCAAGCTATTACTGCTGCTTAAACTGGCACTGGACAAACATACCTCGATATTATCAAGTAAGATAATTATCAACTCGAGAATAGGGAAACGACTGTTCAGCACCACCAACTTACCAATTCGGGGCTAAGAAATTGTGTACCCACGGACGAGAGAAACATACTTCACTTAACGATCATCTTCTTAGGAATCGACATAAATTAGTTTTATCAGCGTATCGCCTCCGAAAAGTTCAAAAGTCATTCGTTGGACTGGGTGTACTCTTCTACAACAAATGCCCAATTCAGTTTTAGATCTGCCATTGCATAAGTTTAAGCAATGTATTGAAACTCACTTACTGAGTCAAGGTTATTATACTATAGATGAATTTTTAAATGACAAAGAGGTTGAGAGGCAATTGGATCAGCTTTCAACTTCACACAAGTAGTAGAATAAATAATTTTATGTAACAATACAGTTAATATTGTAAAAATTAATAATTTTAAAAGAGCAACTGTTGAGTTTTTTGCCGGCTCTTCTCAACAGGACCTGCCTTCCGAGCCGGTGGTAGAGTCACTACAAATAGTCTAATTTGACGTTTCAAAAGTACTTATAATTGGCCTTTTTGAAATAAATGATTTTGAATTTGAATGATTTTGAATTTGAATGATTTTGAATTTGAATGATTTTGAATTTGAATTTAACACGACACAGGACTCAAACTCAGGACCTCGTGATTGAAACTAAACACTAGGCAGACAGTCCTATTGGTACATCAATATTTAACGTTAACGTTATAATATTTTTGACGATCTCCGTGGCGCAGTGGTATGCGCGGTGTGTTCATAAGACGGAGGTCCTGTATTCAATTCCCGGCGGGGCAGATTCAGATTTTTCTTAATTTGTCTTGGTCTGGCTGGTAGGAGACTTTCGCCGTGGTTAGTTATCACCCTACAAAGACGTACCGCCAAGAGACTTGGCGTTCCGGTACGATGTCGTGTAGAAACCGAAAGAGGTGTGGATTTTCATCCTACTCCTAACAAGTTAGCTCGCTTTCATCTTAGATTGCATCATCACTTAACATCCGGTGTGATAGCAGTCAAGGGCCAACTTGTAATCGTTAAAAAAAATATATTTAGTTTTTCTTTGCAACCAAAACAAAATGAATAAGTTCTGAAATACGTAGTGATAGTTATCTTGAAATGAGTTCCTTTGTCTTTACAAGACTATTTATTAAATTAATATTAAAGTTGGTCCTCTCTCATAATGATATAAAACTTTAAATTAAAAAACTTTCAAACAATCTGGACCGGGCCATACCTACCTAAAACAGGCTTTTCATCAAGATTCAATCGTCTTTTTGCCTATATTATTAACGAAGCCATCTTTATCTTCAAAGTTGAAGTCTTATATAAAATTCCGTTTGAACAATCTTACAATACTTTATAGTTAACACACATAGAACTTTAAAAAAACACTCAAAAGAAAAAATACATTTGGAATAAGAGGACAATAAGTAGGTATTTCATTTCATTTCATTTATTTATTCATTATTTAAAGTATACATCAATCATCTTCTTATATGTATTAGCATTAGAAACCACTTAGGTTTGAGAAATATGCTAACAAATATTAGTATCTAGGCATTCTACAAGGGCAGTTGTCAGCAGAAAAAGCTAAAATAATTAAATTAACTAAATAATAATTAATAGAAACTTTTTAAGTCACATTAGATGTGACTTAAAAAGTGAGTCTTTAGTTTCCTTTTGATGTTGCGAGGGTTAATATGGTCCCGCACATCAATCATCAATCAGAGTGTTGTATAGGAACTATAGTTTGAAAAATCAGTGTATATTCGTTTTCTATTTCTTCTAGAAGTTTCCTTCTAATAACAACAAAAAAATTTCACGTAACTATCCTTTTAGAAAATAGAATGGATTCAGCCAGCAGTCCTGAAAAATAAAATTATTGTTATAAAGACAAAAAAAACCCGACTGTGTAGAAGTAATTAACTGAAAAGAGAAAAACAAGTATCATCTATAAATTCTATATACTTTATGGTGCTGCAGACGAGGACAAACTAATGTAGTTTTGATAGATCTTTCTTTGCCCGTAGGTAGCAAAGTATTGTCTCAATCTTTTTTCTTCCTTCTGACGCAGTCGGGTAAAAAGATATAACCATATTATGTCATTGCGGACTTTTTTGCAGTGCTAATAAAGAGGTCCTTATCACACATGATTTTGTTATTTATCATAGAGATTAGATAGCATTTTCGATGAAAGCTTCCACCCAGCTTAATCATTTTCGACACTCTCATCAGTTATCGTAATATACCTTTCTACCAACCTTGACAAATTATACCTACAAAAATCATTCAACTTACCTATTGGTAACATTATATGAAAATCCGTTTGGTACTTAATCTTTTAATTTATAGTGATCTTACGTCAACGAACGCAGGGCTTTTATTATTGCATACTATCCATGCCGAGCGGTCTCACTCTTGTATTGGCTCCGAGATATCTGTTCTTATTGAACGTCTCAATCACGAAATGAGTAACTACGTTAAATTTTTAATAGTTTTTGAATTACCGTGAAGTATAGTATATAATAAGTTACGACTAAATGATCGAAAAAGTTACATGAGTTCCTTCACAGTGGCTTATATTGACGAAATTGGTTAACTTTAAGGCTATAATGCGCTAAGACTGCAAGAGCCAAGGAGTTTGTACAATCAATCCCAAGTTGCCCGATGGATTGTACGCCCCGGGCGAACTTCGCGAGAGTTAGGGAAGTCTCCCCCGGATTAGTTCAGCATTTGTGAAGCCAATTGAACTGAACTTGTATCGCTTGCATGTGACTACGACCTGGACTTTATTGATACATATTCATAGAATAATAAAACCTCGCTCAACTCGAAAGCGATACTTTTGATTAAATTATGTACATAATCATTATTATTTACTTTTAAATGCTCAGTATTTAATGTGATTTTACTAGCTGTATCAAGCGGTTTACCCGCGTAAAGTACTCCTTAGGCATTAATAGAATAAACAAAGTACATTAGAAAGAGAACGAGTATTATCTTTTTCATTATCTTTCGTTAGCAAATAAGTTGTCAGTTTTTCAAGTTCAATTCATTTGTTTTTTTTTTGTTTCGATTGCTTAACTGTAGATCTCGTTCCTATGTTTCTATCAAGAAATGCGTTTTTTGCATCGAAAAATGTGGCACTATGCTAAATTTCAACTCAGAGCTTTTATTTTTAAAGATCTCGTGGTGAATCAGTAGATATTTGAGGCAAAGCGAACGCTACAAAGTAAAATTAATAAACGCTTTAAAAATTTTACTGATATCAAATACAAAGTACTACTTCCAAATAATATTTTGAGAAGTGAAGACGTTAACAGGACACAATCTAGTAGGTCAATTGTGTCCCCCAGGGGTATATACTGGGCCCTATTCTGTTCCACATTTACATTAATTGGTCTTCCTTACCTTACTAGGGATAATCACAAGACAGTTTGGATTGCTAATGTTGTTATGCAAGTTAAATTTAATCAACCTGAAAACAAACTTTAACTATGTAAACAATTCCTATTGTATTTTTTTTAATGAGAGAGAATACAATAAGGAACTGAAGCTAACATATCCTATCATATTTTATTTTGGGTTATTCGTTTAGTAGCTTTACTTTTGGCAAAAAGAGTATTAAGTTTACTTTTAAGTAAAGGAAAGATAAAAAGAAATATAGGCATCTCTGTCGCGCTAACAGCATTTTAATTTAAATTGATTTAGTTTTCAAAGAACAATTATATTCTGCAGTATCGACCTTAATCACGGTAATATAAAAAAGTTCACATTTATGTTAATAAGTTATGTCATCAAAACTATCCCATGTCACGCCACGCCAATACAATTAAAGTTTCGTACGGGGTCAAAAACGCCCAGTACTGCAAGTTACGAGACAACACTTACAACAATACAAACATGACAGAATTGATTGTTGAAAAATCATAAATACGATCTAGAAAAAAATATTATTATAAAAACAAAAAACCCGGGGTTTTTGTTTTTATAATAATAATTTTTTTTAAGACTTTTTAGTTCTAATTTGTGGTATAGAAATCTGACTTGGTACACTTTTTGACATTTTTTGTTAAAACAGTAATATAAACATGATATGATATTTATATTTTTGAAATGGTCTTTTTACGACCTTTCATTTGATACCCATATTGCTAAGATAAAAGAAAAAATACACGAATCCCCCCTTTTTCCCCCATTTACAGCCGCCATTTTGAAAATTCATATGGCCTATGTCACTTCCACAATTTTGCCATAGTCAACGACACCTCACATGTCAAAATCTGTTCAGCCGTTTAGGCTGTAGCGCGTGCCAAAGAAATGGGTATACATACATATATACATACATACATATGCTCGAAAAACTTTACCCTCTTTCTGACGCAGTCGGGTAATAAAGAATTAAATAATATTTATGTGTGGTAGTGTGTAGTGTCCCTGCTTCTACGTCCTAAGCTGTTTGTTTGATGCCCATGTCTGGAAATATGTTTGTGTGATGAGCATGGATGTTTTCCAGTGTCTGAGTGTTTATTTATATATTACTAGCTGACCCGGCAAACGTTGTTTTGCATTAAAAATTTAAAAAAAAATTTAGATGAAAATTAGATAGTAGCTGTCTGTCTGACCTGCTGAATACGCATACAAAATTTGGTAAAAATCAGTAAAGCCGTTTTGGAGGAGTACGGTAACTAACATTGTGACAGGGAAATTTTATATATTAGATTAGATAAGTATTTATGTATGAAAATTATTATAAGTTATTTTTTTTTATTTTATCGGAATAATGTATAATGTATATAAAAATATCCATCAGTTATCATACGAGTAGTACCTTAACACAAGCTACCTACACTTACATTGGGGCTATATAGTATGTATTGTCCTATAATATTTATTTATTTGTATTTATTTATACTATAGTATCATAAAGTTTGGATATGTATATAATAGACATATATTCATAGAGAAACAAATGTTCATAGAGAATTCAAAAGCTTGTATTAGTTTAAGCGCATAATTATTATATCAAAATGAAAAGGAGAAAGCTTTGAATAAGATAAATGTTGTTACAATGTTCAGCAAAAAATAAAAAATAATTTATGTAATGGAGCTGCATTATCCCCCCAAGAATCCATTATTTTATTCCCTTTACGTTTTATATTTCATTGCAAGCTGTGATTTTAGTAACACATACTATGTACTGCATTTTCTATCTCAAACTTTAGCTAAATTATTATTTAACTATTTAACTAATTAATTATTATTTATGAACACATGAAAATTAACTTGTTTACTGAACCTGGGCTGTATAGTTAAATAAAAATTACATAAACCAGTATTTAACTATGTTGAGAATCTATACTAATATTATAAAGAGGTAAATTTTGTAAGTTTGTAAATAAAGATCTGTCGGGGCTAATCTTCGGAACTACTGATACGATTTTAAAAATTCTTTCACCAGTAGAATGCTACGTTATCGGTGAGTGTTATAGGCTATTTTATATTTGTATTGTATATATTACCCGAGTTATCACAGTTTTTGCGCGCAAGTCGGTCGGTAAAATTTATTAAATCGGTTTTCTGCGCGTACGCTGCATTGACTATTGGATATAATTGAAAATATTGTATAAACACTTTATGCATCTTAAAAAGTTCTACAAAAAAGTCCGCGATAGCATATATCTATGTTTTATATTTTGACACATATATATTTTTTTGTGTTTTAAAAAATCATTTAATTCATATGCGTTTACGTCGTTATTTATACAACTAAACTTAAATACTTATCAAAATAAATTATTTAATAATCACAAGGATTTTATTAAAATAAGATTTGCCTTTTGCAGTATGTTAATTAGTTATATAGTTTCGGAGATATTACAAAATATCTAAAAAAACAACACTGCCGCTATATCGTCCAAATTACCTCCTCCGTGTTATGTTATACGTAGGTACTGAATAGTGGTCAACATTTTGGTACTGATATTCTTTGAGAATTCGGCCTTTGATCTTTTCTTTCAATTTATTTGGCATGGCAGACCTATTTATATAATATACGAAAAAGTTGGTTCGTTTGTTTAAACGGGCTATGCTCTAGATCTGCATGTCGGATTGTAAATTATTCTGTTTATTATGAAAGCTAGACTCAAAAGTGAAATAGACTATTTAATACAAGCTATACACATCAGCTTGCCATAAAATATATTGTTAATGTACTGTAATATCGTACAATGTTTAACAAGAATGCTGATCTTTAACGGGAAACTATAAAAAAAATAAATTGAGAGTGTTAGCGGGGAAAGAGCACACTATATGAAAGTCACTATATATCTGTCTTTTAAATTAATAGGGTACCTAAGAGGTTTTCACGCGGACAAAGTCGAATTAGGTACGTTGTCATAAGTCTAGATGCATTTTTACGTGACATCATTATTATTTCATTTATTAGATCACTATGTTTATGATATTGACCGTCTTAACGTGCTCTTCGAAGGAAGGGGGATATAACACCTCCAACTTACCGACTCCGGGCTTGGAATGTACTGAAAAGTTCACTCAAAATTATTCCGTGACCCAACCGAGGATTCGAACCCAAGACCTCGTGATCGAAGCCACATTGCTAATGTACTATCCACGAAACGGAAGATAAAATGCACTTAATCGTAACAGAAAACAACATCTTGCATTAATACATCAGTTAAGCACAAGTTATATTTCAAACTTGTCGTCAACATTCAAATTTCAGAAATCAGTTCCGGAATTTTGAGAAGCAGAGTTTAAATAAATTAAAGTATTAAACGTAATATACGTTCGTACCTAACACGGTCACCTGTCTAAGGGACCATAAAATCCGTTCCTTTTACTCGGCAAGGAGCGGTTGAACCATAAATATGTATAGAGAAAATCAAGCATGAGTCGCGAATAAAACGCCGCCGAAAATGCGATCTCTCGGGAGGCCGAGGTATGCTCGCGCGAGAGCAATGCACTGCTGGAAACGACCTAAATAAAAAACGTAAGAGGCCTAAAAAAAGTTTCGTTCCTTTCTTTGTTGAACCATTGTTTTTAAGAGAACTTAAAATTGTAAGTATATGAACGTAATGTGTAACTACTAATATAGTGATCATGTATAGGTAGTTGCAAGGTGTACAGACAGACTTTTGACTGTGTTTAGGAAAGTGCTACTTTGAAGTTCATTCACATTTTTTAAAATCAGTCGGTGGTGTTCACTATCACCAACAACTGAGTGTGATCGTTAATTAATTAAATCATATGACCCAATGCTCGCCCACAAAATAGAAGCAGCGTAGTGGGTTTGAGTTCCATATCCCCTCTCCTAAAAGGAGGGAGATCCCTCCTAATAATAATAGGCTGATAGTGATGATATTTTGACCTAACATTCCCCTTCCCCTCTGAATAATTGTAATGCATCAAAATTCGCATCATGTTAACCAAAATTACTCGTTGTTTTTGTTCTGTTTCAAGAAAACATATTTAAAAAAATAGGATTTAGTTTTTAGTTGGAACTATAAAATATTAAACGAAAAAAAACTGACTTTTTGAGTTCTATGTTAACTCTTTGTCTCCGTTCGGTCTCTTAAACATTTTGTTAAACAAATTCGTATTGTGATAAATATATTTCTAAAAGGTTAGCAATAACTCTAATTTTCTCTGTTAAAGCCTTTTTAACCGACGAAAAAAAACGGAGGAGGTTCTCAATTCGACACGGCTGGCACCGACTTCATGGATATGCTTAAGTAAATTAAAGCAACTAAATGACACAGTTATTTTTTACTTTTTAGTGCGTTTTGAGTCGGTTCTATTTTTTGTTAAAAATTCTTTATTTGGTATGTTGTCAATGACAAAAAATACAACATACTAACCAGCACAAATATTTGCATAGCCTTCCAGCGGTTCTGCTTCCCCGTAATGCCGTTCCGTACCCACTTTATTTGGCCATATTTGCATAGAAACGTTTTTTGTGGGCGTGCTTGTTTGCTTAGACGGGTAGGTGGGGAAACGTTACTGAATCTTGTCAGGAAGAGATCTTTTTCCATAGATTTTGCGCGAATCGAATTTAGGCTAGTGCCTTTAAGCATATATCTTGTTTTACGACCACCCATGCATATATTAATGTGGAATGCATAATTTATCCAACATGAATTAACAACATTAGCATTGAACGTAACTTAGCAATATAAATATCAGTTTATGGTTTGGACATGTAGAGAGAATGGATGAAAGAAGATTAACAAAAGAGATTTACAAGGCGAGGGTGAATGGAAATGTTGGAAGGGGAAGGCCTAGGCGAATGTTCCTGGACCAAATTCAGGACATTTTAAATAGAACTTGTATGAAAGGATTAATGAGAGTGGAAGAAGCTAAGGAGGTATTATGGGAACAAGGCATGATGTTTATGTATGTATGTATATCAGTTTATAGTACCTAAATGTACTTACTGGTAACACCAATATATATAATAATATATATAATAATATATAAAAGGGAAAATGTATTGTATGTGTCAATGTGTTTTACTCCTTCACGCCGCAACTTATAAACCGATTTGTATTTGGAATGGACATAGATTATCCCTAGGTTAACACATAGGATTTTATTTCGGAAAGCTACCCTTTTTTTTTACTCTGGGAAATGCGCATGAATTTTACGCATCCCCCCCGGAAACAGGGCGGTCATAACTGCACCGTTTCCGGAGGGGTATGTGGGACTCCCCAACTGAAAGGCTGAAATACCCACTAAAACCCAGCGTTGTTCCATCGCATCACCTGGTGACTGGGTCCCGGGAGCATTCGGAAGGCTACCCTAGATTAACACATAAGCTATATGTACTACTTTATAACGGAAACTAAACAGCTCTTCAGGGATAAAATTCTAAATTTACACAAAAGAAGTCAACAAACAAATTAAAAATGAAGGTAGAAATCACTAGTCATTTTACACCTTCATCACCATTTTTTCAATTAACTAGTTAATGACGAATTCATGACAATAAATTAGATTAGTAAGCTTAAAACTAATTAATATATTCAATATCTTTTAAATAAGATTTTATAAAAAAAACAAAACATAATTTTAAATATAGTAGTCATAAAATGTGTTGCATTATCTACCTTTTAAATTTGTTTGTTGACAAGCATTCTCAATCGAGTTTGGTTTTAGTGTAGTAATTTATATAATTAAAATTACCGCATTTGGCGAGGTAAAAATTAATAATTAAATTTGAAAGGGCGCATTTAATTATGCCTATTTAACTTATGGTATTTAATTGTACAGCAACGTAAGAGCCTCTGTAGTACGCTAACCCAGTATTTGTTCAGTAATCCCTTGAAAATTAATTACAGCCCCACACCTTTAGGTAGACACGTAGGTACACGACAAAACGTAATCCTTGTCCGCTGAAAATATTTTAGTTCTTGTGCTTGACGTCATTGGGGCCATAATCCGAAAGCAACCCTGATACATAATTTACTCAACGGACTAAATAAACTTGATCTTTCGTAGATAGGACGGAAAGTGTGAAGTGGTCTATTCATAATTAGATAATAATTTTTGCCTAGTTTCTTGATAATTATGTTAAAAGCTTCAATTTTGTATTCATCCTCTTGTAAATTCTTTGCATTATCATCACATGTGATAATGAACTCTGAGAGGGTAACATGGTAAATTACTTTTGGTTTGTACAATTTAAAAAATGAAAATACTCAAAAATATTGTTTAATAATTATAATTTTATAGATGCTATAGTATGATTTATTATTCCTGGTTTAAAAATATTAAATAATTCAGCTGATTAAATGAAATTTTGCCAAGAAACCGCAGGTGAGTTTATACCTACTCGTCCGGTAATTCCTCCAATCAATGTCAACACATTAAATACTACAAATATTATAAAATGTTAGAGCCCAATAAAATGTTTTTGTTGATAGTACTACACTAGCAACTACAATAGGTAATAAATATTTAACAGTAAATGTTAAAAAGTAAAAATAGTAATTTTAAATAATTACTAAAATGTAACATAAAAATATTTAAATTGTCTGCACGACAATTATATTCCATCCTGAAGGAAATTATGATAGTAACTAAATTATAAAACATATTTTCGCTCTCGTTTTTGTACTAAAATGGTAATGCAATTGTAAGTAACTACAATTCATCCACAACAATATCTTAAATTTTTATGCAAGTCAGGACAGTTATCCGACACAAAACATTCATAAATTATAAAAGTCTCAAATATTACTTTCTATTGAATAATTGCAATTAAAAATCCGTATCAGTTATTTTTGAGCTTATTCCAAAAAAATACGAAGTATTCCTACGGGCAGACTTTAATTTAATAACAATAATACATAATTGTGAGTAAATACAAAGTCAATAACTGAAGTGGAATCGTACGATGTTCCGACGATGTTAGATACGTGTATGTAGGATTTCTTGAAGGCTTCCGGCGCTGAAAGGGTATGTGGTCAAATGTGGGAGCCTTAAACTTACCTTGAGAATCAATTTGTTAAATATTTACCTCTCCCAAGTCCCAAGAGTGGAACGTGAGTGGGTACTGATACCTATCCTAAGATGCTTTTAATGTTACTAACGGTACGGACCGTTCAGTAAAGTCTCTCCTTTATTAATATTTAATTGAGAATCTGTTCTATTCGCTCCAGTATAACACGTTGGTAATTGGTATAATAAATGCGAACAGTGTTGTTAGTGGATAAATTGAGGCAACTTGGTGAAATTTTAATTTGATTAATACTATTTTCTGCCCGTAACTTGCTCGTCGGGGAATTAATGTTTTCTCGTAGGACTAATTGGTCAACTGTGATAAGAGTGCCTGGTTTGTTATTATAGTGTATTGTCTAAATATTTTCTGAATTGCGTTTAAATACAGTTAGCTATTCAGTTAAGGTTAAGACATCTATAAGTCTAGCAATTTTTTTTACCATATAAGCTACCATAACCTTCAAATACATATTGGTACAGCATGCTTGGTCTGTAGGGACTATTAGTAGGAAATATTATTATAATATGATAAATAAATGTATACTAGATAATTTAACACATTTCTAAATTAGATAAATAGTTTCTGAATTGAATTACTTTTTTGTGTATTACTCGTAATTTATTACGAAGAGATCTACATAATGAATGTCATGTTTCCTTCTATATAATATATTGATTAATAAAAAATAATAAGAAAAGAAAAGCGTTCTTTGAAAAAAAGTTAATTAATTACGTATGCAAATTGACGAAAAAGTCGTACCGAAGCAAGTAATTTGCGAAACGGGATAATGAGATTGTGCGGGGCACGTACAACACCCGTGATTAAATCATTGCGACGGAAAAATATTCAAATTTAGTCATTTTGACGGTTTTGATGAAAAACCGCTGAGACACTCGACGCTAAGACATTTTATTAGAATATAAATGAATAGCGTATGATATAATTATTAATTACGATTTTATCCTTACAAGATAATAATAATATGATCAACTCAGAGTTTTCTTTATTATTTTTAGGGTTCCGCACCTCGAAAGGATAAAAATGGAACTCTTACAGGATCACTCTGTTGTCCGTCCGTCTGTCCGTCGTGACCCTTTTGCTCAGGAACGCGTGGAGGTATCAAGTTGATATTTATATCAAATACCCATATATATCATGTCTGCCCATTTAGCTGTGAAAAAAATCAAACTTCTAAGCCAACGCAATCAAAGGAATCAAAACCTATAGGGAACTTCCTGTGAACTCAGAATCTTGAAATATGGTAGCAATTCAAAGTAACGTCTTGTAGCACAAACAATTAGGGAAAAATTGTAAATACCGTAAAATAAATATTTACATCATATAAAAGTATGTTTAATTTATTCTAAACTTATTGATTACCCCTTTCCTCACGAACGCGTTGAGATATTAAATTGAAATTCATATAAAATACTCAGGTCTATATAATACCTTTAAACTGTAACAAAATAAAATAAACCTACAGCTTTATATAAAGCTGTATAATTTTAAATAGTTAAAATTGTGTCCATATGGACACAATTTTAATTATTAACAAACCCAGCTAACAATTTTATTGAAAATCAATTTCAGAACACCAACTTTTTTAAGTCTATAAAACTTTCAAAAAACTTCAGCTCTGCATAAAAGCTTCAATTGGTCCTAAATCCTGAGCGCTATCGCTTACCAAACCGTTCGGAAAATTACTCGGCTCTGACATTCACTTCATTGGTATGCATCTCGTTTTTCACGTATGCAACTATGATGCGGAGACCGCGCCCGTTACACGTCATTAAGCGATACTTTACAGCAGACGGCCCTTGAGACCGCCTACTCCCTCCCGCCTCTAGTATCGGCGGATCAATAGCACCTCTAGATTTGGCATGAAAATAACACCCAACGTAGTGCAATTCCAATTTTGAGCTAGTTCGCTGTCGTCCTATTTCTTTTCAATATAGATGGTTGTTCATTTTACTGAAACTTAACAATTTTGAATGTATTTTTTTGTATTTTTCTCTAATTAGCAAAAAAGAAATATCCAAAGTGCTCTAGAAGGATCTTATTGAATTTATCTAGGTAGGGAAAACAACACGCAAGAGAATAATGACCGTGTTTATATGATTTGTCACAAAGGAGCTCCTTTTAAATTTACACTAGAGTCACAATTACCGGTTTGCTCGGAGGTTTTCAATCTATCAAACGATAGACCAGGCACCAGCACTTGAATCCGTGGATGGCTAAAATAATCATCTCAAATTAAAACAACAAGTTAGCCGCTGACTGCCATCACAAATTATGAGATGATAGCGCAATTTTTTCAACTTACGCTTCTACGTAGCATCGTATCGAAATCTTTCTTTCTCTATCTTTGACCATCAGACCAGACTATTGTATTTTATTTAATTTTCTACTAATTAAATTAACCAGATCACATCCAGGCAATACTGATCTGCGAGCCCCCTATCCAGACGTAACGCGATTTTTGTGAATCCACCGAACGTACGCCGTATTAAATTTAACTTCGCTCGAAGCTTAATTTCAACGAATGACGTGTCCTCACTAATTAATTAAGCTTCAACTCTGAAATGTTCGGATGTATGAAAAAAAGCCGAAAATAATTATTAACGTAGTTAAACGCATAACGTCGCAGTTTTCGTCACTTATGATATAGTTCTGTGGAATAAAGTCACTCAAAATGTTGCCAGACTTGATTAGGGTTACAAAATGTTTTAATGGAGTAATTACTTTTATTGATTACTTATAATAGAGAAAAGAAAAGAAGATGATAAGAGAAGAAAGTAAGTATGATTAAAAGTATGTGTAAGAGGAATAGTTGATTGGTGAGGAGAAAAAAAAATTGATGTATGAGTGAAGTGTAAAGAGGATGAACTACTGTTATTCTGACCTCACTTAGCTTTGGATAAGAACAAGGTCATATAGATGATGATATGATTATTAAATATATTGTTAATTTTTACCCCTTTTATTAAAATCTAATTTGGTATAGTTACATATTTTATGACACCTTTGCCTCATCTTAGTTGGAGGAATTGAAATATTAGGAATATTTATTTACAAAAAATGGCAATCTTTTTTTATAGAAGTAATTGAATTATCAGATTTTGTTTTTATTTTTTTAGCCTTATATATAATCTACAATTTTACCTCTCTAGTCTCTCGACGAGTCTCCACTCTCTCTCTCTTTTAATGTCTAGAGTATAAGCCTTTCGAACAACGTCAAACTGGATTCCGCAGAAACGTTTTCTTAGGCAATATGATGTAACAAAGAGCCTTTAACCTGTCATAGTTTCCATGGCAAAACATTGTTACTGCATGGCTTAAATTAATATGAATCTCTAATTTAAGCAGCCCACGTGTTGCGAACTCGCAACTTTCCAGACTACGCCAAATTGGATAAACATGTGCGAGAGCTTGGTTTTGGGTGCACACGGTTAATTATTGCGTAAATAAACTCTCGCAGGTAAAAAACGCATTTTATAAAGCATCAGAATTAGCAAAAATAGGTTTGCAATTAAATTACCTACCTAGTTCAGCGCAATGTCTGAAAACATCAAAATGCTTGCAAAAAGCTTGTCCTAACTTTTTACACAAAGCGATGTGACACAGCACAACAGTGTATTTTGAGTGTTAATATTAATACTAAGATATTCACCCTGATTTTATAATTATCTTAAAATTGAAGAAAAGATGGGACGCCCATTTACTAAGCCGGTTTGGGTAGATTTTTTATCAAACCAAACGTCGTATATTACATTCTTATAAAAAACTGTTTCTAAAAATTAAAATTAACAAACAAAACATAAATTAACTAAAGAAACTCGTTAATTAGGTGAATGAATTTTTAACAATATAAACGTGATATCAAAATTTGCGAAACCGGCGCGATTCTAGCTCATATCTCTTTGGCGCGACCAGAGCATTCTACCATAATTTATTTTCAGAAATTATATTATCCTAAAGTGTAGTAAACACTTTACAATAAAAATAAAAGAATAGGTTAAATAAATTATGCTAAAAACAAACTCTGTCACTAATATAAACATTGTCAAAAGCAGAAATACCAAGCAGAAATACAAAGTCTTTCATACAAACAACACAGGACTTTACATTAGATTGCTTATTGGTGCCCTGAATACACTACACATACATCATGCGTATTCTTTTATGCTCACATAAAAGGGAGGCTTCCTTTTTGTGTTGGGTGTGAAAACAGTTTCATAGTACCGCGAGCTTTGAAGTAGAGTCTCTAAGAGTACTGCGCAAATTAATCAATGTTGCGTAATCGGCTATGAGGGTGTTAGCCTGGTTGCAACTGCGTGCGTCAAACGACTGTGTCTTGTACGCATCGTAGCTATGTGAGCGTGGGAAGTCAGCATTATCCTTTAATTAACTAATTACGAGAACTTTATGGTGCCTAAGCAGGGAAAATGTACTGTAATTTGTTTATTTTACAAAACGAGAGAGATACAGAAACATACGTTTATTATATATAAAGGGTTCCGCGATACTATTTTCAAAGTATCAAAAAACATCAGGTATTTTGACCAATCGGAAAGAAAATTTATCGGGATTTTTCTAATTTAGTTAAATAGCAAAACACTCATAGACGTCGCCAAATCAAAAATTTAAAAAATGTCACCTCTATGAGTGTTTTGATATTAAATATCAAATTTTATTAATTAAATTAGATAAATCCCAATACATTTTCGTTCCGATTTGTCAAAATACCTAGATGGTTTTCGACGTTTATTGTTCTTATAGTCGTTTCAGTTAATGGTCTTATAACGAAAAGCGTCGAGCAACACCTTAAGAAGCTTTCGCTTAATTGTTGGGTCAAGGGTCGGATACAGAAGACGGTAATTCTTGAAACGGCACGTATTGTGAGGAGGCTTTCTCACTCTGAAGACCTGACCACCGGTTGCTTGGACCCCCAAGCCCCGCAGCAGGAGGACTTTATTATAATTTTAATTAATGTTTTATAAGCATTGTTAAAAATTTAAAAAAAATGTAAATAAATAAATGATAGTGAATTAAAGTCATATGATGATTACTGATAAACTACACAGAGCCGCAAATTTGAAATATCGCAAATTGCATTGATATAGTTTGATTGGGGAGACGTTGAGAACAAAGTATGTTTATTGACATCTTACTGAGTAAGCCTACCTAACTACTTAACTTACTTATCATGAAGTTATAAATACAGGTTTTTCCTTATTTTGCGTCTTAAAACACGCGTTTACGCTCCGAATACTATAACGTATCTTTATAAATACAAGCGTTGTTCATTTGCAAGAACACGGCATATGATAATACTAAAGATTGCGTATAGTACCGCAATGCTGATATTAAACTTATTAAACTTATATAAATGGAATATCATTTGCTAATCTATAATAGCTTTCATAATAATTTCCCCGCAAACATAAGCGGGATAATATGTTAAATAAAATGTAATATGATTCGTTGCACAATTACATTAATAAAACCGCAATTATTTGAGTAAAATTCTACAAATGCATTTTTAGAATTCGTTCATATTTGAAATCGTTTCATTACGGGAAATAATATATGTTATGTTAATATGGTAACGTAACTAGTGACCTGGTAAAAATTAATTGATAGTAAATTAAGAGATCTATACATATAAGAAAAGTTGAAGTTATTTCAAAATAACAATATTTCACTAAAAACGTTAGAATCGTAGGAAATTTTAAGATCTACAACTTTGTCTCCGGTAATTTTTCAATAAATTTTTACCTTCGACCCTAAACAACTTTCTTAGAATTCATGGGAACGAAGTTTTTTTTCTAATGGTGGTAAATTAAAACTATCGACGAAATATTGGCTCTGTCTAATTTTTAGGGTTCCGTTCGTCGGAAGAAAAAATCTGAATATACAGGATCTGAGTCTTCTAGGTTTGTCTGTTTGTTTGTGTTCCTTAGAAAAGTGTCTTTCTGTCAAGACACTTTTCTAAGGAACACTTGAAGATATCAAGCTGAAATTTATATCACATACTAAATTTCGACTGCCCGTTGGATCTGTGAATTAAGTTAAACATCTAAGCAGTAAACTTATTCCTCATGATGATGAAATCAAATAGTTACTCATATCAAAAACTTTTAATTATTTAACTACAGGATAGTATCGAACCCTCGGTGCGCGAGTCCGACTCCCTCTTTGCCGGTTTTTTTTTCGCAGGGAATAGTTTGCTCATAATTTAAACGGTATTAAAATATCTAGTAAGAAATAATTAATTTTGAATTGTGTGGAAGACAAATTGCAGCAGGAAGTAAGTAGCAAGTGAAAAATTTGCTAATTCTGAAATAATGTAAGACTGGACTCGCAGCGGGGCGCAATTCGTTCTCATTAGCCAGTCCTACGCTTTCATAACTCAGTACTGGGTATAGCGTGTAATTGCTGTAATGGAAAACAATAGTTATGCGCGAATGAGATTAAAAGTTAGGATTAATTGCGATCGTAAGCAGTCTATTCTAACGGCTACTACAAGCAGGCCTCCCTTCTTATAGAAGAGAGGATTTGTAGACCAGCCACGGTTTTCAAGGTTTGATACTTTGAAGATTACCATCAAATATTAATGATGCCCAATATTTTAACATTTCTCTGAGGCACGTGGGTGCCAACACACAAACATACAGACACCGGGTGAAAGAAAAACATATCATTATTCCACAACCCGACCCAGGTTTCGAACGCAGAACCTCGCGATCCAACCTACATAGGCTTATCACTAAGCCAACGAGGCAATGAACTTAATGATATTAATGATAACCATCATTAATTATGTAGTCTAGGTGCTGAAGAAGGGCCGACTGCTTTTTACTATTTATGACCTGAAGACTACCAAAACCTTATTTTATTGACCTTGGAGGCTAGGATGGCTACAATCACAAAGTATATGTTGGCTACTAATGCCGCCATGTATTATGCCACTTTATTATATTTATAGAACGCGATATCATCAAATAAAGGATTTATCTTGACTCGTTTGGTCCATTTTTAGCTATCCCAGGCTAATTCATCTCAGGTTGATAATTGGCACAGTATTGGATGTGTCTTTTGCATAACTGTAAAGTGTTGCTCTGATTTTAATAAACTTTTTTAGATCTACTTACACTTAAAGTTATTAATCCGATTTTTAACGAAAAATATATTTGATGATGATGGTTTTTAGTTAGTTTTTTAATTAATTAGTTAATTTAAATAATTAAGCACTATCCTCATAATTAAATTATTTTTGAGTGCATTTATATATATATTTTTTATTTTTAGCAGTAATAAGTATGAATGCACTTATAATAATTTACACAAAGTAGTAACTTCCAAGGTACTTGGATTAAAATGAGAAAGTTTCCAAGCAGAAAATTACTCTGAATCGCAATAAAACTGTTTAAGGATAAGACAAATTTTATTGCACAACGTAGAGCGGGTGAAAAATTCGCTAATTCCACAGTAAAGTAGTGCGGGACGTGCTGCTGTGCAATTCATTCTAGTTAGTTGATCCCACGCTTTTTTGACTCGCCGGCGAAAAACAAAAACTACTTAACTGGACTATTCTATATAAATACGTCTTTTTCAGCCGCGGTGTAAGAGGAGTTTTAAAAATTCGACGTGTTTGTCTATCGCATTGTAGTTTCTAAGCTAATGGACAAATTATTATAGTGCATCTTTTGTTTGAAAGTTGTTTACGATCCTTGCTATTATGACGATCCTATAAGCCAATATGAAGATATTTTAGATTTCTAAAAAAAAATTCAAAACCATATTTTTTACTCTACCACCGGTGACTCTACCACTAGTGACTCTACCGCCGGTAGTGTTTCTAATGAAAGGTAATTTGGACATTAAAGCCATACATCGATCTGTTGAGTAACTATGATGCCACAGACAGACGCACAGACACATATAATATACACAGATATGCAAAATTTTAGCACATCTCAAAATCTATACTGAAAATCAAAATTCGTTTATTTCAAGCATGCTTTGTTTACAAGCACTTTTGAATCATCTAAATTGACTCTTCCACTGACTCGGAAGGCAGATTCCTGCATGATTCTTATAATTTAGGGTTAAAAAGATGCACTTGGTTCCCACACAATTGCAGACTAAAATATCTCTTGCGTAATTAAAGCAAATTTTAAGGCTTCTAAAATTTAATCAGAAGGAGGTTTCTTTAAGTAAAAATAAGCTTCAAAACAAAATTGTCTGCAAAATAGTGGCACAGTAAAACGATTTGCTGACGCTCTGATATAAAATAAAATAAATAAATACAGCAGAAGTCATTAACATAGTTCGTTTCACTCGCTCCATTTTTAAATCAAAGCCTTTTGCCGCTTCTTTCTTTGTCAAAGCAACTTGAGGTCTTTGATTAAATTTAAAAAGATAATATTTTAGTTCACTGCAACGTTTAACAGAATTGTAAGACTGCTCGTGCAATCTTATAACGAGAAAGCACATTGAACTTTCATCTTTTTTTTAATTTTGTTACGGTTTGCATCGTACGTGAAATTTCAGATTATTACATACAAACCAATTAAGTAGTAAATTAGGGAATTATGTAGAACAAGTATGTTTTTAGTTGACGAGAAAGAGTTTGTATTAACTAGTATATTAACACCATAATCGAAAATGAAGCAAGCATTGTTCCTATAGCTAGTAGACAATTAACCACTTTATTATCTCTGTTCGATGACATTGTAATGACATTAAATAGTCTATAAATAAGGTAAATTTCTCTCTTCTTTGAGTGGAATTAGGACTTTAGGATAATAATGATTGAAAATCAAGAACATGATCATTATCCAATATTACTCAAGGAACCAATAATATAACTATTGATTGGGAATTTCTCACAAAGTAGAAACGCAGGACCTCTTGATAATTAACCGAACAGTTTAACCGCTCGAAGCAGATAAAATCCAAGTAATAATAATTAGTAAATAATGACAGAAGAAGCTGAGCACGTTCACTAAAAAATTAAACACGAACAATGCAATCTCTGAGGGTAAACGGAAAAATTCTACACATTTACCTTTTAAAAGCAGACGTACTCGTACTACGAGACATTTCCCGGGAGACCGTTCATACAATATTCATACGTATAAAGGTATTTGCTCACAAAACTCAGACTGACTAAAATAAATTCATGAAACTATACTTAATACAGATTTTTGCAGTAAAGGTAAGTAAGAGAGCGTTTTATTAATATCTCTCTCGCTATTTCAGAAATTTCTTTAAAAGAATTTTTTAACCGACGAAAAAAAACAGAGGCAGTTCTCATAACTTTTTATAGAGTTGTCCGATTTGATAATTCTTTTTTCATTAGAAAGGAAACACTTCCAAAATGGTCTCATAGTCATAATGTTAGGATCTGATGATGATATCCCGGGAAAATTGAAGGTACTCTTCAAATTTTATAGGCACACTTGCAGCGATTTCGGTTTTTGTGTAAGTATTGGTAGCGTTTTGGCTACAAGTGCCGTATAATATGCTATGACAGTATAGTACGAGTACGTTACGTGGCGATAAATCACTTAAAAGTAAGAAATAAAAATTTTTACCAACAAATAGAACCGACTCAAAGACTAAAACGTATTAAAAAGTAAATAATAACTGTCATTTAGTTGTCTTAATTTACTTAAGCATATCTAGGAGTCGGTGCCAGCCAAGGTTTCTACTTTAAGGACATTACCTAGAACCCACAAACTGCTTTACTACGATAAATAAATGTTCCTTAAACTTGCTGGCACCGACTTCATAGATATGCTTAAGTAAATTAAAGCAACTAAATGACACTGTTATTTTTTACTTTATAGTGTGTTTTAGTCTATTTTTTATTCAGACATCACTTAGGGAATGGTCTAATTTATATGCAGTTATTATATTATTATAAATCTTGAGTTTCTATTTTATTTAAAACTAAGCGTACGAATGAATTTGATACATACAAACAAATTAATAGGTTTCACAAAACGATTATAACAATATACGTACTACGTTGCTTACGTCAAAAAATACACATTTTTTTAAATTAAGGCTACAAATACAATTGGTCGTAAGTGATGATGCAATCTAAGATCTCTTTTCTGTTTCTATCGACATCATACCGAAACCTTTGTCGGCAGGGTGTATTTAGCCTCGCCGAAGCCTAGCCTAGCCATATTTGTACGTCTGCCCGTTTATCTAATTGTTCGGGCTAATCTCTGAAACTACTAAATCGATTTTGACGGGACTTTAACCTGCAGATTGCTAATGTTATACAGAATAACTTTATTTCGTGTTTGTGCCTTTAGTTGTAGAGACTTTGGGGCCATGGGGACCAGAGGCTCGTGCTCTTTTTGACGATGTCTCAAAAAGAGTTATCGAGTCTACGGGTGACCAAAGAGCTGGCGACTACCTTGGCCAACGGATTAGTTTGGCTATCCAAAGGGGAAATGCTGCCAGTATCCTGGGCACTATGCCTCATTGCAGTGGAGTCAAGGAGGTTTTAGATTTGATTTAATTTAGTTTTAATTTGTATTTTATATTGGTTTTGTTTCCTACCTTGTATAATAAAAGCTTTTAGCGAAAAAAAAACTTGTGTTCAAGAATTTAATTTATTTTATTCTCCACAGATAACGAAGTCGTGAGCTACTTGGAAATATGTTTCCATTCTTATTATACCCACTATAAATGTGTGTAAAGATATTAATAAACAAGTATGTACTTGTAGGAAAACTAACAACATTTTGAGCAGGCAAGTGCAGGCAGAGGAAATTCTAATTAAGTTAGCTAAGTAGAACTGGCCAGCAAGGCGGGCTTAGACAATAATGTTAGAGGATTCTATAGCTTCATTTGCCTTTACGGCCGTTATACGGAGACAGCGGTTTGTTGTACACAAACGGGTGTACCTATACAAAGACATAACTGATATATTGTAAGAGATAATAGTGTTGTTTGAGCTACAATTTTTATCTAAAATTATACGTACGTGCATGGTAATTTATGGAATGCTTCCTAGTCATGCCACAAAATTACCTTAATAAAAATATCTTAAACGTTCTACATGCTTTCAATTAAGATACATATTAGTTACGTACGTCGGACACGTATGTTATTCACTATATATTTTAATTTGAAGCGTCAATAGCTCAACGGTTAAGAGGTCAGATACAAAGCGATACGAAAATGGAGTTTTGTCCGCCGATTGTAGGACTTTTCTGATATCCAAGGGCATTAGTAATACAATATACAACAACAATAAAATAATGTTAGTAAACTGAAAAATGGTTATTATTAACAGTTAGACCAAAGGGTCAGATTACCTTCCCTGTAAAGTCTACTATATTTTTTTTCATTATTTACAGTGCCACAAGCTTTAGTTTTATCAAGTCTACATTATAATAAAACAGGTACGAGTTTTATACGAGTGAAATATAAATGACGTGCCTGACATCGAAAAGCTCTAAATGATCTCAAGTTTTAATTGGATCGAATTAAAAAAATCCGCAATGAATTGGTCGTATGAACATAAAAATCGAGTATTTACCAAATCAACTCGATGTCCGATGGTCGTTAGGGCGAATATTTCAGGGGCCAGCTGACGGTGATTGAGTGCTGAAATTAGTGATTGAGAGGCGAAATTTGGTATACGAGTAAGTACAACTTAAATTAGAACCGATGCGGATGGCTTATTATTTTTGGAGTTAAAAATTTATGGCTTATAATGTTTTATACGAAAATAAATTTATTAACCGACGAAAAAAAACGGAGAAGGTTCTCAATTCGACACGTATATTTTTTTTATGTATGACCACGTATAACTTTTTACAGAGTTGTCCGATTTTGATAATTCTTTTTTTATTAGAAAGAGCACACTTTCAAGGCAGTCCCATTGTCATCATGTTAGGATTTGATGATGATATCCTGGCAAAAATTGAAGGAACTCTTCAAATTTTATAGGCACACTTGCAATGATTTCGGTTTTTGTGTAAGTATCGGTAGCTTTTTGGCTTAAGCTTAAGTAAATTGAAGCAACTAAATGATAAAGTTATTTTTTTACTTCTTAGACGGTTGAGTTGGTTCTATTTTTTGTTAAAAAAAATTATTTTCTGATCTATTTGTTTGCTAATACTTAATTAAGTTGAGCAAAAACTATTGATGATTTGTAAAAAACGCGGATGCCTGGAGGTGTTTTTATCAGCTTCCATTTTCACACAATAAGTAAAAGTAAAACAATTGAATTTTTTTATTATTTTTGATAGAAATTGCCTTCGGAAGCGATGGTAGAGTCAATACAAACAGTCAAAGTATACAAAAAATGCTTCTAAACGAGGCCTACTTAAGTAAAGTAAAAAGTGTGACGACCTCCGTGGTGCAGTGGTATGCCCGATGGAAGCGATGGTAGAGTCAATACAAACAGTCAAAGTATACAAAAAAAACTAAACGAAGTCTATTTAAATAAACGAATTTTGGAATTTAATTCTTTCGTATTCAAAAGTGTCTACTGAGCTATGAAGGTGAATTTTTTATTTATTTTTAGCAAACGTTGAAAGATAGGATCAAAAACGACGATGAAAATTTTCGACAAACTCGTAAGCTGAATCTATGAATTAAAAAAAAAGATTGTGTTCCATACAAAGCTCTTTTCGGTGAAGGCGTGATTCAGGCTATATCGGAACCTGTCCAGTGACAAATCCGCCACTCATATTTCCTTTTGGATGTCAAAACCTCGTATAAAACTATCCAATAAAAGAGGAAGTCATACAATAGGAAAAAGGTAGTATTGATATACGATTGTTGTACGTTTTGTTAGGGGCTCGATCCGTAAACAAATTCGTTTGACGATAAAAAATTGCGAGAAGCCCGGACGCTCGGATCGCTTGTGTTGTGTTATAAGTTAGGTTATCCGATCACGGAAAAATATTGAATAAAAGCACAAAATAAAAGACAAGAAATAACAATCTAACAGATTAGACAGACATTGGTTTTGCTCCGAGCTGCAGCAAGTTAAAATTACAAATCGTAATGACAAAACCAAATAATAACTTAAATTTTTGTTTGTGCTAACATTTACCTGTTGGAATTGGAAGTGTCGGAAAAACTCAAGCCGTTTGAGAAAAGAGAGATAAATTAACTAATATCAGATCAGGCAATAAATAAAATTATATTGTCTGATCCCTTTGAGATATAACAAAACAATGTCTGGTAGGATAGTTCTTTTTTATCAGGACTCCAAAATAGTTTTTAAGGATCGCTTTCTAAAAAGTAATTACAAACAATTTCCTTTTTCGGTGTTCGGTTGTTACGGTTCGGTTTCGATGGTTTCGGTTGCAAAACGCTGATTTTCTAGTTAATAAATCACAATTTAATTTCAAAGATTATTTGTAATTGCAATATTCGTACAGCCTTGTTTAAATTTAATTAAAATATGTACATGAATATAAATATATTACTTAAGAATCGTTTTTGAGTCAACGTATAATCCTAAAGCCTTCAAAGATTATCAGGTTGTAATAACACTACATAGCTTGTAGCGTTTCGTATCTCCGCCTCACAGAGTGCTGCGAGGCAATTCCACGGACCCCAAGTTGTTGTGATAAGTTGAGTTGCCAGTTGGTCTCACAAGTTAGCAGCTAAATGCCTCTACCAATTAACTACGATCTCGAGACAGGAAGCTTTCAGAACAATTGCTTAAATTTTCTGTTATTTTACAAGTTTCCTTGTAAACTTCTTATATTCTTAATACATATTTAATACGAATGTATAAATTAAAAGAATTATCATGCTTATATTTGCTTTGAGATATATTTTTGTTTTTATCAGCATTATCATTATCAGCTTATTTAGGTCCAATCCTCAATATAAGAGAAGAGATGTAATAGATAAAGGACAGCACACTCTTCTTCGGGATCGACATAAATTAGATTTATCAGCGTATCGCCTCTGAAAAGTTCAAAAGTCATTCGATACTGGGTGTAATCTTCTACAACAAGATGCCCAATTCAGTTTTAGATCTGCCATTGCAAAGTTCAAGCAACGTATTAAAACTCACTACTGAGTCAAGGTAATTATACAATGATGAATTTTTAAATGACAAAGAGGTAAGCGACAATGGATCAGCTTTCGACTTCACACAAGTAGTAGAATGAATAATTTTATGTAACAAACAGTTAATATTGTAAAAATCAATGATTTTAAAAGAGCAACGGTGGTATCTTGCCGCTCTCTCAACAGGACCTGCCTTCCGAGCCGGTGGTAAAGTCACTACAAATAGTCTGATTTGACGTTTCAAAAGTGCTTATAATTGGTCTACTTTAAATAAATGATTTTGAATTTGAATATATATGGTGGTTAGAGCAGCACGCTACTCCATTGCAGGTTGGCGGGCTTGGAGAAATAATTCTGGATTCATATCAGATATTAAAGAATAATGACTATGACCAAAGGCTTAATGTGTTTTTTGAAGCAGGTTAACTTCGCAACTCCGGGCTAAAAATTTTGACTGAAATTTTCTTAGAAGAAAAATATATTCAGCATTCATTCCATAGCTTGACAAAGGACTCGAACCCAAGATCTCGTTGTCCGATGCCACATTGACTAATGAGGCCGTAAGGTTAACTTTAATGTAGGTCGCTTTAATTCTCAGTTGACATATGAGATACACAATGTTGCACTATTATGAAAACTAAGTCACTACTATCAACTATCTAAATATAACAGGACGCTGGCTTTCATAAAGTCTGCGTCATTGTTCACGCATACCCCGGCATGTGCTTGGGGCTCCAGACACCCTTTTAATCTCAAAAGTATATTGTTAGGGAGTAATTTAGACCCCATCCGAGGGTGGCATTAAGATCGCAGGTAGGTGAAAGAGCTTTAAAAATGGAAAACCGCATCAACACTTCAAACGTGTCGTGTAAGTTTTACAACGAAGTTTTAATAATAAATAAAGCTTATATTTACTTATATTAGCGTGATAGTAAGCAATCAGTGGCGTCCCCTTCATACATGCAAAAAAGCACTGCCTACCCTGACAGAAACCAGCAAAATAATTTTTTTTTTTAGCATTAAAATTATAACTTACTAGGTCTGCCCCGCGGTTTTGTTCTTGCGGACTCCGTTTCTGTTAGACTTTCAACATACTATGTAATAATAAGTTTACATGTTGAGTCCGTAGGGGAGCCTATTTCTTTAATTTTATGAGATAGAAAGTATAGTGCCACCTCGGCACAAAATGTCTGTACACGCCACTGTAAGCAATTATGTAGCCTACAGAAGAACGTGGTTTGCCTGGAATAAATAATCTTGAATTGAAGATAGGAGATAATGTTGCAAGTAGGAGAACAAAAAGCAAGGTTTTACAGGATCAAAAGCTAATCTACAAGACGCCTTTTAGTACCACTGTCAATGTGATAACTCTAATGTTAAAACAGAGACAGGTCTCAAGATAACAAATACACCAATTAAATATTTTTAGAATATCAATATGTAGGCAAATAAGTAAACGCTAATAAAATTCTATGTATACAAAAATTGGTATTACTAATACGAAATGCACAATATGTTTTTTTACAAAATCTAATTATGAGTGAAGGCCTCTTTAAAGCAACCCATCTGTTTCGATCTTTATAGGTTTATCCATATCTTGCCAGCGATTTTTGTTACGTTGCCGGTTTACCTGTCGAGTGGTCTGCATACTCACCAGTGATGTGGGGGCTTGACCACAATGTAAGTATTAAAGTCCAACGATCAGCACACATCCTTGCTACATGACCTGCCAATCCCCATATTTGCCTTACAGAGTACTGAAAACCATCTATATCTTTTTTACGTATAGTGGAATATCGTATTTTTAAATCAAAACCTATAAAAATCTATGAATTAAACTTCGTGTCTTTACACTTAGTGTGTTAGCTGAACAAATCAAGTCCCGTCCCAAACGCGGTACAAGTGAATCTATTTCGCTATTTTTCGAGTACACATCCCGTCAAAGAAAATAAAAAAGGGCTCATCAATGCGGAGACAAACGAGCGAGCGACGCTGTAACGGATCAAATTCAATTTGCAAGGTGAGGATTGAAAAGGTCCGAAATGACGGATGAAAGGGAGACGGTTCGGAGCGACATGGCAGGCTACGCTTCGAAGAGTGCGCTTGGAAACTCGCTGCATCGCTGCACTGTGGTTGCCTGCTACTGACATGAGCATTTAGCGCATACCCTATGCTCATGTCAGACTACGACAATTGGTTGATTCGAATTCAAATTCGTTTACGGGAAGCAATACTTTACAGGCATTTTTTAATTTACAGACTTTATCTTTGGTTAGTATTAACTATTACGACATCTAGACCGGACATATTTCTTTTTCCCAAACAAATCAAACGTATAGTACTTGTTGAGCTTACAGTGCCGTGGGAAACAAACATCCCTAAAGACCATGTATTCAAAGTGAATAAATATTATGACCTTACTAATAAACTAACCAAAAATGGCTATGTGGTTAGTTTATACGCGGTAGAAGTGGGTGCGAGGGGAATACCAGCTAAGTCTCTCTACAACCTGCTAAAAGACCTTGGCCTTACTAGAAGTGCAGTAAGCTCCATATTGGAACGAGTGTCCAAAGCTGCTCTAGTAGGGTCCTTCCGAATTTGGCTGCGCAGGGAGAATAACTTGAACAGAGGAGGTGAGTATTGACGCGCGTCACTAAGGGTACCCTTAAACCTACACCCGAGTCACAAGTCTCGGGCTCTGTTCGGAATTTTTCTCTCAGCCACGCGATGGACCCGGCACCCGCACGGCGAATCCATGGAATGCTAAGATATTCGTCTCTACTACCGATTCTAAAATAGACTTACTCTCAGGTTTTAGGTAGTAGATTCAAGCAACATGGTAGAGTACGCTTCCAGAAGTGCACTTGGATTTCGTTGCATCGCTGCACTGTGGTACCTTGCTAATTATGTGCTTTTAGCTCATGTCAATTTCAGTAACAATTGATTGATTAGAAATCATTCAAATTTATCTTTTTATTAGACAGAGTGTTAATATTGACTCTACCAAATGTTCAACAAAAACCGTTTTTAACCGACGAAAAACAACGGAGGAGGTTCTCAATTCGACATGTATATATATTTTTTTTAATGTATGACTTTTTACAAAGTTGTCCGATTTTGATAATTCTTTTTTATTAAAAAGGGCATACTTACAAGGTGGTCCCATTGTCATCATGTTAGGATCTGATGATGATATCCTTGGGAAATTGGAGGAACTCTTTAAATTTTGGAGGCACACAATTTCGGTCTTTGTCATAGTATATTATACTATGACAGTATAGTACGAGACAAAGACGTGGCGTCTACAAATTTCTACTTTAAGGACGTTACCTAGAACCCACAAACTGCTTTACTACGTAAAATAAATGTTAATTCAACGACTTCATAGATATGCTTAAATAAATTAAAGCAACTAAATGACACAGTTATTTTTTACTTTTTAGTGCGTCTTGAGTCGGTTCTATTTTTATTTAAAATTTTTTTACATATATCTTATATGTACTTAGAATAAATAGCCAAAATTTTTTTCAGTTAGTATGTAGTGTTTACATTAGCCCAAAAATAAACTAAATTAAATTATTCTATGACCTTTCTCACTTTCTGCTTTTAATAGCTTTTGCGACATTTTAATACTGCAGGCATACAACATATTTCAAATTGTTCTTATAATGGACCGTTACAAAAACCTGCAGTTAGAAGAACTTAAAGGTTAAGCAATTACCACTTATTTATTAGAAATATTACTATCATGCTAAAGATTCCTGAGAAAATTATGAATTCACGCAACGTAGTCAGTTAGGAGCCAAGCGTGAAGAATTTTTAATTTACGATGTTTTGCACTTAGAAAATAGCGATCTACACTTAGCCCCACTTCATTATAGGTAGAGAGCTGCCGGCGGATTTATACCAACTTCACTGCCATTCTTGGATCGCCTCTAGATTTTTGTGACTTTTTAATTAATTCATCTAAAGCCTTTTATATTTTAACAAGATGAAATTTTAAATGAGGATAATCTTTCGACATAGAATAATGGGCTTCATACCAGAATTTCTATTCAATCATAATCATTGATATTTTTGGATTGACTAATTAGATCTTTGTAATAGTTAAAACTAGTTTGATTAAATCAGCTTTTAAATGAAAAAAATATCACCATCCCTATAAGCTAATTTGTTCAGATGCTAGGATACATGCAAACATACTGAAAGACGTCAAAATACTTTTATTTTTACATCGTGGGTTGAAAATATCCATCCATCTATCCATTAAGATTTGCTGTGGTCACAGTTTTTGTTTATTATCTTTGTTCGTACAAAAAAGTGCCAATTGGCAATAGCTAAATAACTAATTGAAACAATAAATTAGACAGAAACATAGCTTAAAAAACAACTAACTCTATCGCTAAGTACTAGAAATCTACAAAGAAGTATCTACAAAGTAAAATAACATGAAACAGAATCATTTTAAAATTTTAATATAAATATCATTACCATCCTTAATTAATGAACTTGTTAAAATAAGTACTCGAAATGCAAGTAGATGCTTGTAAATTAAAAGATTCACGCCAATAAAAACTGCGGTGCGGCAAAAACAAAGGCAATCTTTTATAATGATTAACAATACAATCAGCTCGCAGCCACTCATACTAACGAGTGGCAATAAAACATGTCTTCATACGGTGGTATTATTTCTTTATCTGACTGTGCCAGCTCCGTTTCCATTTGTGCCTCTCATCATAAAGTGGGGGAGGCGATATAAATTGTTATTGCGAAGCGCGAGCGACTGTAGCACTGAATGGATGCTTGAAGTTTTAACTTTGAATCGGCTGTTGTTTTGTCACACTGTCTGAGACTTTTATTTTATTTAGATGTAAATGCGAAGGTGAAGGTTACTACAGATAGATAAGGGTGTATTGGTATCAAACGTATGTTCTTTTGTTGCATTTTGATGTATTATCAACATTTTTTCTCCATTCCTGATCTGATTGAAACAAATTCTGAGCATTATATTGCTCCTGACTCACCGTTTAATTGTGTCACAAACAATTTACAGTGACACAAACAATATTCGGAACAATGTTTTGTATAAGAATATTTTTACTAACACTCTTCGTACATAGCATAAGAGATATTATTAATTATAAAATAGTGAGATTCTGTATTTGACTAAAAAATATTGTTTACAAAAATACATTTTATTATTTTATTTTATGTGTTTTACCAAAGCAAAATAAAATTCAAATATTTAACCCCCATCAAGTCAATTGGACTAATTTATATGTAGGTATTTCTTGACGTGAAAACGTTTTATAATTCGATAGAGCCGGCTGCACGCACGAAAAAACATGACTCATGCGTTATCTCGCTTTGAGGCGTTCCATGTAAGGCTTGAAGTGCAAGCGAGAGCGCAGAACGAGCGACAAAGAAGCACAATCGGCCTTTGCGTTCGGCAGCGTTCGACATCCGTCTATTAAATATAATTGAATATATTAATTTCAAATTAAAAATTAATATATTTATTATAAATTTAAAATATAAATTTATAAAATCAAAATCAATTATTTTATTAATTTAAATTAATATTTATAAAAATATACTTAAATTAAAAATTTTAATAACCAATTAAATGCTACCATTCCATCAGTATTTTCTTAAGACATTGTCACGTTCAACTATCGTCAGTAAACCGACTTTACACCAAACCAAATTTTTTTTTACTTTTCCGTCAACATTACAACATTACGATACCAATTATGTCCATGATACACTCAACATTTATCTAAAAAGATTTTAACATGTTAGGGAAAATGTGAAAATGGCAGAATAAATGTAAAAACACGACACAGAACTGTAACTTTATTTGAGCAAAAAATAAAGATTTTTATACTGGAAAAGTCGAAATCTTTTATGATTTAAGTGCACCAAAAAAAATTAATGATTGCAGACAGAAAAAAGGGAATCTTAGAAGAAACGAGCTTTACGTCTTTCCAAGTATAAAAGGTAAAGAAAAAGGCTGCATTTAGTGAATGCCCTTTCACAGTTGGAGAATTCAAACCGCTACCGCGAGTTCTGAGCACTCCACGAATGCAACTCCCTTTGAAGGAAATCCTACTTTTTTTGACAATCAGACTTTTTGAAATTCTCTTAAGACCAACCACTAAAAATTCTTTCATTTCGTTACATAGATTTAAGATTAAAATTTTATTTTAAATTTATATTTAAATTAATAAATCTTAGTTTTCATTCAATAAAATAGTTATTTACTACAGTCTTATATTTATGCATGCATTATTTAATTTTAAATTTAAATTAAATAATGCATTAATTTTAAATTTGACGTCCGAGTGGCGCAGTGGGTAGTAATCCTGCTTCTGCGTCCTAGACTGTGGGTTCGATTCTCAGATCTGGAAAATGTTTGTGTGATGAGCATGGATGTTTTCCAGTGTCTGGGTGTTTATCTATATAAGTATTTATGTATAATATATATAAAAATATTCATCAGTTATCATAGTACCCATAACACGCTTGTTTTTTTACTTTTTTTTTTACTTTGCTTACTTTTTGCTTTTTTAATTTACTTACGCTTACTTTAGGGCTATATAGCGATGTGTGTAATTGTCCTATAATATTTTTAAAAAATGAGCAATTTTTATAATACTTGTGATTTCGCTAATGGGTAAGACTAAGGTTAAATTTATCAACATAATGCAGAAGCAAGCACACATCATCGCAAGTTTTCAATGATTTCTGACACAGGTTTAAACTTAAAAAGAGGTCTCACGTATCAGTAAATTCTAATAATTTCTTTTTCCATTATCATTTCATTTCAATTCAAAGTTGGCATTGCATATAAAGATACTTTTAATTACTAACGAACAAATAAACAAAGCTCGCCTAAATATTTATTAATAATATCCATGCATGCTCAAGGACAGATAATTCCTCGGAGTAAGATTTTAATCTTTTTTAATCCTCATATTAATATCTCAGATAACGCTAAGAAGATTAAGGATATTTCAAATACATATTAGATTCTGTAAGCATACGTCCTTTTTTAATTTCAAACCCAATCAAGTTTTGACGTTGGGATTAGTTGCAACTCAAAGATCCCGTCAAACTCGCGCACTTACTAAACTTTTAACTGCCAACCAATGCCTTCGGATCCTTTTACTGAACTTTTCGGTAAAATTCTCAAGATTAAAAGCTTTTCCAAGTGGTTGCCTGAAATTTCCATTATACTTGTTCAAAGGTAAATTTACATCGCCGACGTAGTTTTCAATTTAACATCATACGAGTACATTGGTAGGATCCAAAACGCTTACCTTCACAAAACAATCCTCTCGAAATACCTCGGCATATATACACCTGCCTAACTGTGACTTTATTGCAAAGTGAATGCTACGTTTCCGGCTGACCGTTTTAGCAGAACAATTAAAATGATTTCAAGATGCTTTTTAACTTTTTCTGTAGATTGTGGTCGCTTTTTATTAGAAGACTATTATGGTACATGTAGCAATCAATATCTTCATCATCATCATTATCATTACATAGTATAAAACAAAGTCGCTTTTTCATGTTTGTCCTGATGTATGCTTTAATCTTTAAAACTACGCAACTGATTTTCATGCGGTTTTTTTCATCAGATAGAGTGATTCAACAGGAAGGTTTATGTGTATAATACATGGTACATAATATAGAAGAGAAACAGTGATAATAAGGGAGGTTTCTGATGTGATGACGTAAATTAACGCATTTTTGCGCTTTCATTGCAAACGCTGGCTAAACCCTACGAGATATACAGTATATGTCTATCTCTTAGGGATAACCCACAATAACCATTTTTTATCTTTTACCATCAACATTAGTAGTTTACTTACGAAGTGATTTTAAGCAATACTGTAATACTCCTTATCCAAATAAGTATTCAATATAGGTCACTCTTGCCCTTTAGAGCATGTAATTTAAGCAAATATTTTCCAAGATATATAAGATTCAAAATGCAGAGACATAGCGCGCGGTACATTGCATCCGTGCGAAGCCGGGGCGGGTCGCTAGTATATAATACTTTCATTTAAAGTTACGACTACTGTGCCACGCGTTACTTGCCAACATAACGTAGTTGATTAGCTGAATGTCAGATTAATATATTTATTAAATATAATTATAATTGTTACAAATCAATAAAAATGAATTAACTCGAAATAATAAATGAAAAGCCGGTGTTTGATCTCTATACCTTGAAGAGCGCGTTAAGTACCTAATCATTATCATTAGTACATGATAGTGATCTTTACAAGTGTCAAACATACTCTTCCTTAGCCTGCTTAACATTGGAGCAACTTTGTAACTCTAAATGCTCTAACCTATCAGCAGGGAAACCAGGTATTGTAGTAAATCTTTAAGATAGGTTGATAATAGTGAAGAAATACAGGGTATCACGTAAAAAATGGATCGAGCTTATTCAAATGGAAGATGTCACCGAATTGTCTTAAATTAATACGTAAATTAACAATTTAGTTTTAGGTATGTTTTTACATACCTATATATAAATTCGATTTAGATTATCTAGATATAATCTAGGCTATTAGATAATTAGGTGGTATGTTTGTTATTTAAATTTGATTCATTATTTACAGGACTCCCTGTTTAAAGAAACTGTTAAATGCAATCAAAGAAAAATACAGCCTGTAATACAGTATGGCAAGGGTCCAACATAGATACACACCGGATTTCAGTGAATTAACACCTGTTCCAATTATGTTAATCTCCCACGTGTGCCGCCGCTTTGCCGTGAGATTTGCTCTGCGTGCGTAATCTCACGTAAGTACCAACAGTCTCTTTGAGCTCTTGATGAAGTTAATCGAAATGCCCCACACTACTAACGTTGGAAAGTGTGTCAGATTTATGCAATACCATGCATACGATAACTTAGAAATAAATATATCTATTGTGTGAACGTATATGTATGCGTGTGTTGATTGAATGTGTTTGTTACCTTTCATAATGGCAACAGTTCTAAAACTGAACTAAAATAAAGTCGGGCGATATATTGCTGCATATATGCATACCAAGAAATTTGATTGCACCAATCGACAGATACCTACTGATCAGGGAATTTGATAGGTTGATTAAGGACAGTGACGCAACGTGCATTCATTGTGGATTTACTTACATAATATATTTTAGCATTTTTGTATAAGATATACATACCTACTTTGGACAGCATAGTAACTTACTACAATTGAAATAAATCTTAATCTCGCTATATCTTGTCGTGAATTTAAATACTTATAAAAATCATGGATAATTAAGCAAAACGAATAATCAACCGACTCTCGATATTTCTGTGATGGCAGCTTTCACACCACTGTGTTAGGGAAGTTGTGAAAACATCATATAAAAGCAAGAAAACGGATACAAGGAAATGAATAGGGCGAGTGTCCTAGAAACGGAACGGTCCAGATGTTTAACATTTTACGCGCAGCCCGGTTGCCTTATTTCACTACAAGCGGGTTCTTTTGGCAAAAAGGTTCCTTTTCATGATTTGAGGCTTTTGTCTTCACCTTTTAACACCAGTGCGAGAATTTCTTTTGGCTTACCAAAGCTGTGAATGTGCCAGTAGTTTGATTATATCAGAGTAATCAACTTTCTTTTATTCGTTTATGGGAGTAAGTAATTAAATAGTTTTTCTAAAGAACCTGGAGAGCGTATGAAGCAATATTTAAAAATAAAACAACACCATAAACTGCATAATATAAAAGGCAACCGTTACTGACTGACTGATCTATTAATGCAGAGCTCAAACCACTGAACGGATTGCTCAATGGCACACATATACCTAGCTATTATGATGTAAGAATGGTTTTTCGAAAATTCACCCTCAAAGAGAGGGAAGATGTACCATGCGGACAATACATCGTTGCACATCCGATGTAAATGTAACTGGTATTTGGCTGGTGGGAGGCTTTCGCCGTGGCTAGTTACCAAGAGAGGTACGATGTAGAAACCGAAAGGGGTGTGGATTGCGATAATACAAGTTGGCCCGTTTCCATCTTAGACTACATCATCATTTAACATCAGGTGTGACTGCTACAAGGGCCAACTTGAAGTCGATAAAAAAAACTACATTCATCAAACTTCAAAGCTTAGTTGTTATAAAACACATAGAAACAAAATGTGATAACTTATGAAATGTTATAGAAATAAAACATTCATCTAAAGAGATATATATATAGAAGCACCGACGAAAATTTGTACAAGCGTAATAAGTTCGGGCAAATGACATTGTCTAAAAAGTATTTTAATTTGATGAAAGAGCAAGTCTCGCGAAGTTGAGACGTCGCGTCGACCGGCGGCAATACGTTGTGGGCGATTTGCATTTTTATGAAAACGTTTTTCGCTCGAGTGGGTGTTTTTACATTGCACGGACGATGGCACGAACTAGTTTCATATATAAAGAACTTTGAACGAAATTTAAAATCCTTCTAAGGTTTTATTTTCTTTATGGATATATTAATTTTTCCATCATTAGAACTATGATAGTTGTACTTATATATAATGCTCTTCATAATTTACGGTCTGTCCAATCAGAAATTATTTTATTAACCCAATAACGATGCTAATGATGATATATTTATCATTAATAATAATTGACTGCCTCGTTGGTCTAGTTTTTAGCCTGGGTTCGATTCCTGGGTTGGTTCACGGAATAATTCTGAGCTTTTTCCTTCTTCTATGAAATGTTCAGTACATTCCAAGTCCGGGCTTGAAATGAAAAATTGAAATGTACTGAACATTTCATAGAAGAGTCTAGAAGTTGGTGGTGATACACCCCCGTGCCTCGAGTTAATTGCTTGCTAACTTGCCGAGAGCAAGTTAAGCCGTCGGTCCCGGTCACTATCATTAACATTAATCGTAAATAAAACATTATCAACCTAAGCCTGCCAACCCGTATTGGAGCAGCGTGGTGAGTGTACGCTTCATATCTCCTCTCCTATAAGAAGGGAGGCCTGTCCCTGTAGTAGGCCGTTAATAGGCTGATAATGATGATGATGATGAATAATTAAAGAGATCTTGACAGCCAGTTGCGTAATTGAAATTTTTCTAACTACCAAAAATATTTCTGTGATATGTGTGGTATATACTTGGTTTATTTATATAAGGCAAAGGATCTACGCAAATAAAACCATAGTATAACCATATTTTTAATGAGAGAAATTAGAAATATTCATTTTCATTCCCATAAAATATAATAATCATTTCGGTAACATCCATACGATTTTGCTTTCACAGGGTTATTCACGTATACGATCTCGTAAAGTTAATTGTCTACAAACAACACCTCCCCAAATGAAACGGGATGAGTAGTTAGCAACAGGGCTTTCGCATTTTCATTGCGCCATAAAAGTTTTTATGTGCTGATTATTTTCATTAATATGGAAGATAGCTTCATTAAACAGGATTCGTTTGATATGTAAATTAGTTAATTAAGCTAAAACGCTCTGACTGCAAAGTATTCAACGATGAAATGCGGCTTTTTATACGAAATTTGATTCGTTCAATCTTGTAACTAGTTAGTACTATGTGCCCTTTGGTTTTATCTGCGTGATCTACGCATGTGCCTTATACGAGTAAGGTACATACCATATCAAGCCGTCAACGAGGAGTTAGCGAACCAGACATCACACAAACACACATGCCTACACACAAAAAAATGGCTTCCTGCCAGTACCTTGCTTTCGACAAAGACATATCGCAAGTAATTTAATGTTAACTTGTACTCAAATAGTTTAGAAACCAGAAAATGGTGTGGATTTTCGTCATAAATTCCAATTCCAAACAAGTTAGCCCGCTTCCATCTTAGACTTCATCATTACTTAACATCAGGTGTGATAGCAGTCAAGGGCCAACTTGTAGTTGATAAAAAAAACCATAAAGAAGATTTAAATATATTCTTGTTCACATATCGCCCTTAATTGGAAAAGAGCGTTAGGTATATTTTTATTAAGCAAGGGTGGGTTTTTTTTTATTTCAAATAAATATTTTATATACCGAATTATATTAACAAGATCGAAATATACCGGTACGTTCCGGGATGTTTTACCATTTACCTAACTCGTTGTATATATAAACCAACTTAAATACTGGAAAACTACATACGTATATAAAAAATATATATTTGGCTGGCTATTAAATAAAACAGATTACAAATATCTTATCTTAACCTTTATAAGATTAGTTCGTTATTCTGTATAGTTTATATATTAATTTAAATATAGGATACCTAATACAAAATAAATAATTTCGCTTTATTCTTTTTTCTATGATTTGTTACGTTAGATATAAAACAATTTAGTATATATAATAAATATGCCTTCAAAGACAAGGACGTCTATCCAATAAAATCCAAAACCCAGAAACATCTCATAATTTCCATTCCATACCATAAAATGAAAAGACAACACAGTTATGATCTAAATATCCATTTAAACCTTTATCTTAACACAACTTCTTATCCTAAACCCATGAAATGGAAGAACATAAACAGAGTACCTATTGTATTCAAACTTAATCCTTCCCTCGACAGTTGGATATCATTATAAGTCATATCGAATATTGTGATGTTACAGTGTGTCCGATACTCGAAGATAAGTACAAAAGTTTTTAACGGATAGGAACATTCAGCGGAATTGGCAATACCGGCCGAACGGAATCCCGATAGTTCTCAAAAAGGAATTCTCAGGAGAGAAAAATTAGATTTGTGAAACTGAGACGTGCTTCCTTGCTGAGAGCTTAAGAAATACGGATGAGCTTAAGTTACGAGGGTGGATTGGGAAATAATAATACGAATAGCGCGTTCTCGCCCTCTCAAACCCTTCACACGTAGGGCGGTTCAGACGTTTCGCTGGTGAACGCGTTAAACGACGCCACAGTACGGCTCAAATCGCGTTGGTGCAGAATCGAAACGTGGCGTTTTTTGGCTAAAGTATATTCGAATTTTTTCCCGTCATTAAAGTACAATGTTGTGTAATACAACTATGCAATCAAACGTCGACGTCGTTCGGTTTTATATTTGTACAGCAAAAGTTTGTACCTTAATGTTGGGAAAACAGAAATGAAGTTTATAATTTTATTTTAAAACATAGCGCTAAAAAGCATCGATGTTTTTGCTTTTCAAAGACTTGCTAGTGTTATTAAGTATAGGCCCATGAGATTTAAGACCTACGCCTCGAATTGGACATGGCGGCTTGAGTTTGTGAGTTGCAATAGGGCTACACTTTGTAGAACGTGTTCTTCCCATTCCTCCTTCTTACCTTCGTTGCAAAGTATTGAGAACGTGTTGTGTGATGTTAGACAGAAGTCTATGCACGATTTTTTTCCACTTGCCATGAGATTCGCACCTTTAATTTTATTATCCTTACTAATATTATAAAGGGGAAAGTTTGTATGTATGGATGTATGGATGTTTGTTACTTTTTCACGCAAAAACTACTGAATGGATTTTGATGAAACTTCACAATAATATAGGTTACATATCAGAATAACACATAGGCTACATTTTATACCGAAATTCCCACGGGAACGAGAACTACGCGGGTGAAACCGCGGGCGTCCTCTAGTAAAAATATAAAGTAAATGTGTTCTTACGTAAACATTATTTGTTGAGTTAAATTAAAATCACGCAGATGCAATACATAGGCAAGCTATAAAACATATCTATGTTTAACCAACATGATAGATATACACTTACGCCAGTGCGAAAGGGGTTTTACTCGTTAACTTAAATGTTCAAAAGTATAAGCTTACACTATGACACTCTATCTAGTTATCCAATTTCACTCAATTGAAAGGGGTGTGGATTTCATCTTACTCCTAACAAGTTAGCCTGATTCCATCTTAGATTGCATCATCACTTAACATCTAGTGTGATAGCAGTTAAGGGCCAACTTGTAGTCAATAAAAAAATTAAAAAAACTATTAGTCTGAATTTCCGCAAATATAAATCCGTGTATAGCAAATATTTAACGAAGACAAAATCTTCTTTGTCTTTTGGCAGGCCCTGACCGTGGCTAGTCCAATGTACCGGGAAAGAATAAGTTTTTTTGCGTTCCAATATGATGCCACGTAGAAATCATTTCTGAAAAAAAAACTCAGATTTATTTTACAACTTCAATCAGTATGCGAAGCCAGGACTTTCAATTCAAAGCCACACAGACTAACAAATAGACAGTCGAGACATAGGTGAGTCTTTTGTAATTATTGAGCAATCTATTTGAGATCGCGTTGGTGTTGATCAAACGTACTATATTGGTGCAAACTCTCGATAACGTGGCGTGCACTTGTAATTGAATTTATCCCTGATAAGAAACTGGATACTGCGATAGCATCCTAGTGCACTTTCCAATTCCACTGTATCCGTAAATACATTTTGTGTAAAGCTTGTTGTTTTATTTCAAATTAATAGAAGTGAAGTAAAATATTTTTTTTTTTTTGAAAAAAAAAATCCTTTTGAGAAATAGATCTTTTTAAGCCTTTTAAGAAATCTTTTATACAAAAATGTTTAATAATGGAAATTATTAAACATTATCTTAACTATTAATTTTACTTATAAGTTATTAATATTTATAAATTATTTCATCATCATTATCAGCCTATTAATGGCGGTATAGCCATTCTGAATAGGCTAGGCTATAAAATGAGGCCAGTGTCGGGCAGCAGTGACACTGGTACAAATAGTCTAGTCCTGCGGTGACCAACCCGCCTGCCCAACGTGGACACTATAGGACATTTCTTTTACGGGAGACGGTCCAAGAAAACAGCCCCTAGTCCCCGGCAGCCCCGCTATTCCTGGCTCTGGCAGCGGTCATGGTAACGGCGGGGCAAGGGGTGTCAAGAATCTCCGGCAGAGAGCCCGCACCGGAAAGCGCAGCGTTGGTCGACCCCCAACCAGGTGGACTGACGACAACGTGTCGCAGGGAGCCGCTGGCAACAGGCGGCTCGGGATCGTTGTGTTTGGAAGTCCCTAAAAAGGCCTATGTCCAGTAGAGGACGTCTACAGGCTGGTAATGATGATGATGATGATGATGATCAGCCTATTAATGGCTTACTATAGGGCCAGGCTTCCCTCCTTATAGGAGAGAGGATAAATTACTTATTAATTTTACTCTTAAAATAGCAGATAAAACAAATTAGTCACTATATAAAACTATATTACGTACCAGCTTCAAATGCAAAAATGTCATAACAAATGGCCCGCGGAACCAGTAGCTATTACAATAGTATAATAGAGACAAAAACATTGTTGTTCTTTCTAAAACCCAACAAATGCAGACGTTGCACTACTAAGGAAGTCGATAAAAAAGCAATTAACAAAGTGCTCACATTTGTTATTGCTCGAAGCATTTCTCCATTTCCAACGCTCAAATAACATTTTCCCCTTAATTACTGTCTGGCTATTGCGCACTAATTGCTTAAGTTCTAGCAGCTTTTGGCCTCACGGCTGAGTGTCCAAGTATCTTTATAAGTAGAGCTTCCTCGAGCCTCGAGCCCGTCTCAAACTTAATCATTTATTTCTATGAGCATGAAAACGGAATATCCTTTATATTTTTAGCTTACTAGTCATGTTAGTCAGAGATGATTCTAGTTGGTGATTAACCAAATATGAGTTTTTAATCAAGTCTCTTATGATATCAAAAATTTTTCCTACAGAACACGTTATAAACGTTAACACATAAGAAACCGTTAAATATAACCACAGCGTACATGCTTCTTGGGAAAATTGTACAATTCTACATTTATTTACAGTAGTAAAATAAAAAACCAATCAAGTATTGTTAAAATATCTGAATATTCATAAGCATAAGTTAATTGAAATCATGTTTTTTCTGTATCTGCTCACAACACTGGCTCTTCACTCAGTTTAAAAAGAACGAGTGTAATCGGTCTTTAAGACTGTTAATTATTATATTATAGCCTCGTTCATTTCCATTATAAATGTGCATGCAAGAAAAAAAAATATCAGCTAAATAAGTAAGTTTCCAATTTTACAAGTTGTTTTTTTTTTCATAAATTATTATGGACCCCTTTATGTGTGAAGGCCTCCTCCATTTTCCCCTACAATGGTCTGTCATTTGCTTTGGTGATCCAGTTTTTTCCCGCTTTTCGTACTAGTATTTTTCGAAATAAAAATATAAAAAGTGATTATCTACGCAATCAAAGTGTTAATCTCAGTGCATTAACGTTAGAAAAAAGTGAAAATTATTGAGTTTCAAAGAACTGTGCTGTGAATGAACGAATAATCGGCAATCACAAATCATCAACACAAGACTGTTAATATCCTTAACTAATTAATTAATAAAAGCGAAACAAATACATTACTTTCCCTCATTCATAAGTATTCGAGACGTTTTCCAGTCGCCTCGTATTTCACTGTAAGATCTGGACTAAACTTAATTGAAACTTAAAACACGCAATAAATTTCATTACTTGTAGCGAGAAACGTTCTTGTATAAATTGCATTAAGATTTAACAATGAATAAGGTACCTATTATCTGACCGTGTAACAATTTAAAAATTTAAACTGGAAAGTTTGTGATAGTGTACGTTTGTTACTCCTTCTAGATGCAACTATAGAACTGAATTGGCTGAAATTTGGAATAGAGACAAGTTATGTCTTAGATTAAAAAATTTTTGATATATTTTCACGGGATCGAGAACGACGAGGCTAAAAGGCTGTCTTTGATTCTTGTGTGTTTGCTTGACAAGATTAAAAACTGCATTGTATGTTATTTCATAATTCACTTATTTTTTAAAGGTATGAGTTCGTAGACGACAGTAAACGACGACTGCAGACGACATGTCGCAGCTACACTGCATACAGGTTGTATGTTTTTCTATGTCACAAGATTCGTGGCGAGCGAAAAGTTATTCCCATATAAATACATAGAAATCAGTAGAGTTTTTGCGATATTTCTTGCTGTTGTTTTCTGCGGACTGCTACAAACTGGCACCTTAAGTCGCCATTTTAATTTCATTCTCGTTTTTTTAAATTGGCTCTTGACTGCAATCATGCCTGATGTTAAGTGATGATGCAATCTAATATGGAAGCGGGCTAATTTGTTAGGAGTAGGATGATATCCACACCTCTATCGGTTTCTACACAACATTGTACCGGAACGCTAAATCGCTTGGCGGTACGTCTTTGTCGGTAGAGTGGTAACTAGCCACGGCGAAAGCCTCCCACCAGCCAGACCAAGAAAAATTTAAAAAAATCTCAATGTGCCCCACCGGGAAGCGAACTCAGGACCTCTGTCTTATAAATCCACCGCCCCACGGAGATCGTCAAATATAATATTTAGAACGTTAAACTTCAATTTTATGCGTCAGCTAATTTAAATTCATTTTTTCAAAATATTCGCTTTCATAAGCTTACATTGTTGTACTTTTCTTAAGTTCTCAGTGAGGTAAACACATATAACCACCGTAAAACTACGTTTTTCCCACGGAAAATTATTTTTTGCAAAGTATCGCAACCTCGTTCGACCGGTATTGCCAATTCCGCAGAATGTGCCTATATGTTACGAACTTTTTGTTCACACCGTCATATATTGGGCATGCCGACGACACCACCACAATATTTGAAACTGTTCCATTATTTTTTTTATTTTATCAATGTATTTATATAAAAAACGTATAAAACACTTTTAAAAATATTCGGTCCTTCGGGTATGTAGAGTTCCCCGACAACCTGTGGTTATGATTCCAAAGATAGGAAACTTTTTACAATACACCCTGTTTTAAGGATTACTACTTTCTGTCTGTCATTTTGCTGTCGGATCAGTTGAGCAAAAATTTCTAATCTCGTGAGCAAGTTTTTCGATATAATTTTTCCCTTTTTGGCTTTTACCGGATTATCGACATTTGGGATAGAAATACCAACATTTGTTAACAAGATACGGCCATATTGAAAAGCAATTGAATCCTGGCATTATTATTCCTGGATGCGGACGCCCGCGACTCCGTTCACGAGAAATTCTGCTTTGTGATAGTTTTTTTTATCAACTACAAGACTGCTATCACACCTGATGTTAAGCGATCATGCAATCTAAGATGGAAGTGGGCTAACTAACTTGTTAGGAGCAGGATGAAATCCACACTCCAATCGTTTTCTACACGATATCGTACCGGAACGCTAAATCACTTGGTCTTTGTCGGTAGGGTGGTAACTAGCCACGGCGAAAGCGTCTCACCAGCCAGACCAAGACAAATTAAGAAAAATCTCAATTTGCCTCACCGGGAATCGGACCCAGGAACTCTCATTTACTGAAATTTCATTTAAATCGATTCGGTAGATTAGACGTAATTGAGTAACAAACAGACAGAGTTACTTTCACATTTATACACACACAATTCTAAATAAGAAATGGAGAAAAATACACATTTCTGCATATGACATCTTATTAATCATAGCATATCATACCATCAAGTGGATTGCTCGGAACTAATTCTCAGTTTTTCGTTTAGAACACCACGCTGTAACAGACCTCGCTATCCCTGTAACTTGCTTTACCATAGGCCCTATAGAACACAGTTGGGCAAATGTTCGCCAATACCAAGAATTTCTGACCTATATAATGACTGTGTGAAACATCGGAATGAAATTGATCTGTACCATAATAATTACTTTGACTTTAGGAGGACGGTATTAAATGTTTTGACTTCTAATAATAATATATTGACTACCTAATAATAATTCTTGACATGTAAAATTAATGAATGAATTCTTATTTTTGACATTTGCATATTTCTTGTGATTAATATAGTTTACTCTTGCTTTGTTTTGTTATTTAGTGTTTCTTAGGTTTTAGCTTTTAGTTTTTACTTTTCTTTTATTTTATAATTGTATTTTGCCTAGATTAATATTGTAGACATGGTGTATATAGACAACTGTATTTTACATTATATTGTGAACGTTGTGGACTCCTGTAATAAGCTGAGCATTTGCGGAAGTTACCATTGTATAAATGTAATATTAACATGTAATTAGTGTATCAGTTGTTGGTGTTCCTAAATAAATAAATAAATATTAATTATAGCATATTTTTAATCGATCGACCCAAATAAAAAGTTAAAATTACTGAGCTTTGATTTTTATTACCATAGAAATTTTTGTTATAAGATTTTTCAAGGTGTGAAAATAATATCCATTCAAGTATAAAATTTACGCAAAGAAATAGTTCCAGCAGCGCCGTATGGTCGCGGAAAATACGAACTATAATTTAATCTCTAAAAAGGGTGGATGTCTATTTTCCGGACCCACGCCTACCAAAGGCGGGTCCGCATTCAACGGCGTCTTCTTTATTCACGCATTATATTTTCTCGATAATATAATACCTACGACATAATGGCATTGTCACTTTATCACCGCAAAGCCAAAAGATATTAGACATTTTTGTTAGAATATTCCGGTTATATTTATATTAGAATCTTGGTAAAAAAGAAAATTGAAGTATATAAGAGTACACGAACTAAGAGTTAAAAATTTTTAAATAAAAATAGAACCGATTCAAAATGCACTAAAAAGTAAAAAATAACTGTGTCATTTAGTAGCTTTAATTTACCTAAACATATCTATAAAGTCGGTGCCAGCCAAGTTTATGGAACATTTATTTTACGCAGTAAAGCAGTTTGTGGGTTCTAGGTAACGTCCTTAAAGTAGAAACCTTGGCTGGCACCGACTCCTAGATATGCTTAAGTAAATTAAAGCAACTAAATGACACTGTTATTTTTTACTTTTTAGTGCGTTTTGAGTCGGTTCTATTTTTATTAAAAAAAATTTATTTCTTACTTTTTAGTGATTTATCGCCACGTAATGTACTCGTACTATACTGTCAGTATATTATACAGCACTAGTAGCCAAAAAGCTACCGATACCGAGACAAAAACCGAAATCGCGTGCCTCCAAAATTTGAAAAGTTCCATTACTTTCTCCAGGGTATCATCATCAGATCCTAACATGGTGACAATGGGACCACCTTGGAAGTATGCCCTTTCTAATACAAAAATAATTATCAAAATCGGACAACTCTGTAAAAAGTTATGCGTGGTCATACATAAATATATATATATATATGCATATATACGTGTGTGTATATATATATATATATAAAAAAATATACGTGTCGAATTGAGAACCTCCTCCGTTTTTTTTCGTCGGTTAAAAACGGTATCGAATAAGCAATTTCGAGTAGGACATTGTGTGTTGCAATTATTAATACAATATTATACGATCATAGACCTTTTATTTTATTAGTTTTCCAAAATAAATAATATATTCGGTTTATATAACCGAAAGAATTATATGTTTCATTTATAAGTGGAATATAAATAAAACAATCTTTATAAGTTTGTTTAACTTTGGTACGTTAAGCGTAGAACACTACCTCAAATGTTTCTTATTTTAAAGCGTTAAATAGGTACATTTTTATAGATACAAATCTACATAAACTGCTAAATTACCCTTATTTTTGGCGTCACCGGAATCGGGTTTAAAAACTAACTGTTAATGAACTTTTATTGTAAAAAGTAAAAAAATTAAAAAGGGAACGCTACCGCACCGTGCCACATTTTAAAAATCTATTAAGATAAAACATTTCTTATTTTCAAAGAGAATTTTTATGGTTTGTAAAATATTGAGGACATAAATAAAGCAGCTGTCGTGTATAGCACGTCCCCACGCCTCCGTACCTAAAGTCGTATTTTATCTTGGATTGTCTTATTCGTTGAAAATAAAAAATGGCTCTAAAATTGCAAACGCACACCTAATGCTCGCTAACACGAATATATTAATCAACTGATTTTTAGCAATATGAGATAGTTTATTATAAAAAAACGTCCCGAAGAAATAACAATTATACCTCTCAAAAGTTCAAGATTTTTGTTAAACGCAAGCTCATAGAACAAGCTTATTATAATGTAAAGGATTAAATTAACGATAAAAATCTTGAGAATGCACTGCTCTATATAACTAGGTATGCTTCGCGCTAAACAATATTGTAAAAATGTGATTAAACAATATTGTAAAAGTAGGTATTTAAGCTAAGCCCATTTATAATAAATGATTTTGAGTTTGAGTTCGTGTTACGGGCATTGCACATTTTTTTCAATTTAGTTCAGATTATAAACTTTGAATTAAATCATATGCGGATGCTTATATTTACGACTTCTCGTTGTTCTGTGATAGAAAGAAGAAAGATTATAAGATGTAAAATTTTATAGATAAAGCTCATCACAAAAATTAAGCGTCTAAAAAGTCCAAAGGCAAAACCTTCAATTCACGAAAAGGAGAATCAAGTAAAAGATCTCAGTTGCAAGGAAAGAAGGTAACCGGGGTGAATACAAAATGTCCTATGAGTAGGACACGCGACTCTATTCATTCCATGACCGCTTTTTCGTATTTCTTTACGTTTCCATTTCCCTTTTTTATGGCGACTAAGTTGACGTGTTGAATTTATAGCAGCAATTTATAAATTAATGATTGTAGCACAAACTTGCAGTGTAAAACCAGTTAAGCTGCTTAACTGCTGCTTAACCCTGGCTGATTTCTAGCATAGCATCGTACCGAAACTCTACATTGCTTGACGTTAGCATCTATTCTGGTAGGGTAATATAGCTGCTATTCAACCAGTATACAGGGTCTAGGCCAAATGTCAAACCTACCTACTAGTTTTGGAAATTGTATATGAACGTGTGGACAACAAAAGGTAACAAAAAGGGTACTGGTTCGTAGTTGACCGTACACTACAACTACAGACGACGTGTCTCGGCAACACTACTGGCTTATATGTTTGATGTTTTATGTATGATAGATAGTTCGTTGAACACCTTGAAATCATTATTGTCGCTGCGTCACATCTTTCGTTGTTGTCTCGTCTGTGGTCAGCTACGAACTAGCACCCCAAAAATATATAATTGCTGTATGACATGAAAATACCTCACACATTCACAGTTTTGCGTATGTCTGTGTAATTTCGCTGTTGTAATTTGTACGAATGAAAGTGACAAGGAAAATAAACAAAAGCATGATATAATAAATAGTCACAGTCAATACAACAAGTGAGAAATTTAATTCGACATTCGTCACGACATTAGGAAGGAAATATAATTTGTAACAGATAGAAGTTTGTGACGAAGCGGTGTCGAGAAATTTTCACTTTTAAAAGACACTTGGACACAGTGAGGGCAAAATCTGCTAGAACTTAAGCAATTAGTGAACTATAGCCAGACAGTAATTAAGGGGAAAATGGTATTTGAACGTTCAAAATGGAGAAATGTTTTGAACAATAATAATAGGTAGCACTTCCTTGATTACAATTTTATGACTATTAAATACAAGGTGTGAGAGGAATTTGCAAAAGTTTTATACAAATAAAACAAATAGCATGCAGGAGTGGTTTTAGCTATATTCTTGATGTAGTGGGTTTTTTCTATAGAATGCCTTTGGTTCTAAACATATTTTCAGAATTTAAACAAACTAGCCCATTGTAATTTGCCCATTTGTTTAGAAGATACAATGCCAAAGGCGAAAATACGATGCGAAAGCACAATTATACACAATCAAAAAGGCATGTCAAACTTATTACACCCTTCCTTTTTTAAGTCCGGAACATTTGTTTGTTATTTGTTATGGTTGGGGGTTAAAATCCAAGTACAGTAACCTCGTCGGTGATTATGTATTTGAGCCGTTTGGAGTTGAAACGCTGGGACCGTGGGGTCCGAGTACTCGCTTTTTTATAGATAAATCACAAAGCGTTTGATCGACGCCTCCTGTGACCAGAAGGCTGGTCTCTTTTGAGGACAGAGGATCAGCATTGACATTCAACGTGGCAATGCTGCCAGCCTTCTGAGCACTTTACCGCTAGACACCGATTCGGAGGAAAATACTTATGACTGCGCCGCCTTTGATGTGTGTGCGCGTGAGCGGCGGGGGCGCCCGCGCTGTATGCTGTATCGCGCTCTCGTGGCGCCCTCTGGTGTTTCGGTGTACAACAACAAATAAGATTTTACGTTTTTTTTTTTAATTGTTCAATATATTATATATAGTTTATGATATTGTAGTGTTTAAGCTTTTACTTTTTTATTTATTTAATTGTAAATATTTAATTCAATGTACATATTTAACTGTAAATAAAATCATTCATTCATTTATTAGTTTACTGATTTGTATGATTTACTAAGAAAATCTTTTCATGGCTAGCGACACGTCATTCCATACAAACACATAGAAACGATGAAAGCGGCTGCAGGGTGCGAGTTCATAGCCGTCTGCAGACCACAGCAGCTAGCTACATGTCTCAGCGGCACTACTGTTTGTATGTATTTCTATGTGAACAACCTTTCACTTGCCACGGCTACGAACTCGCACCCTCAAGCAATAAAACACATCCATCGAAGATCCCGCAAAAGTAGTTGTCATCCCTTATAAATAAAACAATCAATGTACAGCGCTCACTGACTCCGCACATTCAGCGACTAATCTTTAAGGCGGCAGTAAAACGTTTACTTAACTCGCACCATCCCGTCGGGGCTTAACGCTATCTTGGAAAATATGTACAAAGGCGGTACAAAATAACGATACTTAAGGCCCCGGCGTGATTTATTTAGGCTCCTCGGCGCCGCGGCCCATGTCACGCCTGATTCCAGAGTTTGGACCATTAATATTCATTAAAGCACCCCGACTGTTCGAGTATATTTAATATTACCAAAAGTTAACTACTTAAGTACGCAAACACCGTTATTATATTATTGAAATTCGTTCCTTTTTTGTTGGTACAACGTTTCTCTTTCAGTATCAGTTATTTTATATTAAAAAGTTTTTACAACTGTGATATGAGTATGAAATATGCACATAAAGTTTCGATAATGAATACAGTTTGCAAAAGGTTTTCAGGGTCGGATGGTCATGGGTTTAAACTGTCACAAAAGAACCTCGCCTCAGTTTCAGAAGTTTCAGTTACTTTTTTGGGTCTTGATATGTCAATCAGTGAGTCAATCAATTATCCTAGTACAACTCATTGTTCCCAGATATTTCACCTGTGCAAGATCCTGTGGGAGTATCAGAAAATCCGTTCTTAGTAAACGACTGCATGGCGAAATAGATGAAGCTTTGCCCAAATATTAATTTTAAAATATTATAAATACAGAATTCCACGGTTGCAATTTCATGATAATATTGTAGAAGATATAAATAGATTAGTGGAAAAGTAATTTTTTTAATGTACCGCAGAGTACTTTAACGACGGATCTTTTAAAACTGCAATTTCGCAATCGGAAAATATTACTTGAATAAGATTTATGAAATTTAATTTAGTTTCTCATCGAATCTCTTGCATTTTTCACATTGATACGATCGCCTTTGAGTTGGAAATCGTAAAAATTGCGACTAAGAAGTAGGTTGATAAATCAGTCTCTGGCTTAACTTAATGTTAAATAATAACTTAATCAATTCTTAGTTAACTCTATACACAATTGGTAGAGCCGTTATAACTTATTTGTAATGGATAGGAGTAAGTTAAACCGTCCAAGCTAAAGTCCTTAGAAGCCACTTTTGTTACCCTCTAATAAACTTTTGTCAATAGCAATAAAAGCACTGAACTCTTATTTCTACTCATTTATCCAATCAATGAAATATATAAGAAATATATTCAATATTTCTTATTTTGCATTGATTAAAGGATACTTATGTTAAATTTTGTTGCAAAGATGTTATAACCAACAATTTTGAACCCAACCAAAACATTAGTAAGTTTTAACTATGCAACAGATTATCATCTAATCTTGAAAATTCTACCATTTAAGAAGTAAAAGTCAACATTTGCAGTAGAAACAGTAAGTTCGCTAAAACCACTTACAAAGATAAAATAGTTTGGCGAGTCAATTCGCGGGCAGCCGTAGACAGTCCATTTGCATCTTTATTGAAAGCGTTTAAAGAAACAATGGGTTTAGCTTGTAGAAACCTTTGGGGAGTTTAACGGTTTCTTCTACATCGCAGTACAGAAACTTTTGTTGAGTTAATTTAAATATTTTATACGAGCTAAACTATATAATCTCCCTCGTGGGTTTAAATAATGGTATATCATTATATAAATTTAGTAGTTAAAGCTCCATCCGGTTTATGAAAAACACATTTTTGATTATTATTTTCCTTCAAAAAATACGTAGCTCTTCAAAATAATTTAGTAAAATACTGTAGCTATAAAATCCCGAAATAGGTGCTCTTCAGGGAAATAAACAAATATCGCCAACTTTTATTCTAAAAATTCGACACATATTTTGTCCGCTTTCGCAAATGCAGACTGCATTTCTGAATAGGTACTTAAACTAAGTATGACTGAACGTCGTACCTACGGAAGCAACAATATAAAGCAAGTAACAGTGGAGTATCATCGTTACTCTTTTTGGCTTCACAATCCTTCAAAGGCTCTCATCTTAATATCCATGTTTTATTCTTATTCCACGTGACATTAGCGGGTTTACGGGTACCGAATGAAGGCGAGGTATTATTCTGGATGAGGCGCTTTTTCTTTATGCGCTTTTGAATTTAAGTCGTGTTTTAGTTACCTCTATCTACTTTACTTAAATTGTTGTAATATTAATGTTCTAAGAGTATCTGTCATGCGATGAAATGTACTTTCTTTTTTCTCTCCCAAACCCTTCAGTAACTGCCTATGAAACATACGAACATTGTGGTATTCACCATCGAATTTTGTTGAGCACTTTGAACGCCTATTACAATTACCGTGATACAAGTTACAATCTTCTTAGACTATAGCACATTATTTTAATAGAGAGAAAAATATAGCACCTGTCATTAAATTAAACTTTACTAAACTTGCGTTAAGATGGCTGGCTTTGATTGGAGGCAAAAAAGCAATAATAGAGAGCGCTGGCACTGCTTAAAAGAGGCCACTGTCCAATAGTGGAGGCATGATGCCTAATGATGATGATGATGATGATGAAAGCTGTATTATCTAAATTGTTATAGCCTGCAAAAAAAAGTTCAGGTGTTCTGAGTTCTTCGTTCTGCATCACAGCGCTGCACGCATATTAGATGGTCAGAACGCGTGCGAGCTATGAACTTCAATACACAACAAAGAACGCGGAACACAAATCCCAGAACGGTAAAACGCTTCCTGTGTGCGAAGGCTCTTTAAAATGTTTTCAAACCCGGAATAGTAGCGCCAAAATTTAGGCTAGCGCATCTGAAGGCAGAGTACTAGACAGTCTTGTAACATGATACGTTGTATATCAAAGGACACAAAGGTTTTTAGTCCCATGCACTGCTATTACGTCATTCTCATGTGCCGTCGTGATCCTCTTTTTGGGCCGTCGTCGGCAAGGATTTTAAATCTTGCCGTTTCTTTTGTTCACGGGTAAATTGCTCAAGGAAATGCGCTGGACTGTAAATAACGTGGAATATGAATGAGCGTAGCCGTGCCATACAACTGCGAAATGCAATGTTACGTCTAGCTTAAATAAAGTTTTTGACATTTCTATAGCAGGTACGGTAACGGCCTGTGTATTGACTTATGAAATATAAGTAAGTAATAAATGTGGATAGTTTTAAAAACACAAAGTAACAATTCAACGCATAAGTACATCTATTGTTTTTAAGTGAGCTTGATATTAATTGATGTTCAATTCATTTATTATTTTTTTATTTAACCCTAAATTTATTATTTTCATTAATCTAAAATATAAAACTTTCAATTAAACTTTTCGGATATGGTTCAAAATGTTTGATACGAGTGTCAAAATATTTAATTCTTTAAATATTAACAAACACAAATTCACAAAAAAACAATATCATATCACCTTAGTAACCTGGCCGGTTATACCAAGGATACGCAATACTCCATCAACGCCTTAGACTGAGGGCTGGAAGTGATCTCAAAAACAACTGAGTGAACCCCCCCTACTACTATAGGGCATGTGTTGGCAAGAAGAAAATTCGAAAACCTAATCCAGGACTCGAATACAACACCATATATTATGATCCGCAGTCAGATCAATTAACCACCGAGGTAGTCCCTAAACAATACTCACACTAAGTTTAATCAAATTGTCGAAACCGCCAATTTGCGGTGGGTACCTCGTAGACATCAATTAGTGGTAACTTACAGCCACTTGTTTAGATAAGCGAAGAACTTAGAATACTCCAGAACATAATCTGCTCAGTACAAACTGCATAATTAATAATACAAACACACTGATCGGATTATTGCGGCCCGCTGAATAAACAAAGAAACCTCTAACTCGCTCAGTTTAATCTTTTAGGAGTATTTAAATAAACTATAAATTCCTTTTCTTGATTGTGGAGGTAAATTTGTCTTACCAACTTAAAATACCTACTAGTTAGCAGTATTTATAACTGTGCCAATGTATACAATTACGAGTAAAAGACTATTTTCAACATGTACCCAAAGATTTTTGAAAATACATTGATATCAGGACCTCATAACATTACAGAGGTTACCCTCTGAAACAACGCAGTAATTACGCTTATAAATAATTAAACAAATACTAAAGTTACAAAACTTCTCATAATTTCCAAACAAAGAAAATAATTTAACATTTCACAAGATTTTTCAAGATTTTAGTTCATCTAAAGTGGATACGGAAAGTCAGAAGTTAAGGCACGCTGAGCCATCTTCAAACGATGTTTAAAATTTTGTTCAAAAAATTTTCAAACGCTGAGTGCCTCAGACGATCCTTATGAATGAGGATCTTATACGAAATCCGGCACGCTCGTTAAGGAGCGATATATGGAAAGACAACTTAAAAAGTCAAGGGCGTAAAATGAAAAAGGAAAATGTCTGCAGGCCCTCGAGTTTTTCTCGCAATAACACGGCTTGTCTGATTTAGCATGTAAATTGGAGACTGTTCTGTTCAAGAAAAAAGCACAGATTTATTTTAGTCAGCTTACACTAAATTGCACAAGAAAATTATAATTATTTTTGCCTCTTTCTACAATACTATGAACGAAGTAATACAGACATCTCCACTCCGTAAACATTATTGTGTATGAAAAAATTGTAGCTAAATGTAGTCTATAGATTAGAGTGTCAAAGAGACAAATCACTAAATTTTCTTATAGGCCAGTGCCGATAATTTTTGAAACCAAAGAAAATCGCAGTAGGATGAAACCCATTGGAAAAGGAGTCGCTGGAGCATGAACTTAAATCTTTCTTAACCTAATCAGCGGAGTCCACTGAGGCAGACCCTCAACTGGGCCTTACTATTACGTAGCTGTAAAAACCGTTAGCCTAGTTTTTGCTTTTTCTGAGAAAGTTTACAATGGTAATATATTTTTTTTACCATCGGAAAGTAGAGATTTTAAGGAACAGAAAGCTTTCCAATTTTTAAAAAAAAGCTGATAGTTTGACGGCTGAATTTTCGGTTGAAAAAGGTTAATTTTTCGATATTCTTTCAAAATAGGGTGAAAAACAAAATATTTCAAATCAAATAAATTATAACGAATTATAACGAAAAACGAACGGTAAGTTTTCACTAAATTTCGTGAAAAAAAAATTTTATTTGTAAAAGATAAAAATAAAAAACAAAAAGTAGGTTTTTGAATTTTTTACATAAATTTTGAGGTTATGTGAAAAAAGTGTAAGGACAAAAGTTTTAGATCTTTTTATTACCTACTACTTTTATTTTTCCTTTCATTTTTATGATATTTTGTTCCTTATTATTTTTAAAGCTATCGGCACTGGCCTATTAGTTGAGGTTGTATTTATACTTAGTGAAAAAGTATCATTTTTTTATTTTTGTCTGTTACAAACGACATCCAAATTCAAATACCTTTCTATCTACTACTATCGCAAAAAATCCAGAATTGTATGAGTAGGTATTTTTTATAGTGCAAATGGCCAAAACCCATTAAAATAGGGTTTCTGTTTAATTCTCCGGTAAAGCTTGAGAGTGAATGTAATAGGTCACATTCGGGCCCTGTATATACCAGTAAAAATCTTCCCTTAAAAAGGCTAAGCCTAATCGTATTTAATAAAAGATGAATTATTTTAAGAAATCTTAGCATTTACCAAATTTCACTTTAATTAATTAAACCCATTTATCAATTCATAAGATTTTTCTTTTTCAAATAAATCTTATTAAATAGTCATACCCTTTAAAATTTGGGTTTAATTAAACTCTCATTATACGAATAAGATATTAACCTCGGTTATTTAGGTTAATTACACCGATCCTTTACTTTATAGGTCCAAGTAACATTCATGATAGAGCGAGAGCCCGTGATCGCCAGACCTTCGTGATTTTATAAAAGCTGAAAGTTTGTCAGCCTAATATGGTATTAGTATAATGGACTACTATGGAGATTGCAAAGTGGTTGCTTTATATATTAAGATAGGTAGAAACCATCATTCTTTAAAATTACTTCTGGCATAATATGAAATATGATATATATCTCCATTCACCAGTAACTTAGCTTTGTGATAACTGTTCGACAAACACTATTATATAAACATAAAACTTTAAGGGTCTCTTGCAAAGGTAAGGTTTCCACAAGGTAAGTACCTGGCGGAAATGATTTCTTGTGACATCTCGTAAAAATATAAGAAAATTACGATTTATACTTATCATTTATTATATTTATTTATTATATATATTATTATATTTTTATACCAAATCCACCACGGTCGAAACACCAAGGTTGCGCATCGTACTACCTATTGTAGAAACATAAGCTGACACGCTTTCAACTATTATAAAACGTCGAAGGTCTGACGATCGCGGACTCTTAGTTCATAAGGAGCGGTTGGCTGTAGCCCAAGAGAAATTTAAACTTGTGCCGTTTTCATATCAAGACCCCCAGGCCTTCTAATGTTTCCGCGCTACAATACCCGCACTATTTTAAAATTACTGTTTACTGGAGTTAGCGTTGATAAACCGGGTCTTTGTTGAATAATAAATTTTTATTTGTTTTAAAAGGATAAAATTACTTTAGAAAAGAATATTTTTATAATGACACAAACGGCTTCATCGGTCGTTTAATTATTTAGGTATACATCGCTATATAAAATTTTTTAACAAAAAATAGAACTGACTCAAAACGCACTATAAAGTAAAAAATAACTGTGTCATTAAGTTGCTTTAATTTACTTAGGCATTATTTAATTAATTAAAGTATTTAATTTACTATGAAGTCGGTGCCAGCAAGTTTAAGGAACATTTATTTAACGTAGTAAAGTGGGTTCAAAGTTCTAGGTCCTTAAAGTAGAAACCTTGGCTGGCACCGACTCCTAGATATGGTTAGGTAAATTAATGCATCTAAATGACACAGTTATTTTTTACTTTTTAGTGCTCGCGTAAACTCGCGTAAATCTCATTCCTCTACATACTATTGGGCATTAAAAAAACTCTATATTGTAAAACAACTACAAAAAAATTCTATAGGTACTCGAGATTGTTTCTATATCTGTGCTAAATCTTATTCAAATCTGTTCTGCAGTTCTAGTATAATTGAGTAAAAAATAAACTAAATATATTATTAAATATTAATTTCAGTAACAACAGATATATAAACAATATTACACACGATTTAAAAATGCACAAATTATATACGCGCTATAATATAATTTTATTATGTCAAAAAGGCAGAAAAGCTTCCTGTCATCAAATATTAAAAGTGAGTATGTAATTCTATAATTTAATCTAACTTCACGAAACGCTCGTATGAATAGGCACTTTATATTCCAATTCCGGGCCTAAAGGATTTTCATATTCCAGTTAATTTCGCCTTTAACCCTGTAATTAATTTCACGTGGCTTTACAGATCAACATAAACACAGATTATAATGAAAGGAGGAACCTTGTTTTGTTTGTCTTAGGTTTGCGTATGAAATTGAATGTACGGATTGCTTCTAATGTTTGTGTTTTAGCTACCATACAGTTCCCTGCTTATATTTAATTTTAAAAGCGATGAATGGGGTCTAATGAATGATAATAAAACATGTAGGTTATGGTTAAAGGTAATTAGGGGTTCTATTTTTGTTAATTATAATTTTAATTAGAATATTTGATCTTATATTTTTGGCTTTAAATTTTACTTTGATCCAAAAGGCATTTCCTCTTTATAATATCTGCGATATTATAATTGTATCTTATAAAACTGATGAAGGAATTATAAACCCAATCACCCTGATGTTTAGTGCTCTCTTTCTTTATAGATAAAGGGACTAGCAGCATAGACCCACCATGCTGCTCCAATACGTTCTTAGAAACGTAATGTTTGACTTTGTAACAATCACTATTAGTTAGTTAGTTTTTTTTTTTTGACGTGGCAACGTCTTATAATTCGATAGAGCCGGCTGCACGCACGAAAAAACATGACTCATGCGGCGTTACCTCGCTTTGAGGCGTTCCATGTAAGGCTTGAAGTGCAAGCGAGAGCGCGGAACGAGCGACAAAGAAGCACAATCGGCCTTTGCGTAGTACATTTACATGTTTTATTTTTTTCACAAAATTACAAATTTTTCTTTGAACATTCCATCAGTATTTTCTTAAGACGTTTATTTTTTTTTTATCGACTACAAGTTGGCCCTTGACTGCTATCACACCTGATGTTAAGTGATGATGCAGACTAAGATGGAAGCGGGCTAACTTGTTAGGAGTGGGACGAAAATCCACACCCCTTTCGGTTTCTACACAACATCGTACCGGAACGCTAAATCGCTTGGCGATACGTCTTTGTCGGTAGGGTGGTAACTAGCCACGGCGAAAGCCTCCCACCAGCCAGACCAAGACAAATTAAGAAAAATCTCAATTCGCCCCGCCGGGAATCAAACCCAGGACCTCCGTCTTATAAATCCACTGCGCACACCACTGCGCCATGGAGGTCGTCAAATAATAGTTAATGATAATAAGCTGTGCCGACGGATTTATCTGCTCTTCGGTGCATTTCTTGGAAGAAAGATAACTACTCCAGGCTACAACTGAGAATTGAAAAGAAACTTGAAATAATTCAATATTCATTCTGTCTCAGCAGAACTCTAAAAACTAAACCAAGGATACGTAGCACGAAAAAATAAGTAATGTCTGTGCACTCATACTTATGTAATCAAAAAGGAAAATCCGGCCGCATAAAGCTGGCATAGAAATGTCAAAAAACCTGAAGCATCTTGTGCATACAAACACGCCGTCTGTCTGGTTCATTATCTGTGCAACGCCGATTTCTTTTCTAAAAAAAAGCTTTCACTAGTTCTCGACACACGTCGTCAAGTCCTCTCAAAAATTCATCGGCCGTCTGCGCCCTCAATGGGTTTAGGTGTACACCGCTCGTCGACTTTCCTTCGCGTAATCTGCTTAATAAGTAATCTCATAGGTGCTTATTTGTGTGATGCCGTGAAACTACGCAAGTTGAGTTCAACATTTCGTTAGTCAAGAATTTACTTGAGAGTGATATCGTATCAAAAGTCAAATTATTCATTTGTACTTCTTTAAATTGATCTTTGGTGACCTTAATTGATGATAAGAGTTAGCAATGTAGCTTGTTTTATGAAGTACAATGAACAAAAGTCCTATTCCTAGGGCGATAAAGGGATGCTTTTTTAAGTAACAATAAAATAACATTTATAATTATTGTCTGTCTGTTCAAGCTAAAATCTAAAACTACTAAATTGATTTTGTGACTGCAAAATCAATTTAGTAGTTGTAGGCCTTATATTATTTTTTCATAAAAAATATTGAATTTAAAGCACACAATAATTAATACGTGTAATGCCAACTTTAAAACTATAAGTAATATAATATGTAAATTAATGTAAATAATGACAATTAATTACCAAGGACTAGCATGTTGTGAAATAAATTAATTGCCACAATTTACATAATGTCATAATGATTTTTGTTGAAATACCTTTTACTATGTAAACAAACAGAATCGCTGTATCATAAAAGTTAACATCAAAACACCGCCTTACGTACGAGTAGGTATGACTTTCTTTTTTGCCTACGACACCGCAGATTTTCATCCGAAATACGCCCAGACTTACACGAGGCTCTCAAAAATTCAACGACACCAGAATGTTACGGCCTTATTCCGTATTTCCCAGACGAATTAAAGAAAGGGTTGGTTTTTTGAACGGGTATACAACTTCCTTAGAAATGATTGTTCGGGTTGGTAGTAGAATGTAGTGCTTTGTGTAATATTAAATCACGTAATATATTAATTTTACTTGTAAGAATTATGACAGAATGTACGTACACGGTTATATTGAGGCATATGTGTAATGTTAAGTTTCATGTGTCTGTAATTTGACCGGCAATTATGTCTTTCTGATCGGAACACAACGACACTACCTAGCGGCAGAAATCAGCATGATGGTAGATAGTGGAGGTGAACACATGGAAATTTACTACTAATTTTCTTAATATGTATAGGAAACCAGTAACTTCATAACGTTATGATCTAAATATTATGTGGTATCATCCCTACCTCACATTGTTGTTTGTGTATCGTAAATCAATACAGCATGCTTTGAAGTATTTTCTAATTTACTCACTTAAGTACCTACTGTAGTTCGTACTCAAGTAATGTAGATATTCTTTTATCGCAAGAGGTTTAACTTTGGCTATAATAGTAGGCTTACAAGAAGAACGCATATTGAGTATGTAAAATTAAAGGGAGACCAGCAAAAATGGTTAAAACAAATTCAAAGTGATAAGAAGGCATTGAAATTCGTTAACCGAAAACCGAAGCTAAGCAATTATTATTGAAGAGATGATAATTTGTAAACATTACTTACATGCTGTGCTTTGCTGACGCTCCTCCTGACATCACGTTTCATTCACAAAATCTGTACAACTTACCAAAGCCTAACTGTATGCCGAAAATAGAATAGTTACATTTAGTAATGTAGACGTAGGAGAGTGGATACTCAAAAGTTCATACCACCCCGAGTAAATGCATTAACATCATAACATATCTCAGTATTTAGTCTCAACAGCATTAGAGTAGCAAGTTAAATGAGAAAGCTGCTTATGGAATAAGTAGTCTGTTGTAGTAAAAGCATGCACTTGACGCCTTGCTCGAGGGCCACGGGCCTTGACGCTTAGGGCGATCTTGCTTTGAGAAGCAAGAGTTATCCGCGACCATTAAAATTATAAAGCTCAAGTTAAAATTTAAAAAAAAATCTCCTTTAATTACTAGTCTATATCTATTGAGGATATTAATTGAAACTTTCTTAATACCTATCTGCTATGGGTGGATGTGTGTCCATTTAGTTCGACCTGTGATTAAATATTTTTTACTATTGAATCCGTTATAAAGCGTACAAGAAAAGTCGTGCTACTTAACATAATAATTATAAACAAAATACACGCTGCAAAAACTTTCAGGAAGACGGTTTGGCTTTAGTGGATAGCAGACAGACTCTATTATGAGTGAAAGTGAATGCGTTTTTGCTGACTTTCCTAAATTTACTGACATCTTCCTATTATAGATTGCCTATACATTATTGATGTTCAAAGATACTTGCTGCGAATAGAACTCTCTAGCTATACTTTGTTTCACAGATTAGACATTGCTTTCGCTTCCGCAGCAAGACATTAATCTATGCTTTGTTAAGAGCAATTTTATACGCAGGTGATAATTTCGTGGCCCAGGCATTACTCGTGACTTATTAATGTGCCATGAACGTCGTTTTTATCTCTTAATAAGTTATGAGCCTACGGAAAATAAAGAAAATTCATTATTTTCCTTAAGTCCAAAAATATAACTTGAATGAAGAAGAAAGAATCGAATAGACCTCTAAACTACAGCGATAATTCCGTGGCCCCGGCATTCCTCGTGTCCTATTTACGTGTCATGGGAACGCAGGTTGTAGGTATGTTTCTCTTAAAAAGTCATGAGCGTACGGAAAACAACGGAAAATCCTTTGTCTCAAATTGCGCACATGAACACGTATTCAACTTAAATCTAAATGAAATTTTCATGTTACTCCTCGTAACCACAGCACTCCCTTTTAATTTAACTGTTTTGTATTAGAATTGTGCAAAGAATTTGAATGCTTATTGTAAGGTTCTACCTGTCTGAAAATGTGCTTTTTTTAAAAAAAAAAAACTACTACAGCAAGAATATTAAATTAAAAGTAATTGTTTTATTGTTGCTTCTTTATTTGAATGGTAGCATCATATAACAAGTAATATAATAAAGCGAAAATAAAAAGCCAGGTTAGACTAATAAAATAATACAAAGAAAAATAAAATTTGGTAGGATTTTTTTTAAAGTTATGATGGTCGAACCCGTGCGTGCCTCAGAGTCAGAGAGCACATTTGGCCTCTAGACCGATTACTATTAACATCTGTTATTCATCGTTAAAAAGTCAAAACATTATCACCCTAGGCCGTATTGGAACTGTGTGGTGGGTGTAAGCCCCATATCTGGTCACCTATAAGAAGGAAGGCCTGGTCCTACAGTAAGTCGTTAAAATAGGCAGATAAAAATATTGATGACTTAAACCTCCAGTTTCAAACTCTATTAAAAATCTAAACTCTAAGCGGTATGATCAATCACTTGTACTACACATGAGTACAAACAATCTACAATCAACAAGAGTTAGCAAGTTCGATTCACATAGATTGAGTTTAGTGCCAAGATGGAAGGAATTATCATTTTTGCCGAACTAAAGATTATTAATATAATTGAACGGAGTCAGCGTCTCTGGCACCCTTTTCTCTTACGTTTGAGACTAAAAGCCTGCCGCTCGGTGTCAAGTCACTAACTGGAAGAGATTACTATTAATTTCATATTTTAGCTTACATTACGCGTCACGAAACGTTAAATAATGCTTCGTTGCCTATGTGCCTTCAGATCATAAGTTCGTGGGTTCGATTGGTGGGTTAGGCGTTCCTTTTTTACCCGACTGCGTCAGAAGGAGGGTTATGTTTTTCGAGCGTATGTATGTATGAATGTATGTATGTATGTATATATGTATGTATGTATGTCCATTTCTTCGGCACGCGCTACACAGCCTTAACGACTGAACGGATTTTGACATGTGAGGTGTCGTTGAATTTGTAAAAGTTGTGGTAGTGACATAGGCTATATAAATTTTCAAAACGGCGGCTGTAAATGGGGGGAAAAAGGGGGGATGTGTGTATATCTTTCTTCTATCTTAGCAATATGGGTATCAAATGAAGGGTTGTAAAAAGACTATTTCAAAATATCATATCATGTTTATATTGCCGTTTTAACAAAAAATGGCAAAAAGTGTACCGAGTCATTTCTATACCATAAACTAAAACAAAAAAGTCTCAAATAAAATTATTATTATAAAAAATTTTATATAGGTATAGTGATCCTTGTTTTTCTCTTTTCAGTTCATAACTTAATTGCAGTCGGGTTTTTGTTTTTATAATAATAATTTTATCATTCAAGAAATTCTCATTGAAATATCTCAGCTCGGCGATCGAAAGACGTGAAAGTATAGAGTATGTTTATAGCACATGGTTTTCTATTTCCCACGAGGTTGGCCATTTGCTTTATTCCGTAATTATTAGCTCCGAAAGTATTTAAATTCGTTCGTGATTTCAATTACCGACAGATAGAATTAAATTCTGATTTTCCTTTTTCACATAGGAAACTCTCAAAAACAAACCAAAGCGATCTCTGTAATGGTATTAGACATATATTCGCGTCCTCTCTTCACTTGATTGAACAACTTGAGGTTCTTTCGGAAGGTAGAGACGTACGTAAATTTCATTTACCGCTGCAAAGTGCCGAGCGAGCTCCAACGTAAACTCCACTTAATTACGCACACAAATTGAAGTGCTTTTTCCCTATAAGTCGGTAATATCGGCTTTTGCCCACAAATATTATTTCATTACTATAATAATATAAAATACATAAGAATGATCAAAATTAAAACCGTTAAGATTATTTGTATTTGAAGTATTTCAATATTATGGGCTTAAAATAATGCTTTTGCCAGTAGCTTTATTTACAATTCATAGCAGCTACCTAAAAGATATTTAATTTCGGGGATAGTACGATTATTCTAGATTAAATGAACATACGAAATTTGATCGATTAGGTTGTCAAAGCATAAGAAATAGACGAATTCAAATTAGAAAAGAATATAACTAATATTATTTAAATTACGAGTAAACAATACAAGTATAAAAATGATTAGTTATGATATTCAAATTGGTTACAAAAAGATGATATGATATTATTAAGATGACAATGATTATATTAAAAGGTTTCGAAGTGTCTTGAGAAGTCATTGTTACAATCAGCCTTCCAGCATCAGTTGTCTTCTTCTATTTAATTCAATAGGAGCATAGAACGCCAGAGTATACTATAATTCATGCTTAAAAAATACTGCTAATGTTCTTTATAAATTTGTGCTGAAGTATAAACTTAATATTAGCATAATGCGATGCCATTGCGGCAATCCCAGGTTCAAACTGGTAGCTGGAGTGTCGGAATCGTATACGTTTTGGCACGATTAAGATCGGCCTGTCCGTGTCAGCAGCCAAATTAGTGGTAGTCGCGCAGTCCGTCAGTTGAAAGCAAGGCGTATTGTGACGCTTGAGCCCCGAAACTATCGCTTAGTTAGTTTCACTCGCTGCAAACTCTTGAAGTTAAAACTTCTTTAGAATGACTTCTGCGCCCTGGCGCAGTGGTAGATATGCGCGGTGGATTTAAATGACGGAGGTCCTGGGTTTGTTTCCCGGCTGGGCTGATTGAGATTTACATAATTGGCCCAGGTCTGACTGGTGGCAAGCTTTGACCGTAACTAGTTACCACTGGCAACAAAAACGTACCGCAAAGCGATTTAGCGTTCCGGTATGATGTCAGTAGAAACTGAAAGCGGTGTAGATTTCATTCTACTCCTAACATGTCAGCTTGCTTCCACCTTAGACTGCATCATCACTTACCACCAAGTGTTTACGTCTAGCTAAGTGTTCAGTCCTGAGATGTTTATGAGTAACAGATTTATTTTTCTGACTTAATATTTTGTGCGGACCAACAAAACTACACCGTGTCACCAAACGCAACGGAAGGTTTAGGCAAACGCAGGATATACTGGCAGATTAGAGTCCTAAAACTAATACATGTAAATAAGCCTTTATAAATTGTGTTACAGAACGACCAACCGTCAATAACGTGAGAGGACGATTTGTAACGCTATTCTGTAACGATGTTTTTGTAGCTCGTCATTGGGAGTTTTGAATTCGTCTTTATCATTCGTTATCAAAGAGAAAGCTAGCGACTAATGCAAGACTCGACAATTGTCGAGCTAAAAATATATTATATTATAGCGCTACTGAAGTCAACTAGTACGTTTTTTCACATATGATCGTGCATAGCTATTGCAGAATATTCCAATTTCGATAAATCCATATTGTTGGATTAAATGAAAAGTCTAAATATGATCGATAACAGTAACGTTGTTATTTTAAAAAAATATTAACGATATTGCAGTAGCCTTGTAGTCGACTGATTATAGAATAGACACATAATATATTACATACACAAAGGTTATTTTAAAAAATCATAAGATAATCCTTCGGTAGAAAGATTTTTGCAAACCCAATAAAAACACATTCAATTATTCTGTCAGCACCTAACTTATATTTGCTAAGCTGACCCGTATCAAATCCATGCATGAATGCTCGTTTAATAAAAGACTTTTTGAATTACAAAATGTTTTCTAAAGTTAATATAACTTTAGAATTACAGAATTTTGGCTTTGCAAATGTCAGCGTTTCTTAATAGAGATTTAAATTTAGGATTTATTATTATTGATTACATTGATCCAAATCTTTTAGTCGTACTCAAAAATATTTATTCACTAAAATCTGACATAAAAATAAAACATAATATTTTTGAATTTTCATTGCTGTAACTTTTAAATTATTGTTACTTAATGTTGATAATTAGTAGTAAACTTAAAGAAATTAAGCTTAAGCGAGTGTCCCAAAATAGGCTCAGTTTATGTTTAACAGCAATTCTTAAATGGTTTTATAATAAATTTTGGGATACGAGGGTAGAATATGGTAAGTGAATAGCCTGGCTTATAATAAAGTTTTAGATAACCAGGTTAGTTTTAGGTAATTTTCAAGGCCTGAATATTGTGGATTGTATCCAGCGATTGTGATCTATAGGTAACTTACGTACAATAATAATTGTTCACGAAATCTTTGCCCCGGGCTGTTGCATCTAAAATTCGAATGATGACACATACAGAAGAAGAATGCACCTGTAATCTTACTATGTCTAAATTTTAAAATAAACGGTTTTAAATGTACAAAATATTAAGTAATGTATTTGTTACTTTAATTTGGTTATCTTTTAGCTCAGACGTGAATTTTCGTACCCCTTGTGCCTTGGCAAATGATGAAGTCTCATATGTCAAATGATGAATGACAAATGATGATGTCAAATAAATTTTCGCTCTCCATTTTACCCGCTTGACATCTTTACATGTCGAGATCGGTTCAGTGGTTTGGTCGTTAAATTACTTTATAACATATCTATTTTTAGGGTTCCATACCTAGAGGGTAGTAAAAATAAAGTAAACCTTATACTAAGACTCCACTGCCTGACTGTCAATATAAGGTTTATTTAAAGTTTTTCTATCTTCCGGTGAATTCCCTACAATTTGGCGTAAAGCCCACACCATTCCTATAGTGAAGACCAAAAATCCTTCCTTCCCAGTATCATCCAATCTCAATTCTACCCTTCTAGTCCAAAGTCCTGGAGCGTATTGTGCACCATCATCTTAATCTTTACTTAATATTCCATTCTCAACCCTTTCCAATCTTTATATTATGATTACTTTATTATCTAACATTCCAGATAGAAATAATTTTTTTTACCGTCAGTCGTACATGATTGACACATACTGTAGCTATTTTAAAATAATATCATACACAGATTTATACTACGATTATTCCAATTCTTTGTACCGTCAGTCGTACATGTCACATACTGTAGCTATGTAAAAATAATATCATACACACACAGATGTATACTACGATTACTCCATTATCTGTCGTTATTCTTTATTCAAACAATGTAATGCATATGCAATAGGTCGTCATTTATTTTCGTCACCTGCACTGCATAATTACAGGTCTTTGTTCCGTCAGGCTGTTGTGTGACAAAGCAGACGCGTCCGGCCCTCATCTCAAGTTTGGCAAGAGGTCTTCGTCAGCAGATGTCACGGGACGTACATACATGGATGACTTGACACCTACTCCAGCTTTAAAAAATTTTATATGAATAAATATCAATGAAGACGGTGCCAACCAAGCTTTCTACTTTACGTTAAAGCCACAAAGTGCTTTGCTACTTCGTTGAAAAAACTTCCTTTGATGGCACCGACTTTATAGATTTGGTTCCTCATTCCTCATACGTACTTGTGTTATTGGAAGCCTCCGTTTTCCCTACCACTACTAATAAGGGTATCTTTAAGTTAAGAGTGAATAGGCTTTTTCTAGGCAAGCGTAGGTTGTATCATCGCTTAGCATCAGACGTGATTGCAATCAAGCGCAAACCTATAGCAGTAAAAAATTAAAATAACTAAATGACGCAATTAGCTTTTTTAAGCTATTGTATAGCTTTTATCGCGGGCCTTGAGCGTGGAGACCGAATACAGAAATTCTGTAACGAAAAAACCTAACACCCCCTAAGTATCAAAAACATAATATCAAAAGCACAATTTCGGCAACGACGTCATCGGGGAACATGGCTTCGCGGTATGGCGCTCTAAGTGCCCGGATTGCCAGAGAGACACGGGTTCAAATCCCGTTGGTTCCGAATTTTTTTTTTCAAGCGTGATATTTCAAAAAGTCATTTATTTTTTAAAAATTAATTAATTTTTGCAATATCACGCTTAAAAAAATCCGACGAGATTCGAACCCGCGTCTCTCTGGCAATCCGGGCACTTAGAACGCCTTACGCTAGGCCAGGGTCCCGCTGACGCCGGTACGTAAACATAAGTTTATAAAAAATGCTATGCAATAGCTTTACCGCGGCAGTCTCCGAGTGCCTTACGTCTTTTTTTATAGGGCGTTTTGAAGTCAATTTTATTTTTTTAATGCGTTTATATTTAATATCTTAAAGTGCAAAGGATCGAATCCTGGGTCAGGCTAAGAAAATCGATCTTTTTTTCTTGTAAGAAATTCTTACTAGCATCACGGAGCTTGCAAAATTATGGTGTTACACTTAATATCTAGTAGATATTCGTACCTAAAAATAAAAATACATTTAACAGCAGGCTTTACTTTGCGGAAGTTAAATGGTTAATTTTGCTTTGCTACGACAAAGTCACCCAAATAAAAAAAAATCATCCTTAGGATATGATTACTTGTTCAATTGTAAAAATCGCAATTGTACATTGTAGACTCTTCACTAAAATTGTAATACGTAGAATAATGTGGAATCGGATCGGGCTATTACATTTCCATGTATCATAAATTCTAAATCACAATACCAACGTTACAAGTATACAGTGTATCCCAATTTAGAAACCTCCAAGTGTGTACGCAACGTTCCTTCGTCCGCATAAGGGCTGTCTACACGCTGTAGGGTCCTCGACCTTTCCCAATATAAAGGAAAGTCTGTTTTAACTTCATCTTCACTGTACTAGCGCCTTCGTTGACCAATGAGCCTTATATTTTTCTGAGCCAGCAAATTATTATCAGACTACTATCGTTATTGTGAATTTTGTTAAGATATATTTTTCTTACTATTACTTATTAGCTTATTTAAGTGTAGCCATTTACAGAAATTTTATTAACAGTCTATTAAGCCTTACACTGTTTATTAAGCCTTCAGTAAAAACGAATAAACTAGTAACAACACAACTTCATAGTAATCAAAAATAGGAGAAAAAATATAAAAAAAGAAAATTCAAATTCAAAATCATTTATTTAGTGTAGACTGTTTTACAAGCAACGTCTTTTAAAACAGCCTACATAAAACTTTTGAAACGTCAAGTCTGTCACTATGTAGTGAATCAACAAAACAAATTCAATATAACTAGTCTGACTAGAGTAATAGAATGAAAATAAAATAATACAATATATTTTTTAACTCGATATAAATAATATGTTTACCTTTGCTTTGTGTAAAATTTGCTACACCTACATTAGTAATGGATTTAGAAATCTGATAGAAAGTGATTTTATGAAATTGATTCTCAAATAAATCATATCTCAAAAAATAATAGATAGAGAAAGGTCGTAAGAAAATATTTTTGATCTCTTATTACGAAATTGAGGTCAATTGGAGGCTTTCATCTTTTTCACAGGTTGAAGAAATTAGCTTTAACAATCGCGAATTATCTTTCACAGTTCTTGACAATTTATTCAAAAATCATAAATCCACTTAAGCTCGGAGCATTCTCAATCACAAAGCCTTAGCCCGCCTTTTTGTGATATATTCTTTCACTCACCATTCACTTCGACCGAAGTACCTACTTAGAATTGTACAAGATATTCTTATGGCCCATCCCGCTGGGAATTGCCTCGAACGTAATATTGTTTTCTTTTCTTCAGCTGAACTGAATTCTGCTCGATCATAACCATTGTGAAATTTTTCTATCTCGGCATTGCAAAGCGCCGCTGTGTTGTGTATGAAACTCTACAAAGAAAATATCATCCCTTTCTAGTATTTATTAATGTTTTTAGTCACTTTGTAAGTGTACAAACTTTTTACAAATTGTTCCAGTAGTTATTAATACTTTGTAAATTTTGTATGTCTAAAATATTGTTTTTTAATGAGATACAAAAATTGTGACTAAGTTGAAAACATATTCTAATAGTATTGAAGTAAATATGAATAAATTAATATAGCTTGTTTATAGTGCCTGCGCTCTAACATGGTGCCTGTGACATATGTCATTAACTTTCCGTTTCACTCTTGAAAGTTGAAGCGATTTACAAATTATGACTTAGTATATCAGCTGTTCCACATTCGTAATATATTAAATCGTTAATAGCTGTAGTAACTTAAATTTAAAACCGTTAAAGCCAGACAGAATGTTCTAGACTACAAATAAAATCAAATTAAAAGAAAAATTAAGCAAAGTGTTATAACGTATAACGTAACGCCATAGACGTGTCTAGTGATGGGATGTACTGCCACGATGAATAGTCGATGTTTTTTTTAATAATGAACGCAGCGTAGTACAATTTTTTTTTTTTAAAGTCTATAATTTTATACAACAACTGTTTAGGGAAAGTTTACTCAAACTAATATCAGAATCAGGAACATTTGAATTGTCACTATTCATCATCTGAATCTTTGACGGATATTATTAACAACTAGCGGTCGTCCGGTGTTTCACCCACGTAGTTCCTGTTCCCGTGGTAATGTCTGGATACAAATTACCTTATGTCATCCCTCATGAGTCGAGCTATCATACACAAAAGGTTTTTTTTATAATCCGACTGGTAGTTTCAGAGATTAGCCGGAATAAATAGACAGCCAAACAGACAAAAATTTGAAAAAAAGGTTATTTCAATATTACAAACAGACACTCCAATTTTATTCATACGTATAGATGAATTAATTATGTCGTCAATATAGACATCACGATCCCAATCAGACGTAGTATCCCTTTTTATTTTATTCACGACCTTCGACCAGTCTTCAGGTTAATCTTTGTTGATGGCCTATTGTAGCAGTGCCAACATGTTATGTGCCGTTAATGGCGGCGAAGTAGGTATTAATTTTTGCGGCGTGACTGAAAATTAAATGGAATTATGGAAAAAAAAGTATTTAAATTCAATTAATCAAATCATACAATCAAATAATCAATTATTTCATAGGTCATGCTGCGTTCGCTGATGTTTTTATAAAGCTTCAAAATAGGAATTGAAATTAAAAGCATACCTGCTATTTGGGCCCAATAACATTATATCTAAGGACCAAGGTCAGACCTTTTGTCATGTCTTCTAGAGCATAGGTAGGAGTTGGTGCCTTTTGACGCCGGACTAAGCTCCGACTTTAACATTTCTATATCTACTCTGTTTTCCAGTTCATCAACTCGCTGTTGTGGTTGGATTGGTTTAGGGTTTATTAACTTGTACCAAATGGTAAAGCGGGGCAGATTGAGATTTTCTTAATTTGTCTTGGTCTGGCTGCAGGAAGGCTATCACCGTGACTAGTTACCACCCTACCGAAAAAGACGTACCGCCAAGCGATTTAGTGTTCCGGTACGATGTTGTGTAGAAACCAAAAGGAGTGTGGGTTTTATTCTACACCTAACAAGCTAGCTCGCGTCCATCTTAGACTGCGTCACACATCAGGTGTGATAGCAGTCAAGTGCCAACTTGTAGTAGTTAAAAAAATTATCGCATAGACTATAGTCAATAAAAGTTTAAACCCTAGAAACTATGCATTAGTATAACCGCGATAACAAAGTCTCTTCATAAATAACGATCAAATTAAAATTTGCCTTTTAAGCTAATTTTTTTACAACATTAAAAAGAGCTATATTTATGCTGCGAGTATCGTCAGAGATAAACATGAATTTCTAAGCGTCACATCCCTAGTCACTGACGTCAACTTCATACTGACAACTGTCAGGCGCACCTTCTTACAGCAATTCGAGTATAGTTCATGATAAAACCTACTAAGGAACCAATGTCTTACTATTAAGGTGTATAGAGTTTTAAGTGTATTAAAGTAACAATATTGACCGTTACTGTTAATATCATATTACTATGCATATATTTGGTATTATATTTAGTTGGCCTTGTTGGTCTAGTGGTTAGCCTGTCTGACTTCTATCATTAGGTCCTGGGTCGGATCACGGAATAATTCACAGTTTTTCATTCTTCTATGAAATTCTCAGTACATTCCAAGTCGGGAAGTTGTTGGTGTTACACCCCCGTGCCTCGGAGAGCACGTTAAGCCGTTGGTCCCGGTAACTGTCATCAACATCTGATAGTGATCGTTAACAAATGAAACATTATCACCCTAAGCCCGCCAACCCGCATTGGAGCAGCGTGGTGGGTATACGCTTCATATCCACTCTCCTGTAAGGAGGGAGGCCTGGCCCTGTAGTGGGCCGTTAATAGGCTGATAATGATGACGATGATGCATATATTCGGCTTCAATTAATAGCTCAGATTTAAAAAAATCATAATTCTAGATGTGAACTTTTACTACCGAAAAGATTTGTATTTCGGATTAAAATTGGAGTTGAATTTGATTGTCTGTCTGACGACTTCATAGTTTACCAATTTTACTTACTTTGTGTATTTACTAATCTTTGAATTTCCGCACATTTTTACAGCTGGTAGCATTTATATTAATAATGGGTTTTTTTTTTCAGCGAAAGATAATATATATTTTGAAGATCTTTGATAGGTACTTTGATCGGCTAAGATACCACATTATTGGCCTTATTTATCTCAAGAGATTGTCCTATGTGAAGCAAAAATATCTGGGTTTATTTTTAACAACATGACTCATCCGACAGCCACAGTGTAGAAAATTCTTATACCAAAACATTACAAAAATTGAAGTATAACAACAGAGTTGTAAACGTTTTTCTTTCCTGCCCCCAGCTATTAAGATTTGATCGTAAGGCGCGGAGGGTACGGCAGCGGTGGGTGACATTTCCAAATATTACCATTTAAACAAGTTTTATGTAAATCACGACGAGCCTGGGGAAACTTATTTTCTGGCGAAATTTTAAGTCGCATTTTTCTTTCGGACTTTAAAGGTAACGTTACAAGATTACCTACTAATATAGCTTTAATACGTTTGCTACGTCTGAAAGATCTAAAAGATTTTCATCTCATGTTACAATTACAGAAATCTTAATAATGAAATGCCCATTATGATTCTGACATATAAGAATATTATCAATAACAGTGAGGTACCTATATTATACAATTAAAAAAATGAACACTAAAAAGCGCAAAATAGTTTATAGAAAATAATACGAAAAATTGTATTAAACAAATAATGGAAAAATACGTCATGGCACATACCGTCGTATTTTTCCATTATTTATACCATCTCTTTTATTTAGAAACTGTTTTTCAAATTCATAATAAATAAAAATCCTAAGGCGGCTCTTTTCATTCGCACGCCTACAATTTTTTCTATTCAATACCTAAATGAGTGTTTCCTGACTGGTAAGTGGTAGTCCATTACCGCAGGGCTTTCTCAGAAACTTGAGTGACGCTTAACGCGCAAAGCATGGCAACTTAAGACTTTCTTACCACTAGCAAACTGTGAACCATGCCACAAACGAAAAAGCTTTCGGATTGACAGTATGCAAAGGATTATAAATTTTCTATTCCCGAAATAAAATTACTCACTAAACTAAACGTAAAACAGATTAGAATGCCCGGTGAAGGGCAGATCTTTATCTTTAAAAAAAAGTAAAACTTAGTCATCTCTACAACAACTAAGTAAGCAACTATGAGGTTTGGATCAAATTGGCTTTGAAAGGTTCAAAAGTCCTATTTTCTTTAGGGTTATATTATGAGAAATCATGTCCGCAGTTGTCAAACTCATAGCTTTATGGCAATCCTTTGATCATAATTAGAAACTGCAAAGGTGTCCGGTGAAGAATCAAAGTTGTTTACTGTAGGTTAATTCTAGGATCAATGTTTGAGAAACTTTTTGCCTTTATATAATTCTGAAATCACAAGCTCTCACTCTGTAGTTCTTTCAAGAGAGCACAAGAACAACAAAATTATATTTTACCTAAATTAAGATGAATTAAAGCGTCAGACATTTCGAATAAAGGCCGAATATAAAGCACTAAAGCTATCAAAGTTTCAGGAATGATTATAGGCTTGACATTACTATTCCCGACGCATTACGTAACGTAAATTCGTCGGGGCAATAAAAACTTGAGGCGTAAAACAGGAAAGTTTAACGCGCATTGCAAAAAGTTTAAGTGGCAAGGGAGGTAAATTTGAAATTTTCATTGTAAACGTTATCTTTAAGGTCAAATTTGATATCATGTTGGGCACAATGCTATGGCACTACTGTTTTATATTTTAGGTTTGTATAAAAGAATATAAAGAGGTAAATATAATTTTCTAGCTTTGTATCACTGCGCTCAAACGGGAAACTTTAAATGCCTTGCTTATTACACCTGCTGCCAAACAGTATTGCAGATGTAATTACAGTCTCGTTGGTCTAGTGGTTAGCCTATGTGGCTCCGATAACGAGGTCCTGGGTTCGATCCCTGGGTCGGGTCACGGAATAATTCTGGACTTTTTCATTCTTCTATGAAATGTTCAGTACATTCCAAGCCCGGAGTCTGGAAGCTGGTGGTGTAACACCCCCGTGCCTCGGAGAGCACGTTAAGCCGTCGGTCCCGGTCACTGTCATCAACATCTATTAGTGATCGTTAATAAATGAAACATTATCATCCTAAGCCCGCGAACCCGCATTTTTTTTTTCCCCTCTGGCGGGTGTTGGAGTACCTGCCAGAGGAATTATAGTTGGTCATAGGAGAGAACTCCTGCTTGCGGTATACAGGAGTTCTACACCTGATTGAGTTACATGTTTTGTTTTAATATTGACTTTACACATTATTTATATTATATATTAGCTTAAAAGTACACTTAATTTACACTTAACAAAAGTAAACTTACACTTAACTTCTATATACAATTGGAGCAGCGTGTTGGGTGTACGCTCCATATCCCCTCTCCTATAAGGAGGGAGGCCTGGCCCTGTAGTGGGCTGTTAATAGGCTGATAATGATGATGATGATGAATTACAGGCACACCTAACACCTACATCTTATCAGGTTACGCCACCTACAACCTGACCATCTTCAAGGCAAGAGTGAATAGGCATCTTCCAGGCAAGCGAATTCCAACTTAGACCTCATCACTGCTTTCCATCAGGCTTGGCTACATCAAGCGCAAGCCTGTCTACCATAAAAAAAAACTTTGATGGACCCAGGGTGAAATTTTGTAGGTAGTGTTCCTTGCATGGTCTGCAAAATGTTATTCTGTTTGTAGGCGACAGTTTTCCACTTACCATCAGGGGTAGGTAGATCAGATAATAAGACTGTAAAATACAAATTAAAGATAACAGAAATACACATCTCGATTCACTATTATTAGTTTATTTTACTTTCTTTATGTATATTAAAGGATGGATTTTAATGCAAATTCCTACAATTACATCTGATACTATGGATTAGACTTCAGTTTTTAAAAGTATTACTAACAGAGCTTACACTTTTTAGGGCTCTATGATTGACAGGAATCCTTAGAAGGTATAACATGTGGCTTATAAAAATTACATTCTAAGAAATGAATTATTTTGTGTATTACGTCTGCGAGTTGGTAAATAAATTAATAAAAATCTACCTTATACTAACGAATTCGAAAGACTGACTATCCGGAAAGTTCACTAGGTATGCAATGAAAATTTTCTATCACCATTATCATTGTCAATATTTACAGAACTCTTTTTTTTTATCGACTAAAAGTCAGCCCTTGACTGCTATCACACCTGATGTTAAGTGATGATGCAATCTGAGATGGAAGCGGGCTAACTTGTTAGGAGTAGGATGAAATCCACACCCTTTTCGGTTTCTACACGACATCCCTCCCACCAGTCAGACCAAGACAAATTAAGAAAAATCTTAATCTGCCCCGCCGGGAATCAAACCCAGGACCTCCGTTTTATAAATCCACCGCGCATACCACTGCGCCACGGAGGTCGTCAAGAACTAGACGATCTAAGAGTTGTAGACCCACCATGCTGCACTAATGCCGGTTAACGGGTTTAGGATGATATGCTTATTCAATAACGATCACTATCTGATGTTTATGATTACCTAACGACCGACTGATGGCTTAACATGTTCTGCAAATAACGGGCGTGTAATTTAGAATTTACTGAAAAATTCTTTTATATATAAGTATTTAATTTTAATTTTAAAAAATTAAAATTTTTGAGTATTTTGACTTCTTCTTTATAAGGCGGAGGTCCTGAGTTCGATTCCCGGCGGGGCAAATTGAGATTTCCTTAATTTGTCTTGGTCTGGCTGGTGAGAGGCTTTCACCGTGGTTAGCTACCACCCTACCAATAAAGACGTACCGCCAAGCGATTTAGCGTTTCGGTATGATGTCGTGTAGAAACCGATAAGGGTGTGGATTTTCATCCTACTCCTAACAAGTTAGCCCGTTTCCATCTTAGATTCCATCATCACTTAACATCAGGTGTGATAGCAGTCAAGGGCCAACTTGTAGGCATTAAAAAAAATGTAAAAGGAGAATACTCAAATATTTTTCCACAGCCTGACCCAGGCTTTGAACCCAGGACATGCATGGATTCAAAGCTACAAATGCAATCACTGGACCAAGAAGTTTACTGGTATTTTTTTGCTTAGATTAAAATATACTTATCGACACAAAATCAATTTAAAAGGGGCAGTAAACTCTCAACTTTCAAGAGTCTGACTTCCGCAAGATCGCCGAGTGATTTATCGAAGAGAGCTTATCTGTGATCTCGACCATTTAAATAAAAGAGCTATCTTGGCTGATATATCTGAAGGACCCAATTTTCTATTTAATAAGTTCCTCTCCAATGAAAAATACCGAAACGGTCGCTTACGTTTTTACTCGATCCGGTAAGGGTCAGGTTCTTTATTGAAAATCTCTTCCATCATAATCTATTTGTAGTTGATATTTATTTGAGGGTCTTGCGAGTTTTAGTTTTCGGGAACTAAGATTATACTTATAGAATAAGAGCCAGTGGTGATGAGTCCTACGTTTTTTATAAAAGCTGAAACTTTGTCAGCACATTGACCAACCATAGATAAGTACAATAAGCAAGAGTTTGGATCATGATAGCATTGGAAGGTACCATAGATTACTTAGAATAGACTTACATGATTTTGGATGTGAAAATTTATTCTTTGCTTTAAAATACAAGTGTGAAACATATTTTTTATAATTCCGTTAAGATAATATGAACATAATATGTATGTTTCGTTTCGAGAAAAAATAATGTCTTCAGTTCCCAGTCATGGCAATATGTCGTCGAATATCCTAGAAAGTGTACAATGTTATACTTTGTGTAATTATTTATGTATTTGAATTTTTGTATGTATACGTATTATCCACAACTACATTCTAGTATCCTAATGTTTTTCTAAGCCTAAAGTTGCCTAGAAGATATAATTGTTATACGATAAGGCCGCCTTTTGTACCAATACCACCTAATGTTTTTTATGTCACGTTTACTATACTTACCTAAAGTTTTTGCATTGACAAACTTTTAACTTTAAAATATCACATAAGTCATCTATCTATCAGCTCTCACACTATAATCTGTATTTTGAAGATATTTATATGAGACACTTATGAGTAAATTTGAGTTTCGGGAAACACTTTCTTCCCTAAAGTACCAGTGCGTTAATATTATAGAACGTTTTCATCAATTACGCTGCGTTACAACTTCGCGTGTCAAGCTATAATAGGAACCCTGCAATGTGTTAGTATATTCTGGTATATGCAATAATACACAGTTAACACAGAACCGCACTCAATAAGCAACCTGCGAACAAAGGGTTATGTTCTGTTATCTCAGAGAAATATTACCACAAACCTTAATGGACTGTGGAATTTATTTACTTTGAGTTTAAACTACTGATTTTTGAATAATTATTTTAAATATATCTTTTATCTAAATTTTATATTCATAAAAATCCTACGTACGTACGACCGCGTGGGTGCAAAGAAAAGCAATAGAAGGATTGCCAGTACCCAACGTAAAAAGAAAGGTGTAGTCAAGGGTGTAATCATAGTCAGTCCTTCGGTTCAGAAGTAAGAACTTCTGAACTAATCGACTGACTATGATGCGTTTTTTGTTTGAACGCTGATCTTTAGATCTACATACGATTAAGATCCGATGAGCTAATACGAAGATATGAGCATTTCACTATTATCTATTATGTATAAATATTTACTATAATATAAATTATGACGTTAAAATTATTATTTTTAGCCAAATACTACAAGAGACCAGCTTGAGCCCACAAGGGTTGACGACGGGATAAGTTAAAAATATAAATTCCATTCCAACTCTCTTAACTTTTGACTTATGCAGCGTTAAAAACTCTATTTAGCATACGCAAGAATGCGAATGGTAAAACACACTTGTCCCCATTTTATACCTGTTCGCCACGAAAGCTAAATTTCGTACATTTTATGCTACTCGGCATACTTACTCGTACGTATTGTAAGGCAGTGCACCTTTTTTTCTGTACTTTACTCTTGCATCTACTACCAGTTTACAATGGTTTTAAACTTGCTAATTTTAAACGCAAAGCTTTATTTTATAAGCTTGCGATATTACGACTATAATATTACTTTTAATAGCTCTGTGGCAAAAAGCTTTACGGCTACTTTCCAATCCAAAATGTGTTAGTACAAGGTGTGAACAATCTCAAACCTTATATATTAGTTTCGAAAATCGTCCTTGCCGTAACCTGACTACACCAATCGACGACCGCGACTTTGCCCGTAAGGAAAATACTGTATTGCATCCTTCCAATAACACGAAAAGAAAATGTATATGATCCTTTTTTCCGTTCACTAGTTTTTGAATCTGTCGCTAACAGACAAAAGACCGACGCGGCGAGGCACTGTTTTGTAGTCATTATAATACATAGTGATGATACACAAATAGCCCTTTGAAATCTTTCCATTTATTGTTAAAAAACGCATTAAAATCCGTCGTGCAGTCTACATGATCTAAACATTCAAACGGCGGGTATGTTAAGTTTGCCAATTGTTAGGTGTTGAAGTTAAAGTGTTCTGAATTTCCAATTTTATAGCAACAATATTGCGCAGTAGGAATACACCCGCACCTCCCGTCTAAGATACGGGAGCGCCGACATAAATTCTAAGATGAAACTGAGCCAGCTGTTGCCTTGTTTCGGGGAAATAAATACGGATTAGACGCAGCACGCTGAAGGAAAATAAACACGGAACATTTTGAATTATGTATTGCTTATTATAAATATATATACTAATCCTTTTTAATATTTAAATCAAACTGTGCAATATTGTTGGTCTAATGCTACTTGAATTAGTAGTTCATATGTCCACATTTCGACTCCATCAGTAGATTACGTAATGGTAACATTGTGCACCAAAGATACAAAAGCCACGTTACTATTTACCTATATAGCATACCAAGTTACTATTTAGTTCCAACTTCCAAGATTTGACCCTCACAAACAAAAACTCATATTCAGGGGTTAAAGTATGAAATTGCCGATTTGTACTGAAAAATAAAAATTCGTTCTTTTTTAATTTAACATATTTATTAAATGAAAATAATTACCATGATTATCTATACATTGCTGCCATCTAATAGGAAGCTCATTTATGCCTTTGCGATAGAACTCTGGTGATCTAGATTTGACAAACTGTGTGAAAGTATTTTGCACTGCCTCCTGAGAAGAAAACTTTTTATCGCGTAGAAAATTGTCCAAATCACGAAAAAAATGGTAGTCCGTTGGAGCAAGGTCTGGCGAATATGGAGGGTGACGAATGGTTTGTAATTGCAGTTCCTGTAGAGTTAAAACGGTTTCTCGTGTTGTATGAGGTCTCGCGTTATCATGAAGCAATAGTGGTGAAGATCGATTCATAAGTCGGGGCTGTTTCACTGCTAGTTTCGCTATCATAGTTCGGAGTCCGGCGCAGTAGACATCTGCCGTTATTGTTTGACCAGATCGGAGAAAGCTATAGTGAATAACATAGCGTTGAGACCACCAAAGTTACCATACCTTTTTATTGGTAAGCTTTGCTTTAGGACACTGTTGGGGCGTTTGACCTGGGGTCAGCCATTGCATTTTCCGCTTACGATTATCGTAAAGAATCCATTTTTCATCACATGTCACAAATCGATCCAATATTCCTTCATTTCTGTATCGATTCAACAAAGCAACGCAAGTTTCAACACGCGTTTCTTTCTGCAGATCAGTCAAATCATGAGGCTCCAATTTTTCATATTTTTTTATTTTATTGATTTGACGCAAATGAGTTAATACTGTTGGTAAAGTAACGTTCAACCATGCCGCTAATTCCTGGGTAGTTTGCCTCGGATCGGCTTCCACCATCTCTTTCAAATCATTGTTATTCACCTGTGTGGGCGGTCTTCCACGTGGTTCGTTCTTCAAATCGAAGTTTTCATCACGAAAACGTTCAAAACAAAATCGCACTGTGCGTTCATTAGCAGTCCCCTCTCCAAACGCAACATTAATATTGCGAGCTGTTTCTGCCGCGTTAGTTCCGCGTCGGAACTCGTATTTAAAAATCACACGAATTTTCGTAGTATCCATCTTTATTGTCTAAGCTGAATAAAAAAAACAACTGAAAGTTGATAATCAATTGCTGGTCCTAGTAACATCAAATTGATCTACAGCTAACCCATGTAGATTCAGATTAAAATGTTAAATAGTTATCAAATAATAATATGATGTAAATTAACTTAGACTGATGTAGATCTGGCAGCTTATAATTATGTAATCTACTTAATGTAATGTAAATGAACTGAATGAAAATAAACAATTTTTATTTATTTATTTAATCAAATGTTGCACATTTTTTAAAAGAAGAACTACACAGGTACCGTATGAAGAAAGTTTCACTTTAAAATCTTAAACCATGAAGGTTCTATGTCAATTCGAACTATCTATTACAATAAAACGGCAATTTCATTCTTTAACCCCTATTATTTTCGGTTTTATATAATAGCTTATAACCCACACGGGTTCAGATATGTTGAGTTTCTTGCCGGCTCTTCTCAGAAGAATACACCTAACCTGATGTTTTATAATTTCTGGTAAATTTAGCCTATTTGAACGAAATTTTGAATAAGAATTTGAACATACATATCATCATACCTTTTTCCATAGGTGTTAGCAGAAACCATGCCCTCCTCTTGCCTTATCTTTTAAGTATGTCGATATTAAAAAGTCGATGTGTTAATTAAATAAGTTCAGTAGTAGTGACTTTACAAACATACAACAAGAATAGTTAATTTGTTTAAATAAATACGCCGAGGCACAGATATGCATTTCACAAATATTTTCCATTAGTTGGAATGAAAATTTCTTCTTGAATCCAATAAGCAAATACACCACCCAGTTGAAGATTAAAATATAGACCTTGTAGAAAATATTTTGTATTAATACCTTCAGTAACAATATAACATGAAGTAATAAGTATTAAGTACAGTAAAGTGAGTTAATTTTATCAATTAGGCGTTCAAGTAAGCGAGTCGACGAGGCGGCAATAAATCTAGTTGTAGCGCTCTCGCACCGCGCACTTCGCAGTAGATATTTATTTTCTTCTTCACTAACTTTATTGCCTTGTATAATAAATCTTTCATGGTGTCACGGTTTAAAAACCATGCACATAATACGGTCACTTGTATTTAATACGGTCAACCAGCTTTGAAAGATATTACAACAATTTTTTTACAATACCTCTCACATAGATGCTGCTAGAAATAAGAAATAAGTATAAAATGATCAAGATAAAATGTTATAAGTGAAAAATTCTCACAAAAAATCGATTACCTACGGGTATACAAAATAAAAAAAAATGCCAGTTCGTTTTCCTACGCGCTGTTTTCGTAAAAAGTAACGTGTAAATATTCAAACGCAAATCAAATTTAATTACATCTTGAGGACTTACTTTGACAGTTTACGTCAGAAATCTGTTAATGCTGTCTGAAATAAGGAGATCCAGGAAGTACTTGTAATTTAGTATTTATTTAGACGTAAGTCTTTGTTTCGTTTTTTTAATCTTACTTTAATTGGTTAAGTCTCACAGTAAGTACATGTACCTACTTTATAGTTCAACATAATAGCCACTAGAATAAGTAATCAAAGTTGTCTCTAAGACATTTTCCCCACGTTGATAAATAAAAAAATAGAGTCTAACTTAATTTCTAAAGACTTTCTAAAGTTGCAGGTTATTTTATAGCTAAACTCAAAGGCACGCAAAGTCTGGATGAGATTTATTAGTATTCAGAATTGTAAACCAATTTAAAACGCCGAACCCCTTCTACACCTTGAATGCATATTAAATAAGACCGTCTTCAATCAACGATCTATAAACACAAGACCTAGATGTGGCCATTGTATCTTTTATATTTTTTAACCGATGAAAAAACGGAGGAGGTCCTCAATTAGACGCATTTTTGTATGTATGATCACGCATAACTTTTTACAGAGTAGTCCGATTTTAGTATTTTTTTTATTAGAAAGGAATAAGCGAAATGGTCTCATGACTATGAGGCCATTTCGCTATGTGAGACTATGTTAGAATCTGATGATAAGTTTCTGTAAAAATCGAAAAATGGATCTCTTCAAACTTTATAGGCACATTTGCGATTTTTTAAGAGGTTAGCGTATGGTAGTTCTCATTCGAATGGGTTGTAACTATGTTCGTTGTTTTTAAATCACAAAAAAGTTTTATTAAAAATTGCAATTAACTTAAATAAACAGTCTTAAAAACGCACCAAATACTAAAAATACTATTGCGTCATTTACTTACTTTAATTTACTTAACCATATGTATGTAGTTGATGCCACCCAAGCTTTCTACTTTAAGGTCGTTACCTACAACTCACAAAGTGCTTTGCTACTTTGTTAAATAAACTTTCTTAAAACTTGAATAAAAGTTGACAATATAAGATGGAAAGAGCTTATAATAATAGTAATAATAAAAATGTCACCTGCCACCAGTCTGACATAACATAAAAATCAACAGAATAATTTAAAAATATGTAAATAATTCAAAACAATACTAAAATAATACCTAAAAATAATTGAAAATGTACACAAAATTATATAAAAATGAGACGTGGTGGCGGCCGAACAAAATGCGCACAAACAAGAACTAGAACATCGTCGTCGTCGTCGCCGCCGTCGGATGAATATGGAACTCCGCCAACATCAGCGAGGGATGTGACGCCCTCTCCAGCTCGAAGGTCACATCGGGGCGTCACCACACGGCGCAAACCAACGACGACGGACGACGGACCACCAGCCAGCTTGGGGCAACAGGGGCCGATGGCCCCCGCGAATGCTCCCGCTGCCGGTGGTATAGTGCGCCGCATGAGATGGTCTCAGAATATGAATGAGAGTGTCATGCGTGCGTACTACGGGGCGACAGAGGGGGGAACTAACCTCACTGCGTACCGTGCAAGAATGCTGTCTCTGTTTCAGGCGCTTGAACCAACAGTGACCGTGACTGCACAACGATTGGCGGATCAAGTACGGGCCATCCAGCGACGTCATCTGCTGGATGAGGGTCTACTTGAACGGCTGCGTTCAACTCTACCACAGGTTAATACCACTTGTAACTTACCTCAGCATGCAATACCAAGTGAGAACCGAGCATTGCAAATTAACATCCAAGAGGAGTTACAGAGTGGTATCGATCTGACAGTAAGTAACCAGGATGATGAGCAACTGAGGAGAACTTTGGAGGATGCGATTCTGATGTAGTAATATGCCTCTTAATTTAAGACCACGTTTGCCTCGGTTGCCTATACATAGACGAAATATGGCATTAGTGGGGGTTCTAGACCGGATATTAGGTAATTACCTTTTAACATCTGAGGAACTAAGTGATACGCATTCGATCCTATACTGTGGAGCCGTTGCGGCGTGTCGAATCGCGGGAGTTAGATTCCCTGAACCACGCACGGCCCCGCAGAGGACGGGTCAAGCTCCAGCTTGGCAGATCAGAATCGAAAGGCGTATCACACTGGCTAGAACTCTCATTGCTAAGCTAATCTGCTTTAAGGAGGGCAATAACCGCCCTAGGGTCATGCGATTCGTGAACCAGGCTTTTGCTGGGACTGATACACGTCCGTCCCAGTACTTGGACTGTGTCACGGAACGCATCGACTTCTTGAAGCAGAAAGTCTATGCATGGGCAAAACGTATCAGGCGTTATAAAGAGCGCAATGACCGATACTATCAGAATCGGATCTTTCAAAGTGACCAACGGAAAGTATATAGGAACTGGGAGCAATCTAGTGTTTGTGTGACTAATGGAGAGTTTCCAACTTCTGATGCTATGTCAGATTTCTGGCGTAGCATCTGGTCGGCCCCCATTGATCACACAACCGGCGTTTGGATGAATATTGTCAAGGAGAAATGCGCGATAGTAGAACAAATGGTTCCAATAACCATAACTGCGGAAGACGTAGGTTGTGCAATTCGGCCGGCTTCCAACTGGAAATGTCCTGGTCCGGATGGATTGCACAACTTCTGGTTGAAATGGTTCCGTAGTGCGCATTCTATCTTGGCAATGCAATTCCAAAGCGCCGTTGACATTGGATCGCTACCGACATTCTTAACAACTGGTGTCTCGTTCCTATTATACAAATCCGGAAGTACCACGGATCCCAAAAACTACCGACATGCTTACCTACCATCTATAAGCTCCTTACATCCATTCTGACATCAAAAATAACAATGCATATTAATGCAAATAATATTTTGGCCCCAACACAGAATGGATGCAAGGCCCGGTCTCGTGGTACGAAGGAACTGCTCCTCATTGACACTGCTATTTGCCAGCAGGTTCGGCGAAACAGAAAAAATCTCACAGCTGCTTGGATTGACTATAAGAAGGCCTATGATTCAGTGCCTCATTCATGGCTCATGGAGGTCATGCGGTTGTACAAGGTCGATGCAACCCTATGTTCTTTTCTCGAGTCGTGCATGAGTCAGTGGATGACAGTCCTTAATCATCCAGGCATCTCTGAGAGTTCTGAATTGACAGAACCGATAGGGATCAGGCGGGGTATTTTCCAGGGCGATAGTTTGAGCCCTTTATGGTTTTGCCTAGCTCTTAATCCTCTCAGTACTTTGCTGATGGATTCAGAGCTAGGCTTTCGCCTTCGCAGGGGTGGTGAACTCATATCTCACTTGCTTTATATGGATGACCTCAAACTGTATGCATCAAAGCGTTCAGACCTTGTGTCATTGTTGAAGATCACTCAAACCTTTAGCAATGACATAAAGATGGAATTTGGTGTAGACAAGTGTGCGGTAATCAATATCGAGCGAGGTAGAGTTGTGAGCACTGAGAATATAGTACTTTCAGAAACTATTATTCTCAAATCACTTTGCGAAGGGGAGACCTATAAATATCTTGGAATGTCAGAAGCACTCGGTATTGAGGTAGGGAATATGAAACAACTAGTGCAGGAACGGTTCTTTGGCCGCCTGAAAAAAGTCCTAAAAAGTCTTTTATCAGGTGGTAATAAGGTGCGTGCCTACAATAGCTGGGTCATGCCCTTACTCATATACTCTTTTGGCATTCTAAAGTGGACTCAAACTGAACTGGACTCCCTGGACTGTAAAGTCCGCAAACTGCTGACGTCATATCGGATGCACCATCCACGTTCATCTGTAATGAGATTGTACCTCCCACGCAAGTGTGGGGGACGTGGTTTCTTGAATGCCAAGAACCTCCATAATCGTGAGGTGTGCAATCTCAGAGATTATTTTCTCAAGATAAATGTGGGTATGCATAAGGATGTCGTTGCAGTGGACAAGGGTTTTACCCCACTATCCCTTGGCAAAGAGAACTGGCGTAAGCCTAAAGTAATTAGTAACTCAGATCGTGTGGCGATATGGAAGAGTAAGGAGTTGCATGGACGTTTCTACAAGGCCCTCACGGGACCGGATGTAGATCAAATAACATCTGTATCTTGGTTGCAATTCGGTGACCTCTTCGGGGAAACCGAGGGTTTTGTCTGTGCAATTATGGACGAGGTTATCAAGACGAGAAACTACCGGAAACATATTATGAAAGATGGCACTCTAGACATATGTCGAGCGTGTCATCAACCTGGGGAATCCCTCAGACATATAGTTTCCGGGTGTTCTCATCTTGCTAATGGCGAATACTTGCACAGACATAACCAAGTAGCCAAGATAATCCACCAACAACTTGCTCTTCAGTATGGCCTTGTCGATTCTGAGGTGCCTTACTATAGGTACGACCCAGCGTCAGTTCTTGAAAATAGCAGTGCGTTGCTCTACTGGGATCGAACAATTATCACTGATAGGTATATTGTAGCCAATAGACCTGATATAGTGATAATTGATCGATTAACGCGCCGTGCAATGATTGTTGATATTACTGTTCCACATGATGATAATCTGGTGAAAGCTGAAAAGGAAAAAGTATCAAAATACTTGGACCTTGCTCATGAGATTACCGCCATGTGGAATGTTGATTCATCAATGATTGTTCCTATAGTCGTTTCAGTCAACGGTCCTATAGCGAAAAGCTTTGACCAACATCTTAAAAAGCTTTCGCTTAATTGTTGGATCAAGGGTCGGATACAGAAGGCAGTAATTCTTGAAACGGCGCGTATTGTGAGGAGGTTCCTCACTCTGGAGCCCTGACCACCGGTTGCTTGGACCCCCGGGCCCCGCAGCAGGCGGAATGATTTTTTTATAAATTTTTAATAGTGTTTTTATAATTGTTTTATATAGCATTGTTGAAAATTTAAAAAGAAATGTAAATAAATGAATGATAGAATAATAATAATAGCTTAGCGTGCTAACTTGTTAGGATTATGATGAGATCCACACTCCTTAGCTCCTTGCCTGGTGCACATCTTTCGGCAGGTGGCTACTACCCAGCCGAAGCCTCCAACCAGTCGCACCTGAATTAATTAAGAAAATTGCAATCGAACCCAGGACCTCCATGTTATAAATCCACTGCGCATATCGCTGCGCCACGGAGGCCATCAGGTAGAATGTCATAATTGCTTATGTCATCGTCTTATCTATTATAACAATTTAAATTGCAAAGGATGTTGCAGAAACTGGTTATCACTTTAAGTTAATTTATATTCTTGTTGGAGACGGACATCTTGCATAGGGAATTAGCCAAGGAATTGCTTGTGCGGTACGAATAATGGACTCGAATCTGGGATAAACAGGTACGGTTCCAATTTGAATTGAGAGTAAAATTACAGCTCGCAATTCTAAATCACGTTTTAATACTGCCAACACAAATCTATACAGACAGAAGGACATTTTATACAAGTAACTGGATTTTATCTTAAACAGTATTAATTTATTCGAATACGAGTAATCTTATAAAGGTTCTGTAATATTTTTACTAAACTTGAAAATTTTATAACGACAATTTGATTGAATTCAATTATAATAAAAAAATAATCGGAAAAAGTATGCGTATTGTCGTTTAAAAATTTCACAGAGAAGAACACGGGGGATTCCTACCGCCGTGCTTATATCTGTAGCCTAGTAGCATTCTATGGTGTATTCTATAAAGTACTCTGGAACCAATTCCTCAAAGGCCAGCAATATATTAACTGTCTCTGGTGTTTTTTTTTTTTTTTTATTTATTGTAGGAAGAAATCCCCATGGATGACATCCAGTTACCCGAATTACTATGTCCGACTTCATCGATGATGTAATCGATGACCTACGGACTAAAACCTCCTACATACACCGGCCGTCCTTCCCGGTACCGTTGATTCATTACTTCGGGAAGGGACTGTCTTTTTTAGGCATTAAGCATTCTTTGGCGCTCCCATTCGTCCCGCACTCGTCTTCCCATAATACTATGGAGCATCTCTGCACCCTTACTTCACCCTTCCTCCCTGTCCCTGTCTCTGGTGTTGCAAAAATGTACATGGGCTCTCTCAACATCAGGTGAGCCGTATGCTCGTTTGCTCATTTAAATAGCGATAAAAAAACTACGTTATACTAGTGATAAAACGTTTAAGTGACACAAAATTATATAGCCAAGTCGTCAAGTATTACTAACAAGTATAAAGTGAAAGTAAAATCAGCAAGTTGCCTAAAAAATACTCGTTTATTTGACGTAACATAAAATGTTCGTCTAGATAGTTGCCAACAATTTGCGGCTTTTAACTGTATGGACGGCGTCCGCCTTGACAAAGTGCATTTAACTTTGTAAGCTCTGCGTACAACTAACATCGTGTGGGACCGGTCAACATACGGCCATGTGTAAAACGCACTCACTGCATTTTGTGCTAGCTTTTTTTGCAACTTATCCTTTTAGTGGTATGTATGTATCGATAGTATGAACAAATACGTAACAGGTTGGAAGCTAAACTTAAACTATAAACTTTGCAATAAATTTACACATTATGACATAGGTAAACCAAAATTTATTTTAGTAAAACATATGGCTAATGTGTAAATTCGTTCTTTTGTTAGAAATATTAAAATAATAATTTCCTTTATAGATAGATAGATAAAATCTTTATTGCACACATATAAAGAATAACAAACAGAATAATATATAAAACAATGATTAAATATGTACAAGGGCGGTCTTATCGCTGAAAGCGATCTCCTCCAATCAACCCGCACAGTTGGAATACATACTAATAATACATAAATAGTAATAAGACAAAATATAAAGATAATGTATATATACAGATATATAAACCTACATAAAATAATACATATATACATATTCAAAAATAATACATATATATTATTATACTAGAGTAAATAAAATGATTGACTGTAGTGTGCAATACATACCGAAGTTTATAGTTTAAGTTTAGCTTCCAAACTGTTACGTATTTGTTCATACTATCGATACATACATACCCTGCTGTCTGTTATACAATTTAATTCTTGCTATAATTTTTTTTATTGACAAAGAATACAATAAGAAACTTAAGCCAACTTATCGTAATAACAATACAAATTATGCCCACGTGGAACGGTAGCAAGAATACTGGCTGCATTTCTGCGTTGGATAGCCAGGCTAATCCTTTGCTATATTCAGCTGCATCCATTTCGACGTGTTCTTTTATTAAATGCACTCGAGTTTTCATAACTCCAACTATGCATTAATTTCACAAACTATAATAAAGCCAAACTCGATTGAGAATGCTTGTCAACAAACAAATTAAAAATGGAGGTAGACATCACGAGTCATTTTACACCTATTTTTTTTAAATAACTTGTCAATGACGAATTCATGACAATAAATTAGATTGGTAAGCTTAAAACTAATAAATATATTCAAAACAAAATATAATTTTTAATTTATTAGACATAAAATGTGTTGCATTTTCTACCTTCATTTTAAATTTGTTTGTTGACAAGCATTCTCAATCGAATTTGGCTTTAGTATATTAGTATTTTGGCGTTATGATGATATAGTAGCCACTAACTACATGGCAAAGTTAACCACGTATGAACTTACAAATATATTCTTATACTCGCCAGTCAACTTCCACGGATGTCCGCTGAAACTTCACAAACAGTGATTTAGTAAAGTTTCTATCACGCCCTGGAGAAATAAGTAGGAGTCGTACTTTCTTAACGAAATGATTGTATCCGTGTACGTTATTAGACGTTAGCCCCATTTGTTTCGGCATGTAAGCACCTATTTTATTTACTCCCTCTCTGAGGATAATTCACTTTATAAGAATCGTATCGACCCATCGGGACATATAAAGTATTTTTCGCTTTTATATCGGGGAAGTTGTGTGAAGAAAATTAGGTCATGGGAAAATTATTTTATCAGCGGAGAAGTATCTCCGGCCTTCCTTTGCATTATGATGATTATGTCCTTATGTGTTTTAGGATATCGAATGTTTATAAATCAACTGTATAATGCCATGACTAAGATTACAATTTGTTGAAGTGAAACTTCTTTATGGGGGTTGGAAAAAAATTTTACATTTTTCCGTTACGCGCCATCTTTGACTTATGGAAGTGACGTGATAAATATATATATATATATGTTATATTGAAGTGATCAGCAAAATCAAAGGGTTTATTTTAATTCTAATTCCAGTGAATTTCTAAAAAAAGTCAGTAATTACATTTCTTTTTCTAATACTTAGGTGTTATTATGGTATTTATTTTTCCACGTTATTTTTAATTTATTTAGGTACTTTAACACCACCACCACCACACGATTGATAAGCTATAGGATTTGGTAAGTCTTTCCAATAAATATTTTGATTTTCCTTATAAATTGAACAAATTACCCAAATAAATATGTGGCCGGTGGATAAATATGTGGTCATAATTATGTAGGTACCTTTTACTCGATTAACTCACTAAGGCTTACAGCCTCAGCCCCATACCGCTTTCACTTACATTTCACCTTCTGATCCTTGAGTGATACTTTTATAAGAGAAAACACGTCGAACTATAATTTAAATTGTCGCTGTAGAAATCTAATTGTAACTTTAATTGCACTACGCATTATTAATATTTTCCGTTTCAACGATTTGCTGTCTACCAGTTTTAATATTCAACAAAATAAACATCGCTATCAAAAACAAATGTTCCACAAAAGCATTACGCCTTCAGTAATATAGCGCTATCTAAGAATGTTACACTTAGCGAGAGCAAGGAAATTGCATAATTCCCAAATTACTTGCGCCGTAATAACAGTTCCCAGCGACACATGGGCAGAATATCTAAACATAAGTCGGTTATTACCTGCATGATAACTGTTATTTTGGTAGCGGATGCCCTTTATGTCGGGACACCGATGAGTTTTAATGACTTGTATGCTCGCTATCGCATAAGTAATAAGTAGCTGCGTATTGGATTATGAACTGACAATCAGCATCATTATCAGCCTATTAACAGCCCACTACAGGGCCAGGCATCCCTCCTTATAGGAAGAGGGATATGGAGCGTAGACCCACCACGCTGCTCCATGTCGGATTGGCGGATTTAGGGTGATAATGTTTAATTTATTAACGATCACTATCAGATGTTGATGACAGTGACCGGGACCGACGGCTTGACGTGCTCTCCGAGGCACCGGGGTGTAACAGCACCAACTTCCTAACTCCGAGCTTGGATTTTGCTGAGAATTTCATAAAAGATGAAAAATTCAGAATTATTCCGTGACACGACCCGGGATTCGAACCCAGAATCGATCGTGATCGAAGCCAGATAGGCTAACCACTAGACCAACGAGGCAATCACAATGACTTAGCTTATCAAACATATATATAATATATACTATATAATATGGCACAAACGAATCTACCATATAACTTGTGATATAATATACAGGTTAGCCAATGTAACGGCCAACTTACTGGCCAAGTGCGAAAAAGTTCTGAAAAAAAGAAGAAGAAGAAAAGAAGAATGTACAGGTTATTAATAGTAAAAGACTAGTATCATCGTCTGTATCACAGACCGCTAGCTAGCACTGGAGCATTTGTGGTGAGGCCAAGTTCCCCTCTCCATTTTGAATAGAGGTATTGAATGAAAGCCAGCTTTCGTACAAAGTTTTCATACTCTAGATTATACGGTAAGACTATATACGATTAATATCCGACAAGATAATCCGAAGATATCAGCAATTGTTGTTTTTATTTTGTTTGAAAAGATTTCTGTCACTAAAGTTTATTCTAGCTGATCACTGTCGGAAGGTTTCATAATTCAAATTTTAAGTCGTTGAAACGAAAACTGAACTGCAAATTGAAACAAAGGATTAGCAATAAGTGCTAACAGTGACAACACAAAGGCACGTAAATTAATTAACACGCCCGTATGATATGTCGCCCCACACTTCGTATTTACTTCTCTTTGTACAGTTCAGCTGAATTATTTGTCATTCGGCAACGGTTCAACAACTTCTACCTTGCTTTCACTAATTGTGGATCGCTAAGAGATTAGCCCTTTCTCGCCGGCTTAACCGGTTACAAAAGTAGCAGTTTACACTTTTACCTTGTTTTCTAATAAGGTGATACTGTTTTAATGAATGGAGGATGGTATTTATGAAGCTAAAAATTAAGATTCAAAGCAGGGATAAAGAAATTCCTAAATATTGTAGCCATGTATTAATAACCATGTATTCTTACCTAATACCTATGTATACCTAAGTTTCCATTACCCATTATTTCACTGACATTCAAATACCTTTTGTCGACCTCCGTGGCGCAGTGGTATGCGCGGTGGATTTATAAGATGGAGGTCCTGGGTTCAATTCCCCGCGGGGCAGATTGAGATTTTTCTTAATTTGTCTTTCGCCGTGGCTAGTCACCACCCTACCGACAAAGACTGAAGCACAGCAAAAAAACGCAAACGCAACTACAGATAAAGCATACCGTACTTCCGAGTAAAGCCTCTATCACAAAGAATTTAACTACGAATGAAAATAAATGTTAATTTTTTCTCACAGATTATGCTAATAGTTTCAAAGTATCTAAAGGTAACATTTAATATTACAAATATTAACATTAACAATATTATTTTACTCTTAATTACTACTAACCATTAGACTGCCTCGTTGGTCTAGTGGTTATCTAATCTGGCTTCGACCATGAGGTCCGGGGTTCCAATCCTGGGTCGGGTCACGGAATAGTTCTGACTTTTTCATTCTCCTATAAAATTTTCAGGACGTTCCAAGCCCGGAGTCGAGACGTTGGTGGTGTTACACCCCCGTGCCTCGGAGAGCACGTTAAGCCGTCGGTCGCGGTCACTATCGTCAACATCTGTTAGTGATCGTTAATAAATGAAATGTTATCACCCTAAGCCCGCCAACCCGCATTGGAGCAGCGTGTTGGGTCTACGCACCATAACCCCTCTCCTATAAGGAGGGAGGCCTGGCCCTGTAGTGGGCCGTTAATAGGCTGATAATGATGATGATGTTGATTAGACGTATTTGTAAAAAACACAATATATTTATGTTAAACCCTCTTACAACTTCTCTAATGCATTTTTCCACACAATGTGAGAATGTAGTATAAACTATTCACAAATAAGGTTTTTACGTCAAAGGAGCGTCAAATAAAATAAAGGGTTAAAAGTTCACTGAACCGTAGTGCAAGGCTCATAAATTTGATTAGCTGTGTAAACTACGCACAGGCAAAACCCTTTTTACATCGATCAAAGGTTGAACTTAGCAGTAAATGAACTAAGTGCAAAGTTTCATACTGGCAATTAAGGCTTTCGTCAAAATTTCAAATCAGCTTTGAATAGAATGATGAAGTATCAAGATCTTTATAGTGAGAGAATATTATTTTCTTGCTAAGAAAATTAAGCCAATAGACTTTATTTAGGTAAAAGTAACTAAACTAGTTAAGTTATTCTCCTTCGCTGTAATATTTTCCATTTGGACATTAATCAAAGTTTAAATTTGAGTAATAAGTCAGCTAAGTGCAAAGTTTTATGGTGGCAATTAAGACGATGAACAAAGTTTCAAATCACAGCGCTATAGTTGTTAAATATACTTACTCGTAATAGTTACTTTTATCTAATTCTTTGGTAATTTTAACGAGTTAGACTCTTACTAAATATGTCATGTTTTTGGTATTCGACAAAATATATGTTTGAGTACAAAGTATAGGTATGAAATATACAAATATCGAGAATATAAACCACATAGCGGCAGAGATAAGACGGCGACGTGAGCAGACAAACGATAAAAAAATTGAATTTTTAGGGTGCCGACTTTAGACAAAAACTACTGTAAGTAATTTGTAAAGCCATGAAATATCTTTAAAAAAATATAGGTAAATAGAAATCAGTTGGGTTGTGCGGTCAACTATAATAATGGTTTATATTTTATAGTTAGGCGAAGAACTGCCGAATAAACATAGTTGGTTTTTTAAACATTCATTTATTTCAGTGTTGCTTGACCCAATCAGTCTGATAAGCGAGGTAGAGTTATTATTACAGCATCATATTACAATAGTTAAAACCACCTTGCCACTTAATGCAGATTTTCCTTTATGATAGCTATATTACTTTACAAGCGTCATAAGAACCAACATACTTGTGACATGTAAACATTATTCTGTTTTTAAAAACATATTTTTATGCTAGCGGATGCCCGCGACTTCATCCTCGTGGAATTAAAATTAAATGAATAAAATTTCTTAAAAGAAAATAAGCTTTTATTTAAATGCTCTAAAACGAAAACAATAAATTCCTTAAAAATTTTAACTATCAACTTATAACCTCATTATATACAATGAAAAGGTAAATATGTACATTAAATTAAATATTTACAATTAAATAAATAAAAAGTAAAAGCTTAAACACTACAAGAACCATAAATACATAAAAAACAATAAAAAAAACAGTAAAAAAAACTTAGGCGTCATAATATTCCTCCGAATCGGTGTCGAGTGGAATGGCAATGCTGATCCTCTGACCTAAAAAGAGACCAGTCCTCTGGTCACGGGAGGCGTCGATCAAACGCTTTTAGATTTCTCTATAAAAAAGCGAGTACTCGGACCCCACGGTCCCAGCGTTTCAACTCCAAACGGCTCAAATACATAATCACCGACGAGGTTACTGTACTTGCGCCGTTTGAGAGTCTCCGCTGATGCAGCAGCAGCGCCCGCACAGCCCATCGTGCTAGGAAGATGTGAAGCCATAAGGGTGTCCACGCAAGTTGCGTCCCACACCAAAGGCCTTCCCATCTTCCATGGCCTCAATTACATGCCGTCTGGTCTCTTGCTATCGTCGCGCGCCAAGCCGTTAGTCAGCTTAGAAAAGAACAGTAACTTATGTTACTCCTTATAACATTTGTTATCTGCGAGTTAAGTCCTGCCAAATCGGTCCAGCTGATTCAAAAATTAGCCAGTACAAAAAGACAAAAATGTAAATAAAATTTAGTGTAAATGCCTTTATAATACAAATATGCTAATCTTTTAGAGTGTCGTCATTTTTAATATTTTAACAGTTTGCTCTAAACGTCTCGTACAATATAAAAGAGTAGTGGAAAAATTGCGAAAATCCCCTATTGGACATCCACTCCCCTACAATAATCTCCGCCAATTCGCATTGGAACAGCGTGGTGAGTCTTAGTTCCATATCCCTCTACAGCAAGACGGAAGGCCTGGTCCTATAGTAATTCGTTAAAAGGCTGTTAATGATGATAACCACCTGCCACTTGAAGCAGATTTCACTTTATGATAGCTCTACTAGCTCTAACAATTTACCTTACAACCGTCGTATCGACCCACCGGGCGCTATAAAGTATTTTTCGCTTTTAGCGGGAACAGAAAGTACTACTGGGAGTAGAGAAAATTAGGTCACGGAAAATTGGCGATCAACGCATTTCCCTTTTATATTTCGCTACACTATTAGCTAATTATGAATCTATGTTAGAGATATTCGTACAAGAAAAATTTCAACCGAAGAACGTATCAGTAATGAATATTTTTCTTCTACTGAAGTTATGTATTCAGACTGTTAATTAATTATACCTGGTTCTGGAACTGCCTCGTTGGTCCAATAGTTTGCCAATGTGGCATCACGAATCCTGGGTTCGAGTCCTAAGCCGGGCTTATCTTTGTTTTGAGAAATTTTCAGTAAGCATTCTCAGCCCAGAAATAAATGGTAATGTTATTTTCCCGTGAGTCAGAGAATATGTTAAGCTATCGAGTCTATATGACTATCGTATAACTATCTTATCACCTTAAGCCAGCATTGAGTGGATCATCTTATATGTGGAGATCTCTATCCGTATAAGGAGATAGTAGTAGAAGTAGTAGGTTCTATTTTTTTTTTCATACCTTTTAGTCTCACTTCTCCGTTTTTTTCGTCGGTTAAAAATAGGGTGATAATTATTCTTTTATTTTTTATTTTCTTTTTATTTATAAATAAATAAATATTACAGGACAATTACACACATCGCTATATAGCCCCAAAGTGAGACGAATATCTTAGCATTCCATGGATTCACCGTGTGGGTGCCGGGTCCATCGCGTGGCTGAGAGAAAAACTCCGAACAGAGCCCGAGACTTGTGACACGGGTGTAGGTTTAAGGGTACCCTTAGTGACGGCCGTCAACACTCACCTCCTCTGTTCAAGTTATTCTCCCTGCCCAACCATATTCGGAAGGACCCTACTAGTGCAGCTTTGGACACTCGTTCCAATATGGAGCTTACTGCACTTCTAGTAAGGCCAAGGTCTATTAGCAGGTTGTAGAGAGACTTCGCTGGTATACCCCTCGCACCCACTTCTGCTGCGTATAAACTAACCACATAGCCATTTTTGGTTAGTTCATTAGTAAGGTCATAGTATTTATTCACTTTGAATACATGGTCTTTAGGGATGTTTGTTTCCCACGGCACTGTAAGCTCAACAAGTACTATACGTTTGATTTGTTTGGAAAAAAGAAATATGTCCGGTCTAGATGTCGTAATAGCTAAGTCTTCCGGGATTTTATAGTGCTTTTCATACGTGTCCATTAATATAGTCCAATCAGGAGCAGAGCCCAGAATTGAATAAGGCTTGCTGGTGGAATTTGTACTTGAGCCTGCTTTAACGAAGTTAGTTGGTCTTTTATTCGTCGTCAACCCTTTTTGAGCCCTAGCTACTGAAAGGCTTATAGCTTCACGTATGATTTCTAGTACTCTGTCGTGGCGGCGTGAGTAGAGACCCCTGTCCAGGAGCACCTTGCATCCTACCAATAAGTGCCTTGCAGTACCCACTGCCTCACCACAGGTATAGCAAGATTTTTCCGAGGCTTTTCCCCATCTTACTAGGTTACTCTGATCTGGGAGAGTCAGTTGAAAGGCATTAAGATAAAATTTCAATAAGGCAGGAGACCAATCGTACAGCAAGGCGCGCCACTTCAGAGCCAGAGGGATGCAGAACTCGCCTAAGTTTAAGCACTCGTTTTGCATTTCTAGGTTCATGGCATGCACTTTGTAGTTGTCGTCCTCATCTTGTTTAAGAAAAGATTTTATTATGTCTTGGTCTTCCTTTTTACGTCTTGCACCCAACCCGGTTCTATTTACCTGAGCCCCTGCCATAAATTGTTTGTAAAATTGAAGCCTAGAGTCAAGTTTTCCGGCACCCTCGTCTTTAGGAAGTGATGCAACTAGTTCGTCCTGGGACTTAACTAGAATGTGCGTTCTGGTAACCCTGAGGTGTTTATAGAGTTCCGATGGCCTTTTTAGTTTTAACCCAAAATTATTGTAATCTCTGAATAGAGTTGAAGGGTCAGCCGAGAGTGCTAGACCAAACTAAGACTTCAATGTTTTTATGACATTTGCATCTAGTTTTGCCAGATGGGTTCTGCCAATATCATAAACGAGGAATGGCCAAGTCAGACGTGAAGTGAGATAGTTGTCATAGACCCACGCTTTTTTTATATTGTTAATGGGCTGTTGGTCTACCTTATTAAGGTCATTTATCGACGTTAAGTTATCGACGACTACCTCAAGGGATGGTGTGCGTCCTTTGTAATCAATCTTTCTACCGAGGAACTTAAAAGGCAATGCTTCAGCAATGGTGGTTACACTTTGGCCACTAATAGAGAGACCTGGATCATAAGATGTAAATTTAGTATTTCGTCTCCCCAGACATAGACAGTGACATTTGCTTGGCTTTACCCTCAGCCCACCAGTCCATGAGCAGAACTCATCCACTACATTCAATAGCTCCTGACAATGTTTTGGGTTTCGTGTCAGTAAAGCAAGGTCATCTGCAAAAGCTAAGATGGACTCTGTATATTTATTGTTAATTTTAAACCGATAGCCCCATTTCTTTTCTTGAACAATTAATTTATCTATTAGAATATTGATGACTACATTAAAAGCTATTGGGGATAAGCAGCAACCTTGAAACAGCCCCACATTGTAATGTAGGGGTTTTGAGTACTCATTGTTTACTGCTATGGTGAATTTCAATTTTGAATAGTAAGAAGTGATTAAATCAATAACTAGATCAGGAAAATTGTACCACCTCAAGGCGAAAGTCAATAGATCATGCTGGACAGAACCAAACGCATTTTCTAGATCTATCCAGCAGATCGTAATTTGCCTTTCATATTTTCTAGCATCCTTGAGACTTTCGCCTAGAAGTGAATTGTGTTCCAGGCAACCAGAAATTCCGGGCAAAAACCCTTTCTGGTGATTAGGCCTGAAATACCATATAGCGTACTCTTAAGTAGCTTGTGTAATGGGTGCTATGGTAACTGATGAATATTTTTATATATATTAAACATAAATACTTATAATATTTAGATAAACAATATATATAATATTATGAACTCGTATAAAGCGTCCATTCCTCCACAGTTATAAGGTTAAATTCAAACTAGACAGGTTCCATAATAACCCATCTATAATATAATAATAATTTTACCTGTTTATAATTAGTATAAATCAGTTATAGGGAAAAGAGGAATATTACCCATAACGTAATAAAACAAACCCCTGATATCTTTTTAAAAAATATGTAGATTAAGGAACATTTTCATATCAAGTAAAATAAAAAAAATCTAATATTAATCATGACTCAGCGATACGTTGGCTAGTGGAAAATCTTTTTAAAATTTACAATAATTTCAGACTGTAATTTGGTTATATAAACACTTCAAAGTTAGCGGCACAAGTGAAAAAGAAAACAAAAATATGCCAGTCCAAAGAAATTTCAGAAAACATTAAGCACTCACAAAAGTTTCATAAGAAATGCGGTTTGATATTTAAGCTATCGTGGTTATTTCAATAAAATATAAAAGACACTTAACTTATTACTGCAATAAGAAAATCAAAACACTCTCGGCGAAGTTTCTGAAAACTCTACAGCTCCTACAAAATTCTCTTGCAAGTTTTATTTTGCTTGTACAACTTAAAGTAGACGCATTGTGTAATTACGAGCTTGGAAAAAATACTTTAACTCTTATTTAACTTTATGTTATGTAGATTAATCCTATATCTTGCTTTAAACGTATACTCTCTTGGCATTCATCCAACTACACACGTATATGTATGTACTCAGAGGTTGTACCCGCGAGAGTCGACAAATCCGTTCTTAGTTAGCGTTTACATCGCGAAATGAGTAACAATGCGTTTAAAGTCAATACATTATGCTTTGTTCTATCTTCTGCTACTCAGAGAGCATCGTGGACTTCGGAGTCGAATGTGGGGTGGATCTGATCAGACCAACGCATTGGGCTGCGGCTACGTGGTTTTTTCCTTCCACTTTGCCAGTAACTATTAGTTTTTCGACATTATCTCCAAGTCTCCTGGAAATATGTGGAGCATTTCGAAATGCTATATGTATATAATACATTAATAGATTATACAGTTTTAGGGATAAATCGTGATGAGTCAATCATCAATGTTATTTTCCCTATCTATATAGACTAATACAATAAAATTAAAAAAACTGTTAACATTTTTCTGACCTCCTACGTAGAAATGTTATAAGTTTGGCGTGTCTGTCAATGTGTGTGTTTATGCCATTGTAGTTTGTACATTCACCGAATATAGACCGAGTTGCATAGAGTTTTCGCGGATAGATTAAACTAAACTCACATCTTTCTTGAGGCTTTAAACTTCGTTCCATTGAGATCGAAGATTATCCCAACAAAAGTGATCCACGCGGACGAACTCGTGGGCGTCCACTGATATACAGATAAGCCAGTATTTATTATAGCGTATTATTTCAGTTAACACACATGGGTTATTCGAAAGGAATATCCATGTAGAGCAAATAAATTGACGTTAGGTCAGCGCGTGTGGACACAGCACTCCACTCTTCCGTCGGATTTCCACAGAGATCACGCCGTGGATACTCGAGTATCGGATAATATTGACTCGCTTTATAGTTGGCCAATGATTTCCTTTGCTTACAACTGTATACGGATTCACCTGCATATATCGATGCAGTTTGAAAATTTACATTAATATATATTTTTATGTTGATATTTATTTATTTTAAAACTTTATTGCAAATTATAAATATAAACATAGCAGAAAAAACAGAGTAACATTAATTGGCAAAAGGCGGCCTTATCACTAAGAGCGATCTCTTCCAGGCAACCTACCGAAAAATTCTAAATATTCTGTGAGACGGGAAATTGCAAAAATAAAGAAAATAAAGTAAAACTACAATAGACGTACATCTAATACGGCGTACATAATAATATATTTATAAAATATATATATTGATAATTATATTTATAAAATTTAACATAGCTCTTTTAATCATCATGATCATCATTATCAGCCTATTAACGGCCCACTACAGGGCCAGGCCTCCCTCCTTATATGGAGTGTAGAACCACCACTCTGCTCCAATGCGGGTTAGCGGGCTTCAGGATGATAATGTTTCATTTATTAACGATCACTATCAGATCTTGATGATAGTGACCGGGACCAAAGGCTTAACGTGCTCCCCGAGGCACGGGGGTATATTACCGCGAGCATCCCGACTCCGGACTTCCGACTTGGATCCTCCTGAAAATTTCATAGAATAATGAAAATTTTAAATCATTCCGTGACCCGACCCAGGACTCGAAACCGGGACCTCGTGATCGAAGGCACTATGTTTAATCACCATAATAGGTATGTAACCCTAATCCCTGACGTAAATGTACAATCGTCAGATCTCGGAAATGCACGCTTTTCAGGTAGTAACTAAGCTGACCTTCTGTAATCTGATACCCTCAATATAAAGGGCTCATCCTTGGTGGAGGTATTCAACAACATGATAGGTATCCACCCTTATGTACATATGCCGCGCTCGCGTATTTCCAAAAATCCTTTTTTGGGCTTCTCTACTAAAATCAATAGAATTGAATTTATAAAAAAGTAAGTACTTATAATTTGACATAGTTACATTAATAATTACTTGACGACGTCTACTTTAAATAAGTACTTTTTGATAATATTTGTTGTACTTTAGTAAAAGCAAATCCAAAAGTTCCTTAGTAATCTATGTATATATCTATGTTAACGGTATTTCACTTATACACATACCCTAACTGTTATAGCTAGAAGTATCAAAAACTCCGTAATGGGACCTGGACCTACTTACTTGGGTGAAAGCAGTTAGGAAAATAATATAGCCAAGACACTGCAGAGGCAGTATTGTTACATAGTCTGCGCTGTCATATAAATACTCACTTTTAAATGAAAGGCTGTACTGGTGTGAAGGGACTATTAAATTTAAATTAGTCTAACAAAACTAAACTATTTACTATCACATGGCAATACTTTTAGCGAATCTACGTAGCTCCGTTTAATTGTCCATTAGTCAACGAAACGACCAATTACGCGTCCATTAGTGTGAAAATACACGGGATTATAAAGTAACCCAAACGGTGACTGCTAACAACAACAGTTCAAATCCTAATAATACCTTTTCACGACCTCCGTGGCGCAGTGGTATGCGTGGTGGATTCATAAGACGGAGGTCCTGGGTTCGATTCCCAGTGGGGCAGATTGGGATTTTTCTTAATTTGTCTTGGTCTGGCTGGTGGGAGGCTTTCGCCGTGGCTATTTACCACCCTACCGACAAAGACGTACCGCCAAGCGACTTAGCGTTCCGGTACGATGTTGGGTAGAAACCGATAGGAGTGTGGATTTCATCGTATTCCTAACAAGTTAGCCCGCTTCCATCTTAGATTGCATTATCACTTAACATCAGGTGTGATAACAGTCAAGGGCCAACTTGTAGTCGATAAAAAAAATAGACTTAAGCTTAGTGTTCTTTAGTTTTCCAATTAAGAAATAACGTAATACACCTGTATATCAGAGAGTGTCTTCTAAATAGGCTAATAAATCTCTTTATATAAAGGGTGCTAAATTGCAATGCCCATTTTTTCTGCTATTTGGAAAATAATACTTTTTTAATTATTAGTAGATGAAAAAGAAAAAAATTATAAATAAATTAAAATCTGCCGTCGACAATCTGGATAAGAAGATACTGGTTTTCTATTATTTACATGTAACATAGTAACATGTGTATTCTTAATTTCCAAGGTTTGAGAAAACGCTGTTTTTTGAAAGCGATTATAAGCACGTATGCGCACGCCTAGGCGTGAAACTCTCTAATAGCAATTTGGACGGTAAATAGGATGTCGCTTGGAAATTATTTTACAAGAATCCCAATAATTAAATAAGTAGCAGCTCCTAAGTTACTTTCTGCGATATTCTTCTTGTATATACTCGTAAGTTAGCAATCTTCGAATTGCGATAATAGAACTCCTACTTTAGGGAGAACTTAGAGCTACTGCACTTATTACATAAAAGTCAAGTTACAAAGTTAAAATATTATAATTTGAATAGTAATCATTATTGTTGTATAATAATAATAATAATGTTTCAGTAGTTTTTCAGTATCTTCATAATTCACTCCCGTAAACCACTTATTTAAGATTTCCTTACATCTATACCTACACACTTGCATGATTTTGAGAGCTGTGTTGACTTTTGTGTATAAGAATGGTCCGGTAAACGCAAAATATCTACGAGAAATTGTGGACGTAATCGTGGACATCTCCACCTTTGCAGGCGTGAGCATTTAATTACAGTAAGTGTTGCGGATTTGTGGAATGTTAGGATAACAATTTTTACATATAATTGCCTAACCCGCAAATATCCCAGTTCGGAGTACAGCCTATCAGTAGAATAACGTATGTTATTGTACTCCTTAATGTACTCCGTCAGTAGGGCCATTTTCTTTTTTTATACCGGTTTGTTAGAAAAACATGTCACTAATATAACAATTATGAATTCGAAAATTTAGATGGAAATGGGATGTATAAATTATCTACATACTTCAGATTTTCCAGATCGTTTCTGCCGCGCACGTATGAACTATGGAATCAACTTCCTGCTGCGGTATTTCCTGCAAATTTTCACATGGGGATATTTAAGTAGCGACTAAACTAATTCCTCAAAGGCCGGCAAAGTATTAACATGGCCTCTAGTGTTGAAAATCTACATAGGCGACGGTAATCACCTAACATCAGGTGTCCCGCATGCTCGTTTGCTCGCTTTAATAGTGATATTAAAAATCTAAAATTATACGTTTTTTTTTCGTTATAAGTTAGTACTGCAATCACACCTGATGGTAAATGATGATGCAATCTAAGATGGAAATGGGCTTGTTAGTAGTAAGATTTATATACCACGTTTAGCGTTCTGCACAAAAACCAAAGTTTCTCTATTGTTCTACAGATTATAAACTGCACATGTTGTTGCAGTGAAACTTAAGGCAAAATTACAAGCAGCAATTTAAAGATAACACCATTGCAGTTTGGCATGGGAACGATGCAAGTTGCGAAAACATTCCGTCGATGGCGCCGTGTTGTTCTTAACTCCCCTCTGCCATTTGTTTCGGACGCGCGTGGAGTTTGGCATTGTTTTCACCGCGGCTCTGCTGATGTGTACAACAACAGGATAAGAATAAAGTCAATTGATACCGTTTTTGTTTAGTTTGCTTGTAAGAATAAATATACCGATATTAGCAGCATCAGCAGCACTAGAAGCGCTGCTTTTTCAAAAGTAAAACTACTGATTTACTAGATTTTAAAAAAATGGAATTGATGACAAAATCTACGTTTTTGTTATTTGGCCAACTAAAAGTCTAAATGTCTAAATTTGGGAAGTTTTAACGGATTTTTATAAATATTTATAGCTATGTAGGGATCTCTATGTCCTGGATTTGAGTCCTAAGTTGTGTTTTTATTTATTGACTTTTTCTTGCTAGAAAGCCTGTAAAAATCTCAGCGTGAAGTAAGAAATTTGATGATTTCACACTCCTCTAAAAAGCACGTTTAACCGTATTTTTTCTCGGTCGTAGTCATTAATATTAACCTGATATTCGTCGCTACAATATTTCAACTGTTTCTCCTTAAATCCATTAGCAACGTGGTGGGTAGCTACATTTCTACTCTCCTATAAGACCTGACACTGTAGTCGGGCGTTAAAATAGGCTAATAATAAAAACCTATATAATTATAATATAAAACCATGCTTAAGATAATGGCAACATTATGTCAAACACCGCAAAGTCCTAAATTACTTCGTATATGCCGGAGATTTCGCAACTTCTCACTTTGCGTAACATGTCAACATTACTGTTAAAGTTCCGAGTTATATACGGTCATTCGCAGCTTTACCACCTAAGTTTTATCCCCTCGTAATATATTTAGGCCACCGCAGGGATTGTGGTATATTAAGGGTATATTCTAATTCAGAAATAATCTCTATAAGTACTACATAGTAACATGATCATAATGTTTTTTTTTTATCGACTACAAGTTAGCCCTTGACTGCTATCACACCTGATGTTAAGTGATGATGCAATCTAAAATGGAATCGGGCTAATTTGTTAGGAGTAGGATGAAATCCACACCCCTTTAGGTTTCTACAAGGTAAGTCTTTGTCAGTAGGGTGATAACTAGCCACGGCGAAAGCCTCCTACCAGCCAGACCAAGACAAATTAAGAAAAATCTCAATCTGCCCCGCCGGGAATCGAACCCAGGACCCCCGTCTTATAAATCCACCACGCATACCACTGCGCCACGGAGGTTGTCAGTAGGATAATGTGTATAAATATATAAACGAAATAATCATCATCATTATCAGCCTATTAGCGGCTTACTACAAGATCAGGCCTACTGTCTTTTAGGAGAGGGAATATGGAGCGTAGATCCATCACCCTGCTCCAATGCTGGTTGGCGGGCTAACTATGATATATGATAATAACGATCACTATTGGATGGTAATTATAATGACAGGGATCGACGCCCTAACGTGCTCTCGAAAACACGGCGGTATAACACCACTAATTTCCCGACTCTGACCCGAAAATTTCTTAGATGAAAAAAAAGCTCCGAAATTATTATTTCACGACCTGACACTGGATTCGAATTCAGGACCTCTTGGTAAAATAATTAAACCACTGAATATTTATAACGACATCTTTAAAATTATACACTCGGTTAACATGAAACAGAATTAGCATTATAGTTATATAATACTAGTCAAGCTGAAAACTTGTCCTTTGACTCTGCTATAGTACCCTGACACGGAACCATAATATAACTTATTAATAATAATAGTAATATAAGTTGATAAGTCATAAGGGTTTCAAATTATAACGGTTAATTCAGTCCCACTACTGAATTAACCCTCTAAGAATGAGAGGACAAATATTTCGACTGCCGGCAAGTTCAATAACCATCCAAAATAATTTCCTTTCTAGAATATTTTGAATGTCAACAGTTATCCATATTATGGACAAGAGGACGCCTGCGGCTTCACTTGCGTAGTTCCCGTTCCCGTAAAAATTTTCGGGACAAAAAGTAGCCACTCTATGTGTAAGCTGTATTTTTCTAAAGTACAGTACTTTTCGCATGAAAAGTAACAGACATCCATCCATATTTACAAACTTTCGCGTTTTCGTGAAATTCGTAGTGCTACGAACTCGTAGCACGCTACGTATCTGTAAATGCTACGATAAGAGTATGCTACAATAAAATACAGTTAAACATTAAAAAACATTAATTTGATTCAACTGTTAAACTGCATTTATACATCATGTCGTATAATCTAATTTGTCTAAAGAAATTTAATAATCACATTACAAGGATAACGATGTTTTATAACTCGACAGTTTGGAGTTTATCTTTTCGTCTGTACAAGTATATCTACATACATCACGCTTTATTCCCATAGGAGTAGGCAGAGACTACATCCTTCCATTTATCACGTTCCTTGCATACTTGAAAGAAAGAAAGAAAGAAAAGAAACTTCTTACTTCTTTAGCTTCTTCCATTTTCATTAACACTTTCATACAAGGTCGACGGTTTAGGGTACTCATGATCTAGCCATATCTTAAAATATCCTAAAATTGATCCAGGAATACTCCCCCTTCCAACATTTCCAGTCACTCTCGCCTCATAAATCTCTTTTGTTAATCTTCTTTCATCCATTTTCTCTACATGCATAAACCATTTTAGCATCCCTTTCTAATTTTAGTCACTACAACTTCTTTTACAAGAAAGCATATCTATCTACTTTGACGACCTCCATGGCGCAGTGGTATGCGCGGTGAATTTATAAGGCGGAGGTCCTGAGTTCGATTCCCGGCGGGGCAGATTGAGATTTTTCTTAATTTGTCTTGGTCTGGCTGGTGGGAGGCTTTCGTCGTAGCTAGTTACCACCCTACCGACAAAGACGTATCGCCAAGCGATTTAGCGTTCCGGTACGATGTCGTGTAGAAACTGAGAGGGGTGAGGATTTTCATCCTACTCCTAACAAGTTAGCCCGTTTCCATCTTAGCATCATCACTTAACATCAGGTGTGATAGCAGTCAAGGGCTAACTTGTAGGCTTTAAAAAAAATAACATGTCAGACAGAGATAGATAAGAAATCAAAACTCACACTGTCTAGTTTTAAAACATATAGTTACAGAATAGCTCGTCTGCAGCTGATATGTATTCTGGTAGGTTCTTCAGCACATGCCAAGCAATATGTCTGAGTTAACATCGTTATGCGCCGCCGGTGCCTACCGGCGTTTCAAAGGACTCTCTAATGATTGCATCTGAAATGCAATTAACATTGCAAGTCTGTTATAATCTTAATATTATATTCATGCGTTTGTTATACAAGCTGTTGCAGAATGTATAATGCTTTAGTGCGATAATTGCATTTGTAATTAATGCTTCTCACTTAGACTTAATGATAACAGCTATATACCGATTGCTTGGAAAGTTAGGTTATGTGTAATATTAAAGTGTATTGTTGGCAGCATTGCGAACCATAGACTATTGAGGTGCCGATTTTCTGTGTTGTTGTGGTAGACTGTAGCAAAAAGTGGCGGTTACGGGCGGTTATATAAGCGAAGCCCTAATGGTGAAGTGATCATTATTTTGTGTGTTCTCTTTGTGTGCGTTTATGATGCCAGTTAATTTTGTTAAAAGTTAAAGTGTAATAGAATGTAAATGCTCGTTAAGTAAATTATGTGATTACCGTCAGTGTTTCATTTTGATTTGATTTAAGGAAGTTTTGTAATAAAAACGTGTTGATGTTATGATTAACGTTCTTTTTCTGCTTGTGCCTTTTGACCCCTTCTGATGATGTTTCTAAAAGTATATTATTAGAGTAGAAATATTTTTTGTTATAATTTAATTATTTAAATAAATATTTTCACACTGAGTATGAACGACTGATTGTATAGGTCGAGAATATTGGTTATAATTCAAATATATATCGTCATACAAGCTTCTTACCGAAAAATGTTAGCAAGAAGCTGTGTATCTATTTACTGAGAACATTTTGTAATTATCCGGATTAATAAGGATATATCTTTGACTGGTAGGGGGCTTCCACCGTGGTTAGTTACTAGACTACCAGCAAAGACGTACCGTCAAGCAAATTAGCGTTTCGGTACGAAGTCGTGCAGAAAATGAAAGGAATGTAGATATCATCCTACTCCTATCAAGTTAGCCCGCAACCATCTCAGATTGCATCATAACTTACCAGCGAACAAATATAAACAATATTACATTGAAAAATACTATACTAAAACCAAACTCGATTGAGAATGCTTGCCAACAAACAAATTAAAAATGGAGGTAGAAATCACTAGTCATTTTACACCTATTTTTTTTAAATAACTTGTTAATGACGAATTCATGACAATAAATTAGATTAGTAAGCTTAAAACTAATTAATATATTCAATATATTTTGAATAAGATTTTATAAAAAAACAACAAAACATAATTTTAAATTTATTAGACATAAAATGTGTTGCATTTACTACCCTCATTGTGAATTTGTTTGTGTTGACAAGCATTCTCAATCGAGTGTAGCTTTAGTATAGCTACATTCACTGCTACTAGGTGTAAAGAACACGACAAAGGGAGCAAAAAGTAGCTGACGATCGCGGTCATGGAGGGATTGTGCCCTATCATCGCCGAGCTCGCGTCGAGCACCCGGCCAGCCACTACAGCTGAAAGGCGAGACGAAATTGTTCAGCCTAAGTGCACGTTTCAAATCTCGTCACCCGTGTTACGTTTTTTTCACGGTCCGTAAATGTGTTGACACGTTGTTTCCAGTGTTGTATTGAAACGGGTACTTTGGACAGGAGATAGATTTTTTGAAGTGATAACTGGGAGTGTAGACCGCTTCGTTACGTAACGCACAACGGTGCTGTCTGGTTTCTCTTTCCGTTATGCATACGTCTGCGGTAGGTAGGTTCATCATTTCTCACTCTAACCCACAGCGCTAGCCGTATTTAAGTTATCACACTTTTGCATGCAATCTAATATAGAAACGGTCGAAGTTTTTAAGAGCAGCAAGAAATCTAAACCCTTTTTGGTTTCTATACGATATTATATCGGAACGCTAAATCGACGCTCCCACCAGCCAGACCTGGACCAATTAAGAAAATTTCAATCAGTCAAATCGGGAATCGAACTCTGGACTTAAACTCCGTCTTGAAAATCCCCCACGCTTGTGGCTGCGTACCATCAAAGAGGCCGTTAAAATACGTATATCGTACAAATACGTGTTATAGAAGAAAATAAGCTTAAGTATGTTACAAAAATTGAAAATGTGATCGTTGTACCAGTTTCCAAAAACACGTCGCGAACGTTAATTGGAACAATTCCCAACCGAAAACATTGTTAAAAATTTCAATAACGAAATAAACTATGCAAGTTATTTTGTATTCAATTGCTTTTCATTCTATAAAAATACGAACACACCCGAGCTAGTTTTATAAATGGCCATAATTAGTATTGTGCCGAGGAAAATATAACATACGTTTCATAGGAACTTGAACGATTCAGGGTTTTTTGAAACCTACCTCGTAAAGCCACCATTAACCAAAAACCATGGTTGCCTTATTGCCTACCGTACATATCTATGGTAGTATCATAAGCTAGTAAGGTTTCCGCTTATATAAAACTAGCAGTCACTCACGACTTCGTCCGCGTGGACAGCCTTGAGTACCCTTCTTATTCCAAGCATTTCGTATAAAGATTTCCCATCTTTTATCCCCTACCCTGTTTAAGCTAAAAATGTATATAGTTTCCAAGCAATGTGTTGACCCGTCGGCGTCAAATAGGCTTAACGGTTTTTACAAATTTTGAGTTGCATATTTAAATAACCTAATTTACAAACTTTTATCCCCATTTCAACCGAAAAAATAGTCCTTTGTCAGGCTCTAGATTATCTCTGCCAAATTTCCCTTAATTCGGTTCTATAGATTCCAAGCCTATTCAATGTAAATAATTAAAGCTTTCCCCTTAGATTTAAGTATAGACTAGTGGATGCCCGCGACTTCATCCGGGTTGAATTTCAATCCTTCCCCTAAGGGAACGGTACTGATTTTCGGGATACACAGTATCTTATATCCTTCCACTCATGCAACTCTAATCGAGCCAAGTTTCATTTGAATCCATTCAGTACTTTCGTTGCGGCTACGTACTTAGTGAAATTCAGTTTTTTTTAATGACTTTTTTTCTTCATTTTCAACTTTTCATCTCCATGAAATAATGCCTAAAGCCTGCCCAAAGCTAAGCTTAATCCATCTGGGAAAACCGCATGAAAATCAGTCCAGTAGTTTAAAGTTTCACAGCCCCGAGGGGTCCCCTGGCAACCGTCAGGCAAATAATGACAGCTGTCATTATAGCTCCGTCGCTACCCGGGTAGCCGCGGGCCTCAAAGAAGGTTTGAATGTCAGGCCCACAGGGGTTAAAAACGAAGAGCGAACAGACAAACAAACATACAGACAGACAAAAACTTTAAAAACTTTGTTTTGTGGTCTGTATTGGGTATATTATAATACATATCTACTGCTTACTTTTTTCAAGAAATATTTAATGTACAGAATTGACTTCGTTACTATTTTATTATATGTATAGATGACTTTTTATAAAAATAGCGAGCAAACGAGCAGGCGAATCACCTGATGTTAAGTGATTACCGCCGCCCATGAACAACTGCGACACCAGAGGCGCCACTGATGCGTTGTCGGCCTTTGAGGTGTTTACTTGAAAATCCCCAAATTATAAGATTGTGGGAACACCGAGGATGGAAGCTCATTCCAAATCTTACAGGTGCGAGGCAGAAAATTCCTAGTATAGCGGATGGTATTACTATACCAGGCATCCAGATGGTGAGGATGAAATTTGTTTCTGCGGCGTGACGGGCAGAGAATCCTAGGTCTAGCTAGGCTCAAAATCTAAGCTACAGAGTGACGTTGTGTGATGCATTTGACTGCGTTCAATTTAACTTATTGGTATGCACGACATGTACGTGAGTATTAGACGATTCGAATGTTCAGAACCCCAGTTTTGAAAGTGGGTCATCAGGATTTGGGCTTATTTGGCGCTTCTACGTGTCCTGGCGTATGAAGAGTGCAGCTCCAATAAAATTTTTCTTTCAACAATTTTGACGTAGTATGCAAAGCGTGAGCAAAGAGAATTTCCAAGTAAAGCCTTAAATCGTCTATCGCATGGCGACGGCGATACCTTTTGGCGCGGGCCGGCACCGCTTACGTGCGCTTAGCAATATTGCCCCTCTCTGACACACGGGAACTAACAATTTATTCTACATTCATTTTTTAATTTAGTAAGTAATAACATTTATGTAAATTCATCATCATTATTGCCAGCCGAAAGACGTCCACTGCTGGACATAGGCCTCTTGAAAGAACTGTCTAACAATACTGTCTGGAGCTAACTGTTTTCTAGTTATCTAATGGTAAATGGACAAAGAGTAGCCAGTAAGTAAACAATACATTTTCAACGTTAATTGAATGCTTGCGCTGCGATACAATTTCAAAATCAGGTATTCCAGAGAGAACTACCGCCTGTTAAAAACTTCTTTAGGTACCCTCACACCGTGCCTCACAACCTGATTAACAGATGTTAAACCTCAAGAACCTCTAATTTTACAGAAAAAAGACGACAGAAAACAAATCAAGCAATCTTGAAAAATTTAAGAAAAAAACAGGACAGAGATAATACTCGATTTCACATATCGGTTTGATATGTTCGCCTTTGATTAGGTTTATTCTTTTAATAAAATGAACAACTATAGGAATAAGAACTAGGTGCTCATAAGCTAAACCGACGGAAAAGGGACTCACCGGCCGATGACGGTACGCCTCTGACCGGTGCGTCTACAAAAGGGGCCTACGAGATGGTGCTTGAGGGTCAAGTGGTAACTTAAACTAAGACTGACTCTCTTGATCGCGGAAGTACGAGTAGATTGTGTAATGTGTGTGTGTCTAATGCTTGTTGTGGAGGTCTGTATCGCCGAGTCAAACTCCTTTAATCACAGCACAAATTCAAAAGGTCAAATTTTAACACGTCGCATGTAACACGCCACGCGCGACAAAATGTAACCGCAAAACACTCGATACGCTCAAACGGTAAGACGTTTTGTACCGGACAATTACGTTTCGCACTACGATTCAGGTCACTCACAAGGACAATAACTCAAAACGCTACTGCAATTTCGTCTCAAATAGTCAGCAAACAATGCGCAAACGCTGCAACGATTAGCGTCGAACTCGATTAGTGACGTACAGAGTGCCTAGTGTGAGATTACTTCAAAACAATCGAAAACTTCACATTCGCGTTAAGGGCAAATTTCATATGGACACCTGGCGGGAGTGAGAGAAAACTCAAATGGGCGAGTGTCAGAACGCTTTTTTTGCTATATAATTTGACATTATTAGTGACTACGTTTTTACGCAGTCGCTCGGTGAAAAACTCACACTTGCCCCACTGACATCCCCGCGGGCCGAACCGGCGTGGCACGCAGCCCCGCGCGCGCGCCCGTCCCCCGGCGTTACTCTTGCGCCGGGAATTATTCAACTACCCGTCTAGCGCGAGCAACAAAAGTTGCTTCACGGTAGAATTATGATGGTAGGTAATTAGTACCTGGACGAGATGTTGAATTAAAAATTAAATTACCTATTGTTATTTCTCAATATAACCATATTTATTAAAATACTATAGATAACGTCGTTATTTGTTTCAAAGTTGTAAACAGTCAATTCATTTAAAATAACAAACCAAAGTGCAGTATGTGGCTGGTGTTAAAGCGAGGTTACATAAATTCAATTTGAGCACCTCAGAGAGCTCTGCAAATTGCCTCGTCGACCAGCAAGCAGAGTTAACCCTTTGATGCCGATTACCGCCATTCCGTCACTCGGCCCATTCTCCATCGCACTATTTGGTATTTGGTCATTAAATATTGGTTGGTTTCGAATGCGAAAGGGTGATGTTAAATAATTTGATCAGTCTGAAACGTTACATGTATTATTGTATTATTATTGTAGAATAAACCTAAAGAGAATTTAAAAAATGGAAAAGAAATACATTTTTGAAAACATAAGTATAATAAATGCTTTTTGTGTTCTTTTATCTGCTATGTGGATCTATGCTTGTTTTAAATTTTTAGGTAATTGTAGGTCTCGTTGATCGAATTCTACGTTTTGTTTGAATTAATCTATATAAAGGATCTAACCGTTGTTTAAAAGATCTTAGCGGACAGATAGCCGGAATCGAATTTGTTTTTAAAAGCTTTTATTTAACTTGCATTGTAAGTATGTAAGTTCGGGTGGAATCTTTGAGCTCAATTTTAAAGTAGATACCTTCGACCGATTGAGCTGAAATTTTGTATACACGTTTACTTTGGATGACAATGCATGACATAGTGTGACGTCATTCTAAATTCAATATGGCGGACTATACAAGATGGCAGAATAGATATTTTTAATGCATTTCGACAATCTATACTAAAATTATAAAGAAATAAAGATTGTTAGTTTATAATTTTGCATGTTTGTAAGTTTGTATGTTTGTAAATGGATCTGTTGGGGTTAATCTCCGAAACCACTGATCTGATTTTAAAAAATCTTTCGTCATAAGAAAGGAAGGTGCATTATTGGAAAGTGTTAAAAGCTCTATTTTATATTTTTATTATATATATCGGCGCAACAACACTAGTTACTTAAACTATTATTATTAATTAGTTATTGTTTAGCGTTAAAATCAATCTGAATAACGTTTTCAAATAATATTTTCATAAATGATTGTTATTTAATTACTTTGCAAAACATTTGTAACTACCCCACTCTTCGACTGAGTATAAATATATACGAGTGAATATCGCCGCGCCGGGCATTCAACCGTAGACAGTCGAAGTGTGAGGAGCTCTCGTTTGTCATTATACGAACTTAAGCTCAATAAAGTGATTATTGGAAGAATAAGTGTTTAAATTACTATAACATGGAGAATCATAATAACAATGACGTCAGCATTGCTGACGTCATCATTTTTAAAAACAATACGGTACCGCAAGCGCCGTTATCAGAAGTGGGATTACCAGTCACTTTCTTAAATTCAGCGAGCCATATGAAATAACAAGGATTCTGGACAACGATCGATATTTGGAAAAAAAGGTGGTTGGTTCAGGGCGTACAAGAAAAGTCGCTCATGACCAACTCCGTAAAGCACCTCAACCTGGCGAACAGATAACCGTATCGGCGCAAGAAGAGGACCCCATAACAGTACCCAATGAGCCTATACCATCCACTTCAGCAGCCAGCATGGCCGAGCAGTAAGACCAAGGCTCAAAGGATCAATAACAAATGCTAATTTTTTTTATTTTTATTTATTATTAAACTCACTAAAACAATCACACAATTAACCACGCATCATCGACAAAGTACCACAGAGTACGCATCGACAAAGTACCACAGAGTACGCATCGACAAAGTACCACAGAGTAAGCAACATTAAAGTACCGCAGAGTACGCTATGACAAAGTACCACAGTGTACGCAACAACAAAAGTACCACAGTGTACGCAATAACAAAGTACCACAGTGTACGCAACGACAAAGTACCACAGTGTACGCAACGACAAAGTACCACAGTGTACGCGACGACAAAGTACCACAGTGTACGCGACGACAAAGTACCACAGTGTACGCGACGACAAAGTACCACAGTGTACGCAACAACAAAAGTACCACAGTGTACGCAACAACAAAAGTACCACAGTGTACGTAACAACATAAGTACCACACTGTACGTAACAACATAAGTACCACAGTGTATGCAACGACATAAATACCACAATTTACGTAACAATAAAAATACCACACTGTTTGCATTAACAATACAAAGTACCACAGTGCACGTTATCACAACATAATGAAAATCATTATGTTACACAGATACCAATCTCAAAAGACAACCATTTAGTTCCAGATAAACTTCAGAGATATGGCGGTGAGACATCGGCATACAAGCGGCTGGTGCAGAGCGCGCACCGCCGGTCAGAACGGCCGTATCGGCGCAACAACACTAGTTACTTAAACTATTATTATTAATTAGTTATTGTTTAGCGTTAAAATCAATCTGAATAACGTTTTCAAATAATATTTTCATAAATGATTGTTATTTAATTACTTTGCAAAACATTTGTAACTACCCCACTCTTCGACTGAGTATAAATACGAGTGAATATCGCCGCGCCGGGCATTCAACCGTAGACAGTCGAAGTGTGAGGAGCTCTCGTTTGTCATTATACGAACTTAAGCTCAATAAAGTGATTATTGGAAGAATAAGTGTTTAAATTACTATAACATGGAGAATCATAATAACAATGACGTCAGCATTGCTGACGTCATCATTTTTAAAAACAATACGGTACCGCAAGCGCCGTTATATATATTCGCCGAATTATCGAAGTTTATGTCGCGCCAATCGGACCGAAATATATATTAAATCGGGTATATCCGCATGCACTGCCGAAACTATTGGGTATACTTAAAAACAATGTATGAAAACTTTATATATCTTTATTTACAAATCTGGCGACAAGCTTTTATGATCATATAATTTGGATATAATGAGGTTATAAGTTGATAGTTAAAATGTTTAAGCAAGATTTATTTCTTCTTTTTAGAGCGTTTAAATAAAAGCTTGTTTTAAAAAGGCTTTTTGCTTTTAATTTATATAGAACATTAAGATTATCGTACGCCTGGATATGTTTCGTACTTGTGTCAAATATGAAAAAAATCGTTCGTTTCAATAATAAATATTTTGTACAACTAGAAAGCCAAACTTTAAATAAGATAACATTTAATGTGTGATAATTACAAAAAAAACAAAATGACCAATTCATTACACACATATATTTTATAATTTACTTCTACAAATAGATAGATGTCGCTAGGATGGAGGTAGTTTTAACTCGCAGAATCCGCTGGAACATATATAATTCGCATGGTGTTGGTAAAGCCTGACCCTTGCCTCCACCCTGATACTACAACCAGAGGGTCACCAATTCTAACAAAACCTTGCTCCATGGCCCAAAAAGTGCAGAACTTCACGCGATTTTCGACGTCGCTCTGCCAATCTAAAGCTGGTTCAGCTGACAGTAACATGAAAATAAAAATTATGATTATTTATTTGGTTAACCAGAAAATTCTAGGTTGATATACGTCATATTAACGACAAAAATTAATACTAGCAATCAGTTCACCTTACTTGTGTTCTAGACGACAAACTGTAAAATTACAATTTGTAATATTCCGGTACTTTTTAATAAGACTACTGCAATTTGCAGAGTCAAACTTTTGACTTTCTGTACCAAATTATAGTCGAAAAAATTGGTTGTCTGTAAAGTCGGTTTACTGACGATAGTTGAACGTGACAACGACTTAAGAAAATACTGATGGAATGGTAGCATTTAATTGGTTATTAAAATTTATAATTTAAGTATATTTTTATAAATATTAATTTAAATTAATAATAAATATATTAATTTATAAATATATTAATTTTTAATTTAAAATTAATATATTTAATAATTATATTTAATAGACGGATGTCGAACGCTGCCGAACGCAAAGGCCGATTGTGCTTCTTTGTCGCTCGTTCTGCGTTCTCGCTTGCACTTCAAGCCTTACATGTAACGCCTCAAAGCGAGGTAACGCCGCATGAGACATGTATTTTCGTGCGTGCAGCCGGCTCTTTCGAATTATAAGACATTATTACGTCAAAAAGATGTATAACTCGTACTTTGAAGAGCACATTAAATCATCGTTTTGGCCATTATTATTAAAATTTTATAGCTCTTACTACTGAGTCAACAATCACTCAAACACCCAAATAATCAAACGCAAATCAAATTAAGTACGTCTTGGCTTAGGTTTCAAGTATTGTATTCCTTTAAGAAAAATGAAAGCGTGCATTGTACTGCTATTAAAATAAATTGATACATACATTCATAAACTAAAGGGATTACCCCTCTCCACAGATGTAGCTGTCGAGCAATAATCCCATATCTGGTGACTGCTATGATGGGACAGCGAGGTTTATACTTGGACAGCACTTGAGCAGACTTGCCAGACGTGGTAACTGCTATGATGGCGGCAGCTATACACCGTTGAGCGGCCATCACTGCAGCTATTGCTGTGCCCGTGGTTTGGTCACAAGGCATGGGTGTCTGCAATAAAAAAAATATAATATCTATTGAAAACTACTCATAGCTAATCTAATAACCATAGATATCTAATGGTTACTAATTTTATTAGGTACGTAAAATAGATGATTATTTTATTTCATATAACTGTTGTTTTGTTTAATAAAACAAAAACGATATACCTAACGGAATTTGACAATATTTAATAAACTGAAAGCTTGCCGTCTTGCATTGGTAGCGTGGTGAATCTAAGCTCTATATCTCCTCTCCTATATGGAGAGACGCTTAGCCCTGTAATGAGTCTATTAATGTCAAAATGATGAATATGCTGGAACAAGAAATCTAATCCACCTTAGTATTACATCCAGTAAAATCAAAGATTGGTGCTAAATAATATAAACTTTAACGATCTATTACAGTTAGGTACTTTACTTTACTATCCATTAACATTTCACAATGTGATAGTTACCAAGTCCAACACTATCAACCCTAAGACTGTCAACTTGTACTATACTAGCGTTCAGCGATCTGGGCTGAGTGCTGAGTCCAAACCCTTCCTATAAGAATAGAAAGAGGCCTAGCTCTGTAGTGAGTTTTTTTTATTACAAGTTAGCCCCTGACTGCACTCACACTTGATGGTAAGTGTTGATGCAATCTAAGATGGAAGCGGGCTAATTTGTTTGGGTTAGGATAAATTTTCACACCCCTTTCAGTTTCTACACGACATTGTACTGGAACCCTAAATCACTTGGCGGTACGTCTTTATCGGTAGGGTGGTAACTATCCACGGCTAAAGCCTCCCACTAACCAGACCAGGACCAATTAAGAAAACCTTAATCGGCCCCGCGGGGAATCAAACCCAGGACCTCCATCTTATAAATCTACAGCCCAGGCTATCAAAAGTTGTTAATAATGATGATTAAAATACCTTTTCAATTAGATCAGAAAATATTTGCTTAGTCCAAATACACGCTTCAGCTTCCTTGCACGCAGCGGCCATACACTGCACTGTGTTGACCGGATATTCTCCCACCGCCGTCTCAGCAGACAGCACTAACGCATCCGCTCCGTCGAGCACGCAGTTCGCTATGTCGAGCAGTTCCGCTCGCAGAGGCACCTCGTTGTGCCGCATGCTGCTCAAGAGGTGGGCACTTACACAAATGGGTACGTTTGCCTGAAATATTTGTAATATATTAATACTAGTATTATAATTTGTTGAATAGTTTGACAGAGTAATTTAAACCCATTTGTCGACAAGCAGAATTGCAAAGCACTGTGTTTTGTCTCAAACGCTGCTCAAGAGATTGGTAAAATTTATAGGCAAATGAGTACGTTTGCCTATAAGTTTTATAAGTCTATTTTCTGGGTTGGGTGTTGTTGTTTATTAAATAGTAGATCATTTTATGACAGAGTAAGTTAATCACCAATCAATTCAATTTGACAAGCTCAAACTGTGTTTTGTCTCGAATCACTCTCAGTAGACCAAAAATGCGTTAAAATAGGCTCGTCTCGACTTGAAATATTCCTTCGAGCTTTCGAGTCTTAGGCTGCTAAGTTTTAAGCAAGACATTCAATAAGCTACTATCAAAATAAAAGCCTCTAGCGCATTCTGACTAAGGCCTATGTCTACATTTCCTTCAGATGATAGAGTATAGTGGCCAGAGAAGCTACTTGAACTATTATGTTTCCTGTGAATATATTTATAGCTATAAGTAAATAATACTTACTTTATTAGCTCTAGCGATCATATTTTTTTGTGCTATCACTAACTTCTTCGGAGTTATGTCTGAACCCAACTCCTGTCTTGTTATCATTATGCCATTAGCAGCCTTAAAAATTATTAAAATTTTTATAGCAGAATATATAAGCTATAAAAAGAATAGCAGAATTATTTCTGTTTCCGTTTACTGACCTGCTTAAGCCTAGCATTTTCAGAAGGATTATAAAACTTAAATTGAAATTAATTACAATGAATATTTTAAGATACAGATGACTCAGTTTCGCAACAAGTAAAATTGCTTATAATTGACTTGTAGGACCTACACGGAGCAAATGGAAGCTGTATAATATTTCTAAGTAGTAAGTGCTTTGAAAGTTAGCAATATATTGGACAGGCAGTACGTTAGAACTTACCGACATAATGTCATCGTAGTTACGAAAGCCTTCAATAGTTTGGATGTTAGCAACAATGGCTATTTTCTTTCCTTTCTCTCCCATTAAGTACCTGAGCTCGGTAATACCATTACTCGAGTTAACGAAAGACGCGACAAGAATGTCCAACTGAAAATAATGGACTATTTCATTAACTAATTTTATTAACTTAAAGGACTTCTTTGAAATTACGGTGTGTCTTGTTAAAAGAGTTTTTGCTAGCTTTGCCAGATTCAGATGTAATATTTTTTATTATTAGATACTAAAGTGTTTTAGTCTGTTAACCCGCAATGAAGTGGCGTCGTGGGTCTCAGCTCCCTCCTTAACGTTTATTTAGTAATATTTTTATAATGAAATTATTATATTGAGCCTACTAAAATACACTTATTCATTTTAACAACATCATTGCAATATAACTAAAAATTGTGCTGGCAACAATATTTTACTACATTGCATTTTATTCTATTTCAAGGCACAAAAATTCACACAGTATCGAACAACACGACACATCTAAATAAAATCATGAAAGAGAGACAAATAAATAAAATACACCGCCTTTGACCTACTATAAAAATAATATAAGTAAAAATAATTATATCTTAAGATAAATAGGTTCAAATTGTTTTTCCTACAACGAGTACTAAATCATCATCATCATCTTCACCATCATCACTATCAGCCTATTAACGGCCCACTACAGGGCCAAGCCTTCCTCCTTATAGGAGAGGGGATATGGAGCGTATACCCACCACGCTGCTCCAATGCGGGTTGGCGGGCTTAGGGTGACAATGTTTCATTTTATTAACGATCACTATCAGATGGTGATGATAGTGACCGGGACCGACGGCTTAACGTGCTCTCTGGCACGGGGGTGTAACGCCACCGACTTCCAGACTCCAGGCTTGGAATGTACTGAACATTTCATAGAAGAATGAAAAAGCTCAGAATTATTATTCCATGACCCAACCCAGGGATCGAACCCAGGACCTCGTGTCGAAGCCACATAGGCTAACAAATACAGCTCAGTTACTTACTTGGTTCCGAACAGCCATATCAATAAACATTTTATCGGTTTCAGTATAATTCGGCATATCAAAAGTGACGTTGGGGACGAAAACATCTTTAAACGATCCCAAACGACCGCCTCTCTCGATAGCGCACGTCAGAGTTGTGGATGATATCATTTCAACTTTGAGTACGATCATTTCGTTGTCTATTAATACATAATCGCCTTTGCTAATCTGTTCTGCGAAGTGCAAGTAGTCGACGTAGACAGTGTAAGTTGAACACCTGTCTTTGTACGTTTCGTCTGTTGTTAGCCGAATGGATTCGCCGGATACAAGTTCTACGCTGCTACCATACGTCTGTAATTAACATTTTTTTTATGTTACATTAAATTTACTATTTCGTTACTTTATGTATATGAGCAAAATCTCTCTACAAACAGTTTAAAAACCTGGGGCTGACTAGAATTGCAGTAATTTCCATTCTAGAACAATTGTCTAAAGCTGCTCTGGCAGAATCATACCAAATTTGGTTGGGCACGAAGAATAATTTGAGTAGAGTAGGCGAGCGCTGACTGGTCAAAAACCATCAAGCCTACACCTGTCTCTGCCACACGATGGACCCGGCACCCGCACGGTGAACAAGATATTCGTATTTCTTGTTTTAATTCAAATATTTGTTTAGTAATAGTAGTGCTTTCTGTAATAGAACTAGTAGAGTCATACGTATTTCGCTATATCGTGAGTTCCGGTTAAAAGAGTGAGGTTGTCAGTGTATTTATGCTACGGGCGGATGTACCTACTAACTACGCCCCAGCTTGATCTACACAGAGTAGTTCTTTGTAGGACATGTTCCTTGCATACCCTGCGAAGTGTTGCTATTACTATTACTCATTATATCATCATCATTATCATCATCATCATCATCATTATCATCAGCCATTATGCATCCACAGTTGGACATAGGCCTCGTTTCTACACGCACGAACGCTAAATCGCTTGGCAGACATCTTTGCTCGTAATTGGAGCCAGGCGAAACCCTCCCACCAGCAAGACCAAGACAAATTAAGAAAAATCTCAATCTGCTTCACCGGGAATCGAACCCAGGACCACCGTCTTATAAATTAACCGCGCATACCACTGCACCACGGAGGTCGTCAAAAATCGCCGCTCCATCTAAACATTAAATAACGTAAGTATTATATAACATACGTCAGAAATATATCCAGTTCTGATTTTCTTTCCTGGTAGACGTGCAGCGATCGCCAGAGGGTACTGTTTACCCATCTTAATACTGTAGTTCTTTGTTGCCTGTCGTATTAACTTGATAGTGTCAACATGATCTTCTAATGTATCAAACGAGAGATTCAGTAAAGCTATATTCATGCCAGCCGCTATCATCTTCTCGATAACTTCAACGTCATAAGTTGATTTCCCTTAAATATACGTTTTGATATACGTAATATTCCGATGATTTGTTCAATACTACGATACAGTGAAAAAAATAGATTGATAAAAGAAATAAGTATTTCGCAACAATTTCATAAACGAAATTTAGATTATACGAAAAGTACCCTAACAACTTTGTTGACAATCAGTCAGTGAGTGCCGAAAATTTGGTCTTTCGCAATATATTAACAAAGGTCATTTTACAAATAGGTACCTACACTAGCTCCAGACTGAATTAATATAGGTTCCAAAATTTGAAATGCTCAAAGAAAAGGTTGAAAGTGCCCTGCGCTACCGATGTTCCAATTTACAGATAACATACGGGAAATTATTTTTTAATAACAGAGAATGAATGGAAAAGTTGGAAGGGGAAGACCTAGGCGAATTTTCCTGGACCAAATTCAGGACATTTTAAATAATGGTCAGTTCAAGAGTACCCTAATCCGACGATCTTGTATCAAAGGATTACTGAGAGTGGAAGAAGCTAAGGAAGTATGCAAGGACCGTGGCAAATGAATGTCTGCCTACCCCTATGGGTACCCCTACCCCTATATATGTATGTATGTATTATGTAATAAATATATATATTATGTAGCACGCGAATGTTACTGGGCATTAACATAAATATTATTTGAGTAATTATTTGTACTACATCGATTAACACACTTAGTTTAATAGGTACTTCTTTAAAATTCAGTATTTCATAATACTTGATAAGTTTTTACAAATCATAGCCATTCCCTTGAATCTACAACAATTATTGTCTTTACCCATAGTTGCCATGATCCCTGTTAGACGTTGACAGGCCGTTGGTGCCTTGATGTCGAGATGCAGTATGTGGTCTAACGGCGTATGCGCCTGCGCCGCTGGCAACTGCTGTCCGGGTAGATCCATTGCATCGAACTTGGATAATGCATAAATTCTTTTAAATCTTTAAATTGTCTGTATCTTGTTCTTCTTCCTCTATTAAACTACATGTTGGTATATTTCCTCAGATATTGTTAACGTACCAATAATGAATGAGTGAATGACCTAGACATGTGTGCCTTAATTTGTTCCTCAATATTTATAATACTGAACATGAAGTATTTTAATACACTCGCCAGGCTTTTATTAATAGGTACAAGTAGAACAGTTTTGTTTAAAAATAGTGTTTTGTTTAACTTTTACCAGCAATTACTTTAGGGCGCTAATAAATTATAAGGAGTAGATCAAATATTTTAGTTATCAATCTCCTCAATGTCTTACGAGCAATACAAAATAGGCAATATTGTAGCTCAGTACTATATAGTAAGAGAATTTGACTACAAATGATAATATGTAAATCTTACTTCATCAAGTTTATTATCGTATACTGTTGGCCACACCATTGTAAAATAATAACTATAAACTCAAATATTGTTACTAAATTAAACAGTTAAAAAACACTAAACAATTATTATAATATTATGTACAAAGTGATTATAGAAATTTTGATTAATGTCAATACGACAACTAGAATTAATTTAAAAAAAAGAGACCAACGAGTTAAAAATAATAAAAATATAAAACTCATTAAAACTTCAAACAATAAAAGAAATCAACGAACTTTTAAGGCGGTTCCACATTTCAGTAAAAAAAATTTGCCTATTGAAATGTGTATATACCTGCCTTTCACCGCCGTATCATTAAAATGTACCTATTCACTATTAAAAAATAACTACGTGGTTAGAATATGTTCAGTAGAAGGGGGGCGAGATGTATGTACCTCCAAAATCGCTCTACAACCTGCTTGAAGGCCTTGGATTGACTAGAACTGAGTTAAATTCTATATTAGAACGGGTATCCAAGGCTTCTTAAATAAAATCTTACCAAATTAAGGTCGCTTGGGCATCGCAGAACAACACTAGCTCTAGTTGAGCTCTTTAAACGCACACCCGTGCTAGTCTCAGTCTCTGTTCGAACAGCCAACGGCACTCATAGAATGATGTTAATACTAAGATATATTATATATACTTTATTTTCTAACATTTTAAATGTTATATTTGGATGGTTTGGAATTCTAAAACAGTGACACCTGAAGTACTGAACGGATTTAGGTAAAATTTGGTACATGACCTTGAATTATATTGTTTAATCATTGTTAAACCCTTTCCGGCTACATTACCTTTTCTTACTGACTATCAGCGGCTGGGCCTGTAGTGGGCCTGTAATATTAATGGCCAATAATGATAAATTATGATCATTTTAAATCCTGATTAATCACATTTCTACAATGGGTCAGCTCAGCGCCAATGTGAACGTAGCCTAATAAACTCTATATACGGTAAATGTTCGGTGTGTAGACTCCACATTAGCTGTAGTCACTCGAGCAATATTCCCGACTCCAAGACAAATAAGCCAGCACAATTAAGAGCAACATCTATTTGCTCAAATGTTAGCTATCCGGATATGCTAGCGTCGGGAGTTTAAGGGAATTAAAATGAAACTATGTAAGAATGCATTCACTTCTATATTATAGTCTTAATAAAATAAAAAGGTTTTAAAAAAGATAATCCTCTTTGTAATTTTCATCACATCTGAAAAAAATAATGAGATGATCAATAAACGTTCTTAGAGATACAGTTGTGACCTTGATTAATTTTTGAAAGTCAAAGTCAAAATATTATAGTCAAAATCAATAAGTATTTTTACATTATTTAAATGGTAATTTAAAGTCGGACAAATTAAAGCTACAATGGTTCGAAACGAACCTTGGCCCAAAAAGAATCAACCAAACTCAGCTAGTTTATTTTTTTATCACCATCACACAGTACTATAAAAATATATATAGAACTAAGCACCCAGTTCTCTACAGCATTTAGTTTATAAAAATTGCGTTTGTCAAATACCTTAAAATTATTAAAAGACATAACCGTAATTTGAATTGTCAACTTATTATAAAAGGAATTGCCTTTAAACAAATTATTAAGTTTACTTAGCCTAGTTTTAGGTACCACCCGTTTATTTGTTTATGATGTTAAAAATAATTTTTAACAAAGGAATGGATAAATAAATTTCGTTTACCTTGTTGAACATAATTGAACCATTATTAACAACACAAAGGTTACTTAAAATGTTTTCGGTTAAGTCGTAAGAGTGAAAACAAAAAAAAAATATTTATATAATGTAACTAGAAGAACGTTTTCTTTACTCACTCGACTAAAGATTTCTTGCTGATGCTAACTTTCCAGATCCTAACCGCATCACAAAAAGAACTGGAATCAGAATATCTTTGCAAAGTGATGTAGGTATCGCCATATTCTAGCCAGTTCCTTTTGACTGCGTATTCAAGGGCGAAGAAAATTCGTGCTTCCATATTTAGTTGCCAGTTACCATGTTGAGGACCTTACAAAATAAAAGCTTTTAAGATATAAAGAGATGATGAATTAAGTGATAAATTAATTTAATTTATCATCGTATGGCCTTATAAATACTGATATTATATATTTTTGGAACAATCCTTTTTTTTAATCGACTACAAGTTGGCCCTTGACTGCAATGAATGTAAGTGATGATGCAATCTAAGATGGAAGCGGGCTAATCTGTAAGGAGTAGGACAAAATCAACACCCCTTTCGGTTTCTTCACGACATCGTACCGGAACGCTAAATCGCTTGGTGGTACTTCTTTGTCGGTTATGATATAAAACTTTTATTCTAGCTGAAATGTACTTTGCACCTGATAACATATAAATACTCACGAAACTTGAAGATGATCGATTGACTATGAAAATGTACAAAATACATTTTTACATTTGTATTTATTGTTAGTAATAATAAAATTACATTACGTAAAGGTAACTTGAAATCATCCTCAAGTTATTCAACCTAACATTTTCCGGAATTCGAGCTCGCCTCAAATGAGGAAGCTCTTTGAAGAGTAAGTAACAACTATGAATATGAAAATAGCTCAGCGAAGTGAAGTGAAGATGCGGAAAGCATGAGATTGCAGCATCGAATATTACTCTACTGTTTGATGTTTCACAATTTATTAAAGGCTTGGTAATAGTAGAGATTTTCTTGTTAGAATTCGTCTGGAGAAGTACTACAGCTAAGCAACGCTGCTTGGCTGTAGAAAAAAGCAGCCGACCCGAAGGGTTACCGGTTTAATTGTTACAGGCACCTATACCTCAGGTTGATGGGACTTTATAGGACGTGTACCTGGTATGCCCTGCGAATTGTTGCTCTGTATTTAGTAGATCTGCCTCGTTGGTCTAGTGGTTAGCCTATGTGTCTTCGATCACGAGTTCCTGGGTTCGATTCCTGGGACGGGTCATGGAATAATTCTGAGCTTTTTCATTCTTCTCTGAAATGTTCAGTACATTCCAAGCCCGGAATTTGGAAGTTGATGGTGATACACCGCCGTGCCTCGGAGAGCACGTTAAGCCGTCGGACCCGGTCACTATCATCAACATCTGATAGTGATCGTTAATAAATGAATAATGTTTCATTTATTAACGATCACCCTAATATCGCCAATCCGCATTGGAGCAGCGTGGTGGGTGCACGCTCCATATCCCCTCTCCTATAAGGAGGGAGGCCTGGCCCTGTAGTGGGCCGTTAATAGGCCGATAATTATATGATGATGATGATGATTTAGTTGATGGTTTTAGACTTAACATCAGTCGGATCTTTTTTTCAGTTTGTCAATTATCTTTTAAAAATAGATTCATTCATTGGATGAAGAAGAGATGGTTGAAATGTGTAAGAAGATGTGTGTAAAAGAAGTAAGTGATGAGTGGACGCAGGAAAAAGAAGAATAAAAATGATGCTGGTGATGATATTGCCGCCGTATGAGTAGGATAAAGGGCATGAAAGAGGAGAACGGAAAAAAATGATATTGTCGCCACATGAGTGGGATGCCACATGAGACATGGAATTGGAGGTTAATTTAAGAATTTGCTAACCAGTATATAATAACGGCATAACACATCTGTACGATATGAGATGGCGCGTGGTGTGCGTATTTGTGCTGACTGTAATGATCAGACAATTTGGTCGCATCCAGTGCAGGTATCTGAGCGTCTTGCCTGTCACTGTAGGTATTATGATCACACGAGCATTCGTTTCATTTGCTACAGTTGCGCATGACATCGCCGTTGCTTCCGCTCCATTTATTGGCATTTTCATCTGAGAAATAATGTTTAAAATAAATGTGCTCTATCTTACAAGACTTATATTTGTAAAATATTACAAAATATAATCATCATCAGTACCCTATAAACCACCTACTATAGTGCCAGGCCTCTCTCCAAGTTTTTTTTTTTTTTATCGACTACAAGTTGGCCCTTGACAGCTATCACACCTGATGTTAAGTGATGATGCAGTCTAAGAAGGAAGCGGGCTAACTTGTTCGGAGTGGGACGAAAATCCACACCCCTTTCGGTTTCTACACGACATCGTACCGGAACGCTAAATCGCTTGGCGATACGTCTTTGTCGGTAGGGTGGTAACTAGCCATGGCGAAAGCCTCCCACCAGCCAGACCAAGACTAATTAAGAAAAATCTCAATCTGCCACTCAAGGAATCGAACCCAGGACCTCCGTCTTATAACTCCACCGCGCATACCACTCTGCGCCACGGAGGTCGTCAAAAAGTACGAAACAGGACAGCGTAAACCATCACACTACTCGGGGTGGCGGGCCTAGAGTGATGATAATCTTTGATTAATCATTTAACGATCACTGTCAAATGTTGATGATGCAGACCGGGACCTACGGCTTAATATGCTAAAGGCACGGTGTATAGAAACCATCTTCCATACTACGAAAGAAGAATGAGAACGACAAAATCAGTGTTATTCCGTATCCTGACCCAGATTGAAGCCACAGGCTAACGAGTGGACCAACGGTACCACGAAACAGAGTAACACGCGAAGTACATATAACGGGTGCATCCCAGTAGTACCCCCTAATTTTAGTTCTATAGAACTGTTGATACACCATATTAGAGTTTAGTGTCCCATTAGTTCTATATAGAACTAATGGGACAAAATTAAAGAAATGTCGATATCAACATCTTGTTTGTACGTTACATATAAATTACATAGTTTTTATAAGTATAATATGAAATCTCTTTTGATTGCAATAATAAACGTCCACTTAGTTTTGAGAGTATCTACAACACACAACATTTCATATAAGAATAGAAAAAAAAAACAATATATTTTGGGGGTTCCCCGTACTTAAAACTAGAACTCAAAATTTTTTTTCATTAAATACATACGTGTGGGGTATTATTGATAGGTCTTTAAAAATGATATTGAGGTTTCTAACATATTTTTTTTCTAAACTGAATAGTTTGCGCGAAAGATACTTCCAAAATGGTAAAATGTGGGTACACATTGTAACTTCGAAAATAAGAAAATATTTTTTTAGACACAACTACTACTTGGTTTTAACAACTTAGCTTTTGTTGCAAGGGACATTTTTTTGTTAAAAACAAAATTGAATATCAATTAAAATAATATAATACAATTTATAACTTATATGCTATAAGTAAAGTCAAAAGCAAAAACTATGCCACAGTTCTATATAGAACTGTTGGGATACAATTTGACAGCACGGAAAATATCCCAACAGTTCTATAGTCTATATCGTAAAACAGGGGACTTGGGCTCGTCTAGTAACTATAGGCCTATTTCTCTGGGCACCGTAGTGGGAAAGGTGTTTGAGCGGCTGTTGCAACCTGAGTTACTGAAGAATGTGTGTATAGATGATGCACAGTTTGGCTTCCGTACCGGTGTCTCAACTGATTCGGCCATCGTCAGCCTTAAGCATGCGGTTGACTATTACGTTAACCGTAACACTTCAGTTTATGCTTGCTTCCTGGATCTGAGCCGCGCATTTGATCTAGTGAATTATGAAATACTCTGGAACAAACTGCGCGGCTCAGGAGTTCCTGAAGCAGTGGTAAAGGTGTTGAGTTTCTGGTACGGCGGCCAAACAAATCATGTAAGGTGGGTCGACACGACATCTGACGCGTATAGGTCAGAGTGCGGAGTTCGTCAAGGTGGACTAACTTCTCCTGACCTTTTCAACGTGTACATCAATGACTTGATCGGCGAGCTCAGGAGCACCGGAGTCGGCTGTCATATAGATGGGGTTTGCTTTAATAACCTCAGCTATGCGGACGATATGGTGCTCCTCAGCCCATCGGTCAAGGGCCTCAGGAAGTTACTGTCAGTTTGTGAGAGTTATGCCACCTCTAACGGGCTGAAGTACAATGTCCTGAAGACAGAGATGCTTGTTTTCAAAGCGGGAAAGGGTCCGGAGAAGGTTCCCGAAGTGCACTTGAATGGAACAGCAGTCCGGGTTGTAAAGCAGTTCAAATACCTTGGTCACATTGTCACCGATGACTGCAGGGACGACCTCGACATGGAGCGCGAAAGGCGGGCATTGTCGGTCCGTTGTAATATGCTCGCGCGCAGATTTGCCAAATGCAGCAAAGAAGTCAAGGGCACTCTCTTCAGGGCTTACTGTCAGTGTTTCTACACCTGTCAGTTATGGTACCGGTACAAGAGGGTGTCCTTTAATACCATAAGGGTGCAGTACAATGATGCCTACCGCATCCTTATGAAGTTACCTCGATACTGCAGCGCATCGAGTATGTTCGCCGAAGCGGCAATGCCTGATTTCTTTGCTGTTATCAGAGCGCGGATATCTTCCTTCTGGGAAAGGTTGCGTAACTCTGGTAACAGCATCCTCCAGATAGTCAGTCAGGACATATGTAGCCCTATAATGACGCACTGGATCTCAGTACATCGAGATCCAAATAGGAAGTAGTTTTAGTACGACATAGTTAAGATGTTCCTAAAATGTGTTTTATACTCGTATTTTATTTATATTATACATTTGTAATCTAACTTTGTACATAATGGGTTTTTTGCCTCAATAAACAATTATATTATTATTATTATTATATATTATAGAACTACGGTATGGGGTACTACTGGGATGCACTTCACAACATACCTCTTCAATGATCCTTTTAAAGCATATCTTACTCGTTACTAAAGGTTCAACAGTGAAGCACAACTCGTTTATACCACGCAAAACTTCTATTATATTATCGGGATCATAACATTCTCCAAGAATGAATCCGCTTACTCCATCCATCAACGCATTTGTTACATCTGATATTTCATGTTTATTGAAATGACCACTTTTGAGGGCTACATTGAAAACTCCACCAGATAGGAACAAAGATTTACCTGCCTTAATTAGAAAAAAAATATAGCAAAATGTAAAAAACACGTAAAAAATCAGTTTTCTTCTCAATTTATTGTTATTTATGAGTAAATTTTATCGTTTCAATATAAATGTGAAAATTATCTTACTGATAGACATTTTCCAGTAAGCCATTTTTGTATCTGAGGCATTTTGTATTGCTTATAGGATTCCATTTCATACGGTAGATACTGTCGTGACAAAATAATTCCATCGCTTTCCTACAAATTTTATTTATATTTTAAATCCTGTGTACAAGATGCGCTTTAAATTGCAATGAATATAGCTTATTCAACTTTTGATCCTTTATGATCCTGTTATAAAGCTTGAAAGTATGTTTTTGCTTTTAGGGTAGTAACTAGCCACGACATAATCTAAGCAAATTTAGATTTGGAATTAATTAGAATTTAAAATTTTATTTAATATGAGCAATAGCAACTTAGAACTCATTAGTAACAAAGTAAAATAACGCAAAAAAAGTCATTGCATGTCCGTCCGTTAATATTCAAATGAGATTAAGTTCCCTGTTTTTACAACTTGTTTTAACTATAAAATAATATCCAAGCTTGATTTGATTTTACCTTAATTATATCATCAATATTTTGCAATCCTTCTTCACAACTTATACCAGCCAATATTATTGGTTTTCTAGCGACTTTCGATGTTATGTATTTCTTAATTACTTTAACAGTATCCGCATGCCTTGTGTAGTTAAGTAATATAGCATCTACCTGTCATTAAAAATAAATAATTTTATTACAATTTACCGATGAGCATTAGGCAACTCAATTATTAAATCAATGATGAAACGAGAATAATGGTGCTCTAGGTATGTTTATGAGCTCTTCTAGCTAAAGGTTAACGGGTGCAGGGTATAACATAGACCATAATTTATGTGTTATGCCTGCAAGTATTTCTTCACCTAATATCTAATTGTAAAATTCTGTCAATGAAATCTTTTAAGATTCTCTTTTGTTTGACACGACGTCAAACAAATCTCGAAATAATTATATTTGACTATGACCTCGGCCCATATAGGCTGTGTCACTCACTTTAGGCGCGGCCGTGTATCTACTCTAAATATATTGAAATACACTATTTTTAAAACATGTCAAACATATGCACCTGGTATTCTAAAGCTAATTGCACCATATCCAAGTCTTTTTGGGTCACTAATGGACCTGAACGTTTTGTGTTTCTAGGACAAACAACACACATACTCGCCAGCTTCCCTCCCTTAGTGACGATACATTTTATAGAAGTTTCATCAACTATCGTTATACATTTTAAAATCACTTCATCAGAGTCTATTGAAATTTCAGTGTCCACTTTAATATCAAAGGCCATCAAAGGATAATCAACAAAAATCTTGTTTTCGTTGCATTTATCAAAGAGTGAGACGTTGTAAAATAAAATTATTTCAGTATTAGTCTTCAAGGTGATAAAATCTTCATCCTAAAATAACAGAACCTTAAGATTCATTCTGGAATTACTCGTAAAAGTTACACGTAAATAGCTTATCATAAAAATCCTCCTCTGAAAAAGTTCTTAGTAAAGTTATCAAAAATAATAATGGTAAAATATATTTAAAGGACAAACTTTTATAAAAATCCCCAACTAGGTAGCAGCAATCGATTACTAAGCCAAATAGGCTAAAACTGAATGTGTATTACGTTTAGTTTAAGATTCTCCGTGGCCAGTTTAATTATTTCGTCACTAAATGTAAATTAAGTTCGTTCATAAGGTTTTAAGTATCTGTAAAATTGTCTACATCAATTCACCGAACTCAAACTAGGTATCCAAAAATTTATCCTGACTAACTTAATTATCGAGAAAGTCTTTAGTTAATACATACAGTTTCCAATAGACCTGTTAATGCAACACAGGTTTTCAAAGTAAGACAGGAAGCGATGGGCCAGTTAGATACGTCATTCTTTTCGCAACAGGAGAGTGCTGCTTTTTCAATTTTACTGAGGAGACGCATTTTATCACCTCGAGTACTGTTTGACATTTGAAATCGGGCTACGTTCATTCCAGCTTCAAGCATTTTTTGTATATCAACAACACTTATTTGGGAATCAGCTAAAAAAATATATTTAAAAAAATCTACAATGTCTGGTTTAAAAACACTGAAACTTGTTTCTAATTTGTAACGTTTCTTCAAACTCAATTTAGGTTATAATAAATACACTGACAGACTACTACGAACATTTTATCTTTTATATTAGGAAAATATTTTGGTTTAATTGTTATAGGAAACGTCAACGTACTCTACAGGAACATACATGATAATTGGAAACTTCTTCACTTAGTTTTGAAAGAATTTGTACATAAGATTCATACACATGATTCATTCGTACATATAATTCATTCCTGTTCAATTATCTCAAAAAGTAATATGATACAAAGAAAAAAAGGATTTTTTACTGCAGCACAATCACTGGAAATACATACCTAAAGTAACAAATACTGGGCATCTCCTGTATCTATATGGCGGACTTTTTAAAATTTCTGGTTTACTAAAATCAACATCGTCGAACGCTATATGTTCTGGTTTCTTTTCACTCATAATAATAGTACCTAAAACTCAAGATTAAGTTCGCTAGATAGTAATAAATATTTAAAAATAAACAATATAAAATTAATATTCGTAAAGTTTGTGTTTTCAAAAATTTTAATTATGAAAACTCAAAAACATCAATAGATTTTTGAAATAAGACATTTTATTATATACTTTTTCTTCAGCGGGTTCTTTTTTAATAAACACACTATTTCTCAGTCTACGATGTTTAAATCTATGGTTTACGACAAGATCAGAGGGGGACCTTCAACAATTTTTACACTTAAAATCAGCTCAGAGGATATTTTACTCATAGAATGACAATTTAAGGAGTTATTATTATTGCAAGCCGTCTATTATTCTACTGTAATATTACGTGATGATTTCAGCAACCTAATTGAACACGGGTTACATTCTGCACAAATATTAATAGAATTGATTCGCTTTACAAATAGTAGTTATATAGTTAGGTATGTACCGATAAAAATTGTTATTATCAGAGATATTAGATCATTCAATACAAAACTACAAATATAAGCAATTAAGGTAACAATACTATTCAAAACCAAGTTGATTATTATTATATCTGTAGTTAACCGTACTCAAATTATTTGAATTAAATATCATCAGATTCTAAAGATTGAAAAATTTTAAGCATAACTACAATCATTACAATTGAACATAAACTACAAATTAAAGTAAAGAAACATGCATAAAACGTTTTATTTTAATTCAGATTCCGTCTTGTCTTTGATGTCTTTTGTTTCAGAAACCTTGCAAAAATAAATATTGTTTCTGAAAGATAAAGATAATATATTTTTTTACAACTATTTATATACTTACATAATTACATTAGGATTGTAACAAAATACGACTTCTTATCATTAAATGGCAATACCTACGATGGTAACGCAATAATTAATATTATTATGAATTAATAATTTTAACGAATATTTGAAAAGAGCAACATTTGAGTTTTTTGCCCACTCTTCTTAGCACCACTTGCTGTTTGTACAAAATACTACTTGAAATATAATTGAATTTGAATTAAATATTTTACTTACAGTTCTTCGTCAACAGTTACTGTACAGATGTTAATAGTATCGGCATATGCACTCTTCGCATTGGATTTTCTAAGAACAACGTACGTGCTTCCATATTTCAGTAATCTGTGTTTTATACCATAGCATATAGCAAATTGAATGCGCGCCGTCATTTCCTCTTGCCATGTTTTTTTCGGCTTTCCTACAATTTAAATTCTTCTTGCTATTTAATATTGTAATAAGACAAGAGTAAAGACAGTAGTTCTTGAAAGGCGCGTTTTTTCAGGAGGTGCCTCACTCTGGAGACTTGATCGCCGATTACTTGACTACTTGAGACAAAAAACTCCGCAAGCAGCAATTTTTTTTTAATATATATTTTATATTAAAAATCAACATCATTAAGAATTAAATAAAATGTAAATATAAATAAATGAGAGGAAAGTTATTAATCCAGTTTTATTTTGATTTTAGTTGATAAGGTGACGAACGCGTGATGGCAAAAAAGGAGGTCGCTGAGCGAGATCGCGAGCGGAATGATCTTGCTCGAAGACGCAATCTATACAATGCTTTTATACAATTCTCCCCTTCGTACGGACATGGAGGTTGCAAGCTGCCTGAATGGGGCTCGGGTAGCTCACCCATGACCTAGAGCGACCTAGGGACGAATACAAGAGGCACAAGCTGAGATGAGCCGTAATGGTAGAGTGTAAGGGAAACACCGGTATGTATTTCTCACGAGAGCCCGGGGTCTCTGAATATGCACTGAGCGTGGCCACCGAGGGGGTTTTAGTGTGTTCAAAACCTCCCGTCAAAAAATAAAAAAAGATGACGAACGCGTAGGTGTCACTCCTGCCAAGTTTACGCGCCTTTCTAAGGCCTGCTGCAACCAAAGCAAAACCTCCATTACAAAAAAGAACATCTTAAAATATGTTATTTTTTATAATTTATATCACATCCAATCCATGTGGTCCTAGTCAACTACAAAAAAGTTTTTAAGCGCATAATTAATCCAATTCATACTAACTGTCATATATTATTGGACATGTGCCATAAAACATCTGCAATTTTCTTGCAACCATTGGATTAGAGCTAACAGTTATTATAATTTTGTCTGTTTCGACACGTGTAAGCTGTTCTGCCGTTTTACCGCTAACTGTAGGTACAATTATTACTACCGCTCTCATTTGCCTTGCTGCTATGGCACAACCTATTGCACTGCCTTCTGCAGCGTTTACTGGTAATTTATTCTGTAAAAAATGGAATAGATTTACTATAGAACATAATTAAGAGGTGAGGTACCATTGCAGACAGGGACTTGGTTAAAAACAATTTGCCTATACTAAAGCCAAAATCAATGCGAAAAGCATATCAACAAACAAATTTAATGAAGGTAGAAATTGCAACACATTGTATTCCTAATAAATTTAAAATTATGTTTTGTGTTTTTATAAAATGTTATTTAAAATATATTGAATATATTAATTAGTTTTAAGCTTACTAATCTAATTTATTGTCATAAATTCGTCATGAACAAGTTAATTAAAAATAATAGGTGTTAAATGACTAGTGATATCTACCTTCATTTTTAATTAGTTTGTTGATTAGCATTCTACATCGAGTTTAGCTTTAGTAAAGTACTAATTATCATTATGTTTCAATAATTATTCTAGTAATTATTAGAAACTAATGCAACTGTCTATTCTCAATTAAAACTGCCTTCTAAACCTGTAATAAAGCCAAATTGTATCAAAATAATTTGTTAAATCAAAAAATCAAGAATGACGCCAATGACCTTTGCAAACTTAGCAATAGTGAACTATGCTCAGATATGTAATAATGAATGTTGCAACATCTATACTTTTGTGCTAAAGTAGGTACGAACACTTTTTAATACCATCACTCTTAACTCAACTCAAGAAACTTTAGAAACTTAACATAAAGTTGTAATTATTGATCTGATTACTTTGCTGAATTCGTGCCAAAATTCCTTATCTCTGGTTCTGTATTCATACGATCGACACAGAGAATCAAAAATCTTCACGGTGTGGATCAAGTGATCAATATCATGATAACTTTGCAGAACGATCCCCGTACGATAAGCAATGGCATTATTAATATCCGATAAATCGCCGAGTGCTATCTTCCCATCTCGTAAAGTTCTTTCGAGGATATTTCCAGATATAAAAAATGGTTTTCCTGACTGGGGAGAGAAAATTATTGAAAATTTGTCTTCAAAAATGCCATCAACCAATAAAAATTAGTACCTATACTAAAGCCAAACTCGATTGAGAATGCTTATCAACAAACAAATTTAAAATGAAGGTAGAAAATGCAACACGTTTTATGCCTAATAAATTTAAAATTCTGTTTTGTTTTTTTATAAAATCTTTTTTAAAAGATATTGAATAAATTAATTAGTTTTAAGCTTACTAATCTAATTTATTCTCATGAATTCGTTATTAACAAGTTAACTAAAAAAAATTAGGTGTAAAATGACTAGTGATGTCTACCTTCATTTTAAATTTGTTTGTTGATAAGCATTCTTAATCGAGTTTGACTTTAGTATAGAAGTACCTTTCGACATTTAGCGCTAATTTGTAATTGTATAGAATGCATTCGATGCATATCTGTTATGTGAAATACAAGAAATTCTCTGGCTAATATAATACCGTCAGATTCCTGAAAAGAATTTTATTTATAAATATTTATGTATTACATGAAGCTTTATTAAATAAATAATATGAACCAAAGATGCCTTGACTTTACGTGTAGTAATAATATAATTCAACGGGAACTCACCACCATATACGAAAGTTTTTATATTGTCGATATTTCGATCCAGTAATATGGGCCGTAATAAGGTAGGTCCCTTAATAAAAAAAATAGAACCAACTCAAAACGCACTAAAAACTAAAAAATAACTATGTCATTTATGGGCACATAGATATGCTTTAATTTACTTAAGCATATCTATGTGCCAATCAAGTTTAAGGAACATTTATTTAACGTAGTAGAGCAGTTTGTGGGTTCTAGGTAACGTCCTAAATGTAGAAACCTTGGCTGGCAGCCACTCCTAGATAATTATTCTTAAGTAAATTAAAGCAACTAAATGACACAGTTATTTTTTACTTTTTATTGCGTTTTGAGTCGGTTCTATTTTTTGTTAAAATTTTTTATTTCTTATGTTTTAGTGATTTATCACCACGTCACGTACTCGTACTATACTGTCGTAGTATATTATACGGCACTAGTAGCCAAAAGCTACCGATACTTACACAAAAACCGAAATCGCTGTAAGTATGCCTATAAAATTTGAAGAGTTCCTTCAATTTTCCCAGGATATCATCATCAGATCCTAACATGATAACTATGGGACCAACTTGGAAGTGAGCCCTTTTTAATAAAAAACAATTATCAAAATCGGACAACTCTGTAAAAACTTACTTACTTAATATACGTGTTGATTTGAGAACCTTCTCGGTTTTTTATCATCGGTTAATAAAAATGAGTATCCTGCTTTATTTAGCTTCTTTTGGTAGTGTTTGATTTTCTTTTGATTTTCACAGGCAGATTAAAATAACTCAAGGAAAAGTAACAAGCATGCCTTAGTTACAGATATATAAAAATATACTACCTCAATAATAGCATCGACGTTGTCAAGTCCTTCTTGGTCACATATGGTACTGAACAACATAGGTGCTTCTGTACTCGGATACAGTGCTCGCACCATATTTAGAGTGATTGGACTATGAACAACGTTTATTGTTATGACGGATAGCTAAAATGAAATTTTATTTAAACCCATTGGTATAAGCTTTGGCCTTAGTATTTACCATGAGTATCTTACAGTTCATCATATTTACTTCGCGATATAGATATTTCGATATTTATTCCCACGTCTTAGCTATGAAACTGTAGAGATTTAGTACTCCAACTCTTACTACTTTTTTTAGTACTTCAACTATATTACAATAACTGTATCTAAACATATATATGTCAGTGGAACAGGCAAAGATCCATGGCATTTATTAGGTTCGCTTTCTTCTGCGCACGAAACGGAATAACATATAAAAATATATGGTGGACCGTTGGCTAACCCAAGCGCTCTCTGGACACGGGGTGTTTAACACATACCTCTTCGCCATAGGAAAGGCACCCCAAGAAAATTGTTACTTCTGCGGAGAGGAGGACACTCCGAGGCATGCTTTGTTTGAATGCCCCGGTAGTGCAGATATCAGAGCAGTGGCGCAGGGAGCAGGGGAGTTAAATGCGCGGAACCTCGTTTCTCGCATGCTAAAAAGTGAAGAGGAGTGGGACAAACATAGTCACATGATTCGAGCTGTTATGGTTCGCAGAGAGGAAAGGGAAAGAGAGGAAAAGAAAGCGCGGGAACAATAAAATCAAGAAAGTCAGCACGAAGTAATGCCAGGCGGTACCGTGCTGACTGAGGAAGTAGGGGAGGTACATTGTGTACCTTCCTGCGAAAAAAAATATATATATAAAAATATACATCTCAAATATAATTCGAAAAATTTGTATTATTTAAAATGTAAAAGCACAGATAACTTTTCTAGTTATTACTACGTATTGACAGACTTTGCTTTTCAAAAGCGCTGAAATGCTGTCTTGCACAAAAATGAATAAATGTGTAAAATAAATCAATTAAAGTTTAATTTAAACTAAAAAACTTACATTATATTGTTTAGCAAACTGTATTTGTTCTAAGTCAACTTTGCTTAAGCCTTCAGGAACTTCACGTGGTATTCCACGGAAGCAAACATATTCATAATTGCCCAATTCACCTTCCTTTATAACCTTACATTTGATTGTTTGAAAATCTATAATGTTGGTACATATTAAACCGATATTTCCACAGTTTAATGTTACTTCAGTTCCTTCTTTCACCTTGTTTAATATTTTGTTATCATTTATAAATATTCTGCTATTAGAACAACTCTCACAAAATTTTATATTTGACGTTAACTCAACGATATGCCCCTTTATTAGGCGATGCTGATCTTTAGGGTCCTGAAATAAATCTGCACGTAGTCTCTACTTTACTTGTTTCATGACATCTAAATATACTAATTTATCATATTATTTCGATTATTTTTTTCTTCTACTTAACAAGTATTTTCTTTGTGAAAAGAAGTGTATCGTGAGATTCCGAAACGTTTGATTAAATTAAGAGATATATATGTTGAAAGAGGATAGGACATAGTGAATAAAATATTAGGATAAGCTTTTGTATACCAAGTAATTATAACTAAACCCCAAATAGGTAACTGAAAGAATAATTAACAGCAACTTAATGAACAGTGAATTACTACTGGCAAATTATGGTATTATAATGATACGAATGAAATGAACACGAGACGTTACCCTCTCGTCTTAATTAATGTAACCCCAAGATACTGCAATTCAAGCTGAGGATAATAATTAATTCGTTTGCACAAATTAATTAGTACTTTGGCAATAGCTTAACCTAGACGGTTAAGCTATTGGCAAAGTACAACATGTGCACCGCGCCACCAGTTGTAGACCCGCTCCTTTTATACAAGTAAGAATGACTACTTCAGTCATTCGAGCTTGTATAAACGTGGGGTGAGTGGGGGGTATCGAACGATGCGCAGCCACAAGAGGGCGTGGCTGGCGCACGTGCTGTTCACAGACTTCCTTCTAGTCGCATACGAAGACGCAGGCATATACATAAAAAATTCTAAGCCCAGAGTTGGCGGTATACTCGCACGTAGCATCGCATGTTGTAGCACCGGGTAAAACGGGCAGCCGTTAAGTCGGGTATCTGACATCAATTACAACAGAGTCACAGATTGTCAGGTTTATCCCGTCACCTCACACTAGAGCAGCTCTTGACCCTAATAAGAGTCAAGAGACTTAACCATGTTAATGATATTATAAGTTCTTAGAGATGATAGCATACCGAACTCAAAAGACCAGTCCTAATACAAAAGTGGGGCAAATCTATCGATACGGCGATCGGCCAAGCGGACACCTCGTACTTATCGCAGCAGTACTCGACAGCGGACTCCAGCGTTGAGAGTAATTTTATTTTATCTCCATTCGTGACGTTTGATATTTCAAATCTGATTATGTGGAGACCCAATTCTATTAGCCGCCGTATATCAATATCGGGAATGGTTATGTTGCCTGGAAATTGAACGTATGACTTTCATAAAGTAAATAATATATTATTCGTATATCAATTTACCTTATATGTGCATTTATACTTATTGCCTCGTTGGTCGGGAATAATTCTGAGTTTTTCATTCTTGTATGAAATTCTCAGTACATTCTAAGTCAGGAGTCGGGAAGGTGTTGGTGCTACACCCCCGTGCCTCGGAGAGCACGTTCAGCCGTCGGTCCCGATCACTATCAACAACGTCTGGTAGTCATCGATAGTAAATTAAACATTATTACCCTAAACCCGTCAACATTGGAGTATGGTGGGTCTACGCTCCATGTCCCCTCTCCTATAAGAGGGGAGGCCTGGCAATGTAGTGGGCTGATAATGATGATGATGATACTTATTAACCAAATACAATTATACTTGTTGAATATGATTTTAAGGAACTAATCCATTTCTTTTATATCCCTTTCGCCTCCCAAGTACTCACACTTGTACTTACTCATCCTACGAGGTAGGCACAAAGGTATAATACTCAAACATTATTATAATTATTGTTTTGTAGCTGTTTTTTTACTTAGTAAAGTAATGATCATCATCATCATTATCAGCCTATTAACGGCCCTCCCTCAGCCTCCCTCTTTATAGGAGAGGGGATACGGAGCGTACACCCACCACGCTGCTCCAATTCGGGTTGGGCGGCTTTGGCCGATAATGTTTTATTTATTAACGATCACTATCAGATGTTGATGATAGTGACCGGAACCGACGGCTTAACGTGCTCTCCGAGGCACGGGGGTGTATCACCACCAGCCAACCACCAAGTAAAGTAACACTGATAGATAAATTCCTTTACAGCTGGATATTATGTTTAACTAACTTTTTTTTTATATAATATTTTTATTAGATGATACAATCTAAGATGGAAGCGGGCTAACTTATTAGGAGTAGAATGAAATCCAGACCCTTCCGGTTTTTACACAACGTCGTATCAGAATGCTAAATCGCTTAGCGGTACGTCTTTGTCGATAGGGTGGTGACTAGCCACAACCGAAGCCAACACAGAAAATATCATTCGGCCCTGCCAGGAATCGAACCCAGGACCTCCATCTTATTCATACATACGAGTACGAAAGATAAAAAACATAGATCAATGAAAATAAAGTAGGTAAAGTAGTAAGCTCATATAATACCTAATATTGGTTTCGCTCCGAAGCGAGTCTTATTATTAGAGACGAATATCTTAGCATTCCATGAACTCACCGTACGGGTGCCGGGTCCATCGCGTGGCTGAGAAAAAAACTCCGAATAGAGCCCGAGACTTATGACACGGGTGTAGGTTTAAAAGAGATCTCTTAGCGACGCGCGTCAACACTCACCTCCTCTGTTCAAGTTATTCTCCCTGCCCTGCCAAATTCGGAAGGACCCTACTAGAGCAGCTTTGGACACTCGTTCCAATATGGAGCTTACTGCACTTCTAGTAAGGCCAAGGTCTTTTAGCAGGTTATAGAGAGACTTCGCTGGTATACCTCTCGCACCCACTTCTACCGCGTATAAACTAACCACATAGCCATTTTTAGTTAGTTCATTCGTAAGGTAAGGTTTAGTCTATGGCAGTCAGAAGAAAGTGAAGGTACAGAGTATTACTATACTCTGTACCTTCTGTACCTTGTGTATGCAAGAAGAAAGAAAAGTTTCTAAACTCACTGATAGTAATCATAAATGGAGTTAATCTATGTCCCTTTTCAATTTCATCACTTAGAACATACATCTCGTCCTCAACAAAACCTGACTGCCTTCTTTTATACATGTTTGGTATACGGTCCAGTAGTAGTAATATTTTGTATCCCAGCTGATACTATTGGTATTTGGTATAACTTTTAGTTTTTAACTTATTATGCATCTTCTAATAGAATTGAGTGTCATAATAATCTGCTTTTAAATGTATGCAAATATTTATTTCATAAAATATGTTGTAAAATGTAAATAAATCTGTAAAAAATATAATACAAAAAATATGTAAAAGCACTTCAAAAATATTGTAAACAAATCAATAAATAAGATGTCATTGACATTTTCATATTTTTTTAAATTTTTATACAGACTAACGAAAAAGTCGATGAAGTATAAACTATTTAGAGTATTTAATAAACAGTTTTAAATGTTAATTATTTTGATTTAAATTACATTTTATTCATTCATCAGTGTATTATATAAGCGATGATTTTATTTATAAAAAAGAACAAGAAAGCATCATTTTATATAACCCTTAAGTTATTATTTATAACCTAATATCTCAATTGAAATTCTAGCAATTGTACTGATATCCCTTTTGAGAGGATTGTAACAATACACTTAATTCTAAGGTGAAGACGGCGAGGCAAACTTATTAACTTATTAGTAGCAATAATAAAGGTATAAATGTTTCTTCATTCAAACTCCGCCAAATCAGTTCAGTAGTTTCGACATGAAGGAGTAACAAACGTACACACACAAACTATCCCTTTTAATATTAGGTTTTCTGTAAATTTTTTGATGACACTATTCCATAGTTTACCGAGCATTTTTTACGATATAAGAAGGTAGGTATCGTAGCCAACACTTACTTATTAATAAAATCTGAGCCTTTACCACCAACTTCCAGTAACAGAGGCAGTCAAGATTTATTATTTTCAATTATCCGACGCCAAACAACACAAGTGAGGAAAAATAAAAAGTGACACAGCGTTACAAGTCGTAACAATGAAATCTTTGGCAACGATTCTCAGTGTTTGTTCGGTTCGCGGCAAGCTAATGGACAAACAAGGGTCGCTGTAGCAATGTTGATTTTTAGTTACCGTGCCGGCTTCCTCCTTGTATCTTGCAAGATTTATTTTCGCCCCGGGCGAAGACAGCGTTTAGGGGGGACGCTATTCGTTCTGCGTAATATGTCTGTATCAAAATTAATACATGGTTGACGGGTGTTTTTGAAGTGAAACTTCTTTATCGGGGTTGGAAAAAAATTTAGTGTAACATTTTTTCGTTACGCGTCACATTTTTCCGTTACGCGCCATCTTTGACTTATGGAAGTGACGTAATAAATATATATATATATATGTTATATTGAAATGATCAGCAAAATCAAAGGGTTTATTTTAACTCTAATTCCAGTGAATTTCTAAAAAAAGTAAGTAATTACATCTCTTTTTCTAATACTTAGGTGTAATTATGGTATTTATTTTTCCACGTTATTTAAAATTAACCTCTGTTTTTGATTGTATTTTTCAATACACTAACACGTGGGTGTAATTATGGTATCAATTTTTTCTAATACTTGAATGTTGATAAGTTAGTTAGTTTCACTTGTTACGAGTGTACGCTAGTACGCCATTGACATATTAATACTATGGACTTCGGGTCAGCGATAAAAAGTGTCCGAACCAAAAGTAAGCCAAAACGCGAAATGATTTCCAATCGCAATTCAGTCTCATATTAGCTGACTGACAGAATACACGTCAATATTGCCGTAATGTATTATAAAAAACTTGTAAGAACTACCCGAGTAAGGTGAGAAAAGAAGACGGTGTACCATATTTTCAGTAAGTAAATATTTACTGATAATTTTAAAGTATTATTTTGCTTAGAAACAGGCTATTTTATTAAAATTTTAATGAACTATAGAAACGAATTGCATAACCAACCAATATGAACAAAAGTATCTATCTGTCCTTTTCCCATACGCTACCCGCGTATAGGATAGAAGGAGTGCAATATGTTTATCTAATTACCCACATTTAGTTCAGATCTGCCGTGAGCAATAGAATATTTTAGAACAACGACTGCATAGAGTTATTTTGTTGTTTAACATTTGAGTTATTTAATTACTTAATTTTTGAACGAAAATAATTTGATTATTTTCAATTCAAAAATTTTTATTTTTTATGTCAACTTTTATTTTTATGTCATGAATATTAATCAAATAACTTTTACCATAATGGTATATTAATTTGATAACTATAAGAATTATCTACATGAATTTAGGAACAGTTATTTAAAAAAGTGATCTAACGTCATTGAAGTAAAAAAATATATTTTCAGTTTAATTAAAAAGAGGAAAATATCGAGAACTTATAATTTCAAAGTAAAGAACTATGTCGAGTGGCATATCATTTTGTACATTAGTGGATTTGGTTTGTAATTAATTATTATTATAACTAATTATTATTTTATACAAGATAATTACAACAATTATTATTTGGTACAAGATTTATCCCAGCATATAGAGGTCAGGGATATGTAAATATAAATTAAAATTTGCTGTAAATATAATATATAAATATAAGATGCCAAAAAAATTTTAAAGCTACCGACTCCACACCATTTATGTTGTCCTATTTTCACGAGAAGCTGTCATGTCAAAAAAAGGCTGCCATGGTAACTGTCAATCGAAGCTGATTGCTTATTGCATGCAATTAGACCGTTGCAAATTAGACTGTATAACAATACGATAAGACATACATTGCAATGTTATTTTGTGTATAAAAAGCATAAATACATCCTAGTGTGTATAAAATATCTTGGGACACTTTTGACGTAAATTTTGCATTAGACCCGAAGTCCATAGTATTAATATGTCAATGTAGTACGCAAACAATTTTTATATAGATGTTATTATCATGGCATAGCAGCCATGATATTAACTAAAACTCAGCGAAGCCACTTGCATCTTTTTTGTGGAGCCAATGGATTGGGTAAGAAGCTTGTTTGACGTCTCAAAGTACTCCTTGGTGCACTCAATGGTGTCTTCATCTACAGTGGTGGCAGGAGGTACGCATATCAGCGTTTCCTAAGGCGTCTTCTACGATGCAAGTGAACATACGAGTAAGCCGCCTGCTTTCTCTCCCGCAACGAGGCCTTAACAATACCCTGCATAAGTACATATTTACTAATTCAAAAATATGTACCAGTAGAACTTAGATGCACCTGAAAGATATCCCGTGGAGAGAAAATAGTAGTAGCGCTAGATAGAGCATTTTAAATTAAGATTATTTAAATATAAATGCTTGTGGAGCTCTAGCTAGCTAGCGCTTTTCTGTTCTGTTTTAAAAACCTAGTCTACCTTCTAACTAAACAATAAAATATTTATATCTGACATAAGTTTACTCCTATGTCTGTTCGAGGTAGTAATAGTTATTTGTTATGCAATAAAATAATCGTTTGTCACGAGAATACCGTATTGAATACCAAAGCTAAGACTCTAAGATGTATAGAAATAGAATACGGAGCTTCCCAAAGGGATTTTACAAACTGGAGGTAAATAATTTACACCTGAAAGCAACACACAACTTTTTATCACATATTATTTACAGTGAGGAAAGTGATATATGAAAAATCTCTTTTTGGAATTATGCTAGTAGGGACATACTTACCTTAGATTCTTTTGTAATTAAAAGAAAGATATTTACTGCTATCATATCTATTTTATAAAGTAAACATTCATCATTCAATATGATTATTTTTTAGATATTATTTTCTCAATTTATGAAATTTGAGATTCTAGTTAATCTAACAGAGATTAAGAAGTGAATTGAATTATTGCATTTATTTATGTTAAATTAATTCATTTAAAAATGTACATAGTATCCGCCTCACCAGTTCGTTTTGCAGGAATTTAGCTTTGACAAGCTAGTGTCTTGATAATATTCTATAACGAATAGTACAGATTCATAACTATATCTAAAATATTATATGCTGAAATATTAAACAGCGTTTGAAATTGTAGAATTTATAAGGCCTTAAAACAACCAAAGCCTCGGTAGGTTTTAGTGATTTTCTCAAAGAATAAGAGCCTAATAAATCTAAAAACAGGCACTGACTTGAGAAAGTATCTTTGTTCTGTAACTGTGAATTATTCCCTATACAATTGAAGTTCCACCAGTGATCTCAGAAACATCTAACTGTCTATTCCTTAAGGGAGGACCCATGAATTATGGATAAAGTCGAGATCCGAAAAACCGTCCTCATTCTTGCAGGCTGTTTACTATTTACAGGGTTCCGTGGTAAAACTAACAGAAATAGTAATAGTCTGTAATTATAATAAGCCAATTAATTCACTGCATAATGTTATGATGAATGAATCATGGATGATGAAAGAAAAGCTCAGAAATACTAAGATTGTAGTTTAGTACTATTCTAAGCTACTAATATTATCCCAATTTGACTACAGCAACCAAACCTAAGCAAGCAAAACTGTGGAGCATAGCTAATACTATTATATACTTAGTTATCTAAATTATGCCAACGTCTTTTGACCTTCTGACCCTTCAAAGGACTTAGACTTGGTGTCGGTTGTTTAAACAGACACATGAGAACCAGATAGGTGGGTTCTCTAAAATGAAAGTTACAGGTACGTTATAAGAAAAAGGCTTGAATTTTGGTTGCGGAGTGTCCGTTATTTTATTGTTTCGGTTTATATACAGAAGGACACAGACATAATAGAAATAATACATAAACAAAACATAGACACAAAAAATAGTAAAACAATACAGATTAAAAATATTTATTATCTAAAGCCAAAATTGAGCTATAAGTTGGCGTTGACCATAGATGAAAGACTACTAGATGGAGTCATAACGCGGCTATAGGTTCAAGAGCGTGACAGACTTATTTCATTCGGCCTTTATTAGAAAATGACACAAGATTATTTTTTGTCCCTTTCAGCGTGTTCGTTTTTATTGTTTGTCAAGAGTGGAGTTTGTGACAAGCAAGGGACATATCTGAGCAATTATTAGCTTTTTATTAAATTTGCTGATAAATGTGTTGGGTTGTAATATTTTCGTCTGCAACAGTCGCAGCGAACAGAAAATCGAAGGAATTACGTTTCATACGTAAGTAGGCATAAACTTCATTGATTGATGATTTAAAGCTTAGATATGTTATTTTTTAGCAAATTTCATGTATTATGCGTTTACTAAACTATCTTATATAAAGTAATATTTCGTATTTTACGATATTTTAAAACATAACGTTTTATGATGTACTTTAAATGTTGACATGTCATCTCAATAAGGCTGATTTTGTGGTGTCGGGCGTTAAATAATAACACAACCGATCGTGATTAAAGTATGTTTATTACTACTCTTAAGCTATTACAGTACTTCTATTTATATTACTCCACTACATCATCGGGGTAAATTTAAAAAAAAAAATGTCAAATACGATTTTTTTTTTTTTTTTTTTTTTTTTTTTTTTTTTTTTTTTTTAACATACATGTATCTGCATAAAATGCCGAATAAAATATTATATTACTGATAAACTTTTTTTTTTTAAATTTCTTATTTCCTAAAACTTATAATTAATTAGTTAACACATTCATATCATAATCATATTTTAAGGTGTAAGTATAAAGTGTTTACAAGTTAAAGGAATGACACTGTCATCGTGCCTTGATAATGAAATATAATATTGTTAACACAGGCTTGAAATACAATACCGCTAGGTAGTAGCTAGCTATAATAATGGATAGGTATCTATCGTAACTAACGCTAAACACTTAATACTAGGTTACGTATGGTTTTGTTCTGTTTTTGTGGACACTATCCACTTTTCCGTCTTTTTCAACAGTAACGTTAGGTCCATTTTCACTTATTACTTTATAGGGTCCTTTATATAGCATATCTAATTTTTTACCAGTTTCATTCTTGATTAAAATTAAATCACCTCTTTGATACTTGATCGAATTACACTTTTTATCCCATACATCTTTCCTTTTCAATTTACTTAAAACTAAGTTTTTATGCGCTTCCTTCCATGCTAACTGTAACCTATACCTAAGCTCTAGTGCATAATTATCTGGATTGTAGAGTGGCTTTACCACATTATCTCTTAAATTACTAGGCAAGTTACAACTATTGCCAAATACGAGTTCGTACGGCGTATACTTAGTCTGAGTATGGACAGTAGTGTTGAATGAAAAACACCAAAACTGAAGCCACTGACTCCATGTCTCTTGATGTCCATCACATAAAGTTCGTAAGAAGGCAGCGAGGTGTTTATGAGTATTTTCCAAGGAGCCTATCGACTCATGATGATAAGCTGTCGAGCTTACCTTTTCAATTTTAAGTAGCTTGCACACCTCTTTCATCGTTTCTGACTGAAATTCCGTTCCTCGATCTGTCGCGATAACTCTGGGAAGTCCGTACCTTAATATGAAGTTATTGACAAAAGATTTTGCCACACTTACCGTGTCTTTACGTTGTAAGGGATACGCCTCGACGTATTTACTCAGCTCGCATTGTAAACTTAAAATATAAACATTATTGTCTATGTCTTTATCTAAAGGACCTATGATATCTAAGTATATTTTTTCAAAAGCTTCCGATGCTGTCGTCGTCACGACCATCGGTTCCACTATATTTCTAGAATACTTACTAGTTTGGCACTTGGCACACTTGCTTACGTATTTCCGCACATCGGATTCCATACCAGGCCAAAAGTACTTACCTTTTATATTGTTGATCATGCGTTGTACACCCGCATGCCCACTCGTAGGTAGTAGATGATAATCATGTAGTATGCATATCTTTTCTTCATCATTGAGGACTCGTTTTATACCTTTTAATATATTTAATTGCGGTCCGGACCATTTTTCTCTACTTTTTATTTCATTTATTAGTTGCTTTAAAAATTCTACGTTTCTTTCATCTTTAATTATACATAGTCGTTCAATATTCAATTCATTACAAAATTCCTTCAATAAATTCGCAAATTCGACTCGCGTAAAATGCGACATATAATTGAGGTTTATGTAAATTGAATGAGTCGAGACCTCATACGCTAAACATTCTTTTTCATAAGTTAGAGTTTTCTTAGTTAACTGACTTCCTTGAATAAATTTCAACTCTACGTAGTCACTCGGTTTCCTTAGTATCTCTGCGATTCTCGGTTGGCCAGACCTTGATTCGGCAGGTATACAAGGATCCCTTGTGTCTGTGCTTTTATTCACCTCCTCTTTGCATAACTTAGCTTTCTGTGCTCTCGTCATAACCAAACTAACTTTACTATTTAATGATTTCAATTCTTCCGAACTTATGGTCACCCTACTTAAAGCATCTGCCACGTTATCACTGCCTTTTATGTACTCGATTTTAAAGTCGTATTCTTCCAACTGTAATCTGAACTTTAAAAGTCTCGTTGACGGATCTTTCATACTAAATAGATAAATTAAAGGTTTATGATCGGTCTTGATGACAAATTGTTTTCCGTATAGGTATGGTCTAAAATGTTTTATGCTCCAAACTATTGCCAAAAGTTCTTTCTGAATAATTGGATAATTTAGCTCCGCTTTATTTAGAGGTCTGCTAGCATATGCTACAGGTTTTAAATTTTTATTACACAATACTGATCCGATAGCTATGCCTGACGCGTCTGTTTGGAGAACAAAGGTGTTAGTATGTGAAAAATCTGGATATTGTAAGATTGGGGGTGTAGTTAATTTGTGTTTCAAAGTTTCAAAGCTGTTTTGACATTCTTTAGTCCATAAGAATTTTACATTTTTTCGACATAATTTATTCAATGGTAAAGTGATTTCGGAAAAATGAGGTATAAACTTTCTGTAATAGTTGCAGAACGCTACAAATCGCCTAACTTCGTCCGAATTTGTTGGTACCGGATAATGTTGTAATACTCTAGTTTTCTCTGGATCGGGCAGAACTCCATTAGCTGACACCACGTGTCCTAAATATAATAACTGTCTTTTCATAAATTCGCACTTATGTGGGTTGAGTTTAAGGTTCATTGTTCGAAGACGCTCAAAGACATCCATTAAATTTTTATTATGAATCTCCATATTTCTTCCAAAAACTATTAGATCATCGCAGTAAATAAAACATTTTTCATAGGTTAGACCTGACATTGCGATGGACATAACCCTCGAGAAGGCATTAGGACTAATTTTTAAACCCATGGCTAATCGCTTCATTCTGTATTGCCCAGTACTTGTGCCAAAGCTAGTGATATTCCTACATTCGGGTTTTAAACTAACTTGATAAAATCCTTGATACAAATCCAAATGGGTGAAATAAATACTTCCGGACAGAGAGTCTAATATCTCAGTTATGTTGGGTAAGGGAAATTTATCGTCCTGTATCGAATCATTAACTTTTCTGTAATCTATTACTAAACGCCATTTTTTGTTACCTTCTGACTTTTTAGGCACTAATAGTATTGGACTATTCCATTCGCTATTAGAGGGTTCTATTATGTCGTCATCGAGCATCCGTTGCACTTGTTTATTAATTTCTTGTTTCGATGACTGTGGAAGCCGATAAGGTTTTGTATACACGGGTTTGGTATTAGGTTTCACCATAATCGACTGTTCTACGACGTTCGCTGTACCTAACCTGTCACCTTCCAAGAAAAATATGTCGGAATACTTGGCACATATTATTTGTAGTGATTTTCTATCGTTAGAATCTAAATGATTTAGTTTTAATTCTGTTAATAGTTTCTTTACACGACTAACATCTTTTTGAGACTGGCTAAATGAACATAAATCGTAGTTTTCTAAATAATCAATATCTCCCGACTGAATAATGTTAGATTTGAGAATTTTCATTGGTTTTTCGCCCGTATTCAATATCTTTACTGGTATTTTTCCCCTAATTGGCTTTACGATGCAACCTGCTAAAAATATGTTTTCATGTAACTGTTTCGGATATATAACACTATCTTTATATACATTTTTACTGATACTCAAATAATGAATTGATTCGCTACGTGATGGAACCGTTAAATATTCTTCTGATACTACATCTTTACTAGTACATTTACTTATTTGTAAGGTACATGTTTCATAATGCTCTAAATGTAATGTGAGTCGGTTCGTAGGTAAGTCTATGTTTGCATTATAAGTTCTAAGAAAGTCTAAACCGATAATACCGTCCGCTCCGCATGGAACGTGATCGAATAGGTATAACTTGTGACGAAATGTAAAACCGTTTGCTGACTGCAATGGAATATACGCGAAACATTTCGATTTTATTTTTCCACCTATACCTTTTATGATTGTATTACTGTCATATTTTATTATGTTACTTTGAATGATTTGACTGTTAATGATAGATAAAGATGCACCAGTATCTAATAAAAACTTACATTTTCGATTGCTGCAGAACAGATAGATGAAATCCAACCCTTCACATATGAATGCATAGTTAGGCTCGAAAAAACTCTGCCAAATTTAGATCTTCTTCCTTCTGCTCGGACTCTGTGACGTAGGCATTGCCTTTGCGATAATAATTATTATTTGAGTTACCTCTATAAAATCTTACGTTATTCCTCGGATATCGGGACTGATTGTAATTCCTTGTTGGTGCCGTATTACTTTGATAATTATAGCGACTTATATTGGGCTGATTGTGTCCTCTCTTAACCTGGGATATGGGTTGATACGTACCTCCTCGCGAAGGTGTATAGCCGCGGTAAAACTGTCGTCCGCGATTGTACCTGGGGTAACGATAATATGATTGATTTCGGTTACCTTGTGAGTAGGAGTATACTGCTGTTTGGGACGAAGACCCGGGGCTTGCCAGCTCCTCGTCTTCCGCTGCGCGCACAGCATCCTTCAGCGCGCTGTAGTTTCTAGCTGATATTATTGTACTCAGCCGCCGATTTCGAAGACCATCTGAAAATCTTTTTATTGCCAACCGTTCGTTTAAAGGTCTCAATATTTCGCGTGCTTTTTCATTTTCGCCAGCTTGTGTTATAGTGAGCCCTATAAAAAGTTCCTCCAACTTTTCCCCATATTTGCTAATGGACATATTATTTTGAGATAAGTTATTTATCTGTGATAGCAAGGAATTGGCTGATTTCTTAGTTAGCAAATATTTCTTTATATCTAATAATAAACTTTCAATTGTAGAATATTCGGGATTCAGCTTCAACTTAGCTGTTTTAGATAATCTTGTTTTCAAAACAAATGAAATCAACAATTTCTTGCTCTCCTCACCTTTTAAACAGTTACTATACATCTCGATGCCATCTATAATTTGCTCAATATTTTCTTGCCTACCATCCATTAAAGGAATCAACGTACTCGCGGTTTTTAAATCAAAGTTATCCATTTTTTGTACAATTTCTATAGGACCTACTTGCATATAATTAACAATTTTCTTATAAGTTTCCTCAATCGCTTCACAAGTTAATTCTATATCTGATGACTTTGTTAAGTGCAAAGTTTTTATATGTAATCTATAATCCTTATATAATGCAATAACATTTTTAAATTTTTTGCTGGCCTAACTTTTCTTGTCGCCTTTTAGGTCCCAACTTTCTAATGCTCTCACTTTCACATATAAGATAATTATAAATCTCTAGTAACCTATCCATACACTATTATATTTATATAACTAATACATCAATACTAATATAACTAATACATCAATACCCATTATTTTATTTTTATTTTCACTTTCACTTTTTTCTTTTCTCACTTTTTTTTTTTTTTTTTTCACTTCACTGTTGTACTTCTGGATTAGGTGGGTCGCGGACCGCCGGTTGATGCCCGGACCAACGCGCCCGTATCCTTCTAAAAGCTTCCTCCCGTAGCTCCTGTCTCACCAGCCCGGTGTGGCATTTTTTATATTTTTTTAAGCCAATATAAATTATGGCTAGCGCACAAACTCCCAGAATTGAGGCTATCAATATGTTGCTAGTTGTTACCTCTGTGTTGTTGCCGTCTTGTATCACTACCTCTTTGTTTTGGCATTCACACTTTGCGCATTTGTTGCCCATAATTTTTATAATTTATATTTCCTTCGCTGCACATGTACCCCTGACAATTGACTTATTAATTTTATTCATCGTAAAAGTCTAGATTCGAACACCGAGGCACACACGAATGCCCCGCGTCAGCATTATTCGCCGGACATTGGACACCTCGCTGTCACGGTCGCCATGTGGTGTCGGGCGTTAAATAATAACACAACCGATCGTGATTAAAGTATGTTTATTACTACTCTTAAGCTATTACAGTACTTCTATTTATATTACTCCACTACATTTTTTTTTTTTTTTTTTTTTTTTTTTTCGTGATTAAAGTATGTTTATTACTACTCTTAAGCTATTACAGTACTTCTATTTATATTACTCCACTACAATTTGCTGTCTCACGAGTGGACACGCTATGGGCTCTATCTAGTTGTCTTTAATCTATGTTCGCTTAATTAAACCAAAAATCTATTTTAGTATGTCCCTAGGTCACAAGATAACGACCTGCTGTCAGAGCTTGCTAGATTCATTAGTTCCGGCTATAAACAGTGATACGAGTATGTTATATACTTATCCTTTTTAACATAAATTAAAAATAACTCATCCATAAGGCACATTCAATTAAACCTAATTACCATTCTTTTTAAATAAACTATCCAAGTTAACGAGCAGGTCGACTTATTTATCAAATGTATGCAAAGATGTTATAGGAGGAAGTATACCCAATATACGAAATTCCCTTTAAATTTTACAAAAACGGTAACAGGCGGAAATCGACCTCGAGACTTTACGGAATTTAGTCCGACTTTAAACAATGGAAAATTACTTATTATGACAATTACGGAACCCTACACAGTACGTAGGTTCATACTGACTTGCTTTGCGTTTTTTGATTACCCTAGTGAATTTGTTTACTACTACCTCATTTTCTTGAAAATACATTATGAATATCTAAGGATTCTTGAAATTGAGCAAAATTTAATATAAAAAGTTTCTTTGAATACTTACCTAAAGTTCTTCTAAATAATATGATTATATTTCAAAATATTTCAACGTATTCGACTTTCAAATTACAAAAACTAAGGTAACAAGGTTGGATATTGGTTTTTGATATGGTTGTCACAGCAAATAGCAAATTACTATACCGAGAATCAAGTGGGACTTTTTTACCAGGTCTTTACAAGGGCTTTACCCGACTGCGTCAGAAAGAGGGTAAGATTTTTCGAGCACATGTATGTATGCATGTATTTTTGTCCATTTCTATGATCACAGCCTAATTGGATGGACAAATTTTGACACAGAAGTATCGTTAAATTCGTCAGAATTGTGGCAGTGACATGGACTATATAAATTTTCAAAATAGTGACTGTAAATGAAAAAAAAATTATAAGAAAAAAACATTTTTAAAAGAAGCTTTTATTTAAACGCCCTAAAAAAAGAAAATGAATTTTTCCTTGAAAATTTTAACTATCAACTTATAACCTCATTTATATGATTATAAAAACTTGTCTCGAGGTTCAATTACCTATCAGTATTTAATTATATTGAAATTGAAAATATAATAAAATTAGCAGATCAATTTACATAATTAAATAAGTACTAATTTAATTACAAATCGCGCGACAAGATTTTATGATTATATAAATTGTATATAATGAGGTTAATGATGTCACATACTGTATCTTGCATTGTCATCCAAAGTAACCGTGTATCCAAAATCGGTTGAAGGTATCTACTTTAAAATTGAGCTCAAATATTCCACCCGAACTTACATACTTACAATGCAAGTTAAATAAAAGCTTTTAAAAACGAGGGATGTGTACTTATGTTTTTTATCTTGTATTAAAATTTTATATAGAATAGATAAGATTTATATAGCAATCCTTGTTTTCTCTTTTCAGCTCATTAATTCTAGGCATTCGGATTTTTTGTTCTTATAATAATATTTTTATGACGTTATATTCGCCACTTCAATTCCATAAAAATAATTGACGTTAACTTTTACTTGGCTCGCAGTTTAGGAATTTTCTATTTTTAGTTTGTATTTTGATATTAATAAACACTGCAATATAAAAGGCGTGTTCGAGTCATAATCACGAAAATGTATAACGAGAAACCTCGGCTCACACTTCACTCATTTAACTTTACTTTGTACGTATTTTCTCTTTTCGTACCCATTATTTCCTCACCAGTGAGCCTGTTTCGACCATCAGAGAGGACGGCACTTGCAGGAATGGTGTCACTGTTTTGAAAATTACTGTTTTAAACTTACTGAAGTGTGTTTTTGCAGTATTTTAGTAGAAATTTCCTTTGTTTCTAAATATTCTAGTTGTGAAATGAGACTGACGTTTGTTGTAGCCCGAGGGATATTATTATCATTATGAAATAATAAAGGTGTTTACAATAAAAGGAACCTCGACTAAGTTCGTGGTTGAAGGAGCGGAAGCAAGGTGCGTTTGGAATGTACAATTTTTTGTTTGTGACTTTACTTTTTTATATTAAAGTAAACATAGCTATTGCGATTGATTCTAGAAAGTACACCGCACATTTAGAATTGTTTAAGTGTAAGCCTATTTTCAAAAAACTTTGAATAGTTTTATGTAAGTTTTTAGGTCTGGCGTATAAATATTATTTATAAAGAAGCATATTTTCTCGGTTCGAAACGAAACTTATGCAGAGGGTTTTTAACCATTTTAGGTAACTTGGGGCTTCGGGAATCGCAGAAAAGACAGCAAAACAATTATTAATTAAAATTACACTTTCGTTAATTTTGGTATTATTGATTGAACAAACATCTAGCTCAATAAAAAGTCGGTAGCCATCGCTTACATAACATCTAAAGCAATAAATATCTCAAAGAGATTTTGTTAATTTCTGTTTCTTGTTGCCCTAATTGAAATTCCTATAGCAAAGTTAAACGAAAGAGTTGAACGTAACCTTTAACCTTTCGAAAATTTACGTGCCTAAATAGGTCACACTGAGGCAAAGTGAACTTTAAAATTGGCCTGAATCACGAAGTTAATTGATTAGCCTTTTCAAAGCGTTGCCTCCGCGTCAATGTGATCGAGGATGTAATTGGACGGGCGCTGTACGACCGGGCGAACTTAGCATTTGCGCTGAAGACTGAATTGATGAACATCCTAATAGCCGTTCTTAGTAATTACTGAAAAATTTTATTGAATGTGAATCTAGTTTGAGTAATTATGTCTAGAAATAAAAGATTAACTGACTGATAACATAACAGTTAATAATGAGGAAGAATTTCGAAATAATTTTTCGTAGTGACGACACAAAACTAAAAAGTCGATTTCAAGTTTTTTTCTGCAATTAAAAGATAAATTTGACACCATATTTTAGTACCTTCCTACTTACGCTTGAGTGAACATACACACATCTGATGAACTTATCTTCAACTAGCGGATGCCAGTGAGTTCGTTCGCGTGGACTATAATTTTGAAAATATAAATAGCCTAATTTACTCCTTGTAGTCCTTATTAGCCCTCAAAGATGAATAATTTTCTCCGTTTTCTCCACACATTCCACTGGTTCTTCGCTTTTATTGGTTGCAATGTGATGTTAAATAGCCTTAAACCTTGCTCGATAAATTGACTATCTAACACTAAAATAATTTTTCAATTAGAACCAGTAGTTCCTGAGATTAGCGCGTTCAAACAAACAAAGTCTTCAGCTTTATAAAATAAGTATAGATTTTCTGAAATGCTTCCTATTAAAAAAAAAAAATTAAAGAAACATTCGTATAAAAAAAACAAACAGCAGTTTGTTTTATAGAAACTTTAATAAAAGGCTATGCTCAGTTAAACTAGCAAAGTAATGAATTAAAACAGAATAGAATTCTGCGAACACTGCGTATATTGGCCCGTGCCCGTCCGACAATAGTTCCATTTGTCCAGCTCCGCTGCAGCCTGTAGGTAAGGGCTGTAATTGCATCCGTCCTACTCAATCTGTTCACAGCGCGTCGCCTTTGTAATCTCAACGCAACTGCACTGGCGTTTATTTTTTGAGAGCTATCAGGTTTTAGCACCTTCCTTTATCTGTCCGTAATATGAACAAAAAATAAAAAAATATCTGTTATTTTTATAATTCAACTTCCTCGCTGGTCCAGTAATTGGCCTATATGGCTTTAGATCACAAGCTTCAAGTCCTAAGCCAGGCTATGTAATATTGCGTTAGTCCTGCTTCTAAGAAAATTTCAGAAAAATGGGAACTTGCTGACGTTACACCTCCCTATCTCTGCGATCTCTTTAAGCTCTCGTTACCGTCATTGTCATTCATCGTTACCTGTCATTGTCACATCTGGTAGTGGTCGTTAAAAGTGTCAAAATATTATCACCCTATGCCCGCCAAACCGCATTAAAGCAGCGTGATGAGTAAACTATCTTGACTTTATATTCGTCCTATAAGGACCCTTCCTTATTCCTTAGCCTGGTCCTGTTCTTATTCACTAATAATTATGATTTATAGCTTACCTAACATTGACGACTAGGACCATCTGGTCTTAGTCGTAAAGATAATCTTATTTTCAAGGATCTGACTCTCCTTCAATTTTAGTTTTCTCCGCGCTTGATTTTCTATTTCCACTATTCAACTGATGTCTCGATTTTTAATCCCGATGCTGTCATGGCATTCATGGTACATCATCGGAACCTTTTCAACCAGTTAATAAAGGGTAGTTGAAATCCATGCAATTTAATATATAATCTTGGGACATATATTAAATTTCAAAAAATGCATAACTACAGTTACTAGCACGTACTATGAAATGCTAAAAGACTTGCAATTTTAACATTCCAAAATAACATTTTTGCAATCATCATACGAACTAACCAAAAAAAAATAAAAGAATGCACTTATCTAATTGAATTACATTTCTATGATGGAAAAGATTCTACCATTTTGGTATTTCATTTTCGATATCGCTGACAAATAGAGCCTCGCGATATACACCTGGGAAATTAGCATGTAAATTCCATTCCGCTCTCGCGAACCTGTATTCCCGGGTTCTTTGTTTTCATCGAAAATTTAAGGATATAAATTCTCAAGGGTTCGCGATATATGCGCCCTTAACTAAACCTCTCCATTCAAACGCCGCAAATAATCCAAAAATACTAAAACACGTTTGTAGAAAGTACATGAGTTGGAAAATCGTTGTGCAAAAAAGTTTAGATTAACAAAATCGATGATTGATTAAAATGTTTACGTTAAGGTAGTTATGGATATTTTTTTTTCTTTTTTATCGACTACAAGTTGGCCCTTGACTGCTATCAGACCAGATGTTAAGTGATGATGCAGTCTAAGATGGAAGCGGGCTAACTTGTTAGGAGTGGGACGGAAATCCACACCCCTTTCTGTTTCTACACGACATCGTACCGGAACGCTAAATCGCTTGGCGGTACGACTTTACTAATCGGGTAACTAGCCACGACGAAAGCCTCCCACCAGCCAGACCAAGACAAATTAAGAAAAATCTCAATCTGCCCCACCGGGAATCGAACCCAGGACCTCCGTCTTATAAATCCACCGCGCATACCACTGCGCCACGAAGGTCGTCAAAATAAGTGTGGACATATGAAAATTAAATGTTCTGAGCCGGTTTGTTAATAAATAACAATCCATCAACCGACATACAACCGATGAAGGGCCAATACATAGGCCTAGTTTAATAACTTCTAAAAACAATACTCTTGAGTCGCCTATATCCAATGGCTCTCTGCCTACTGGCAACCACAAGCGACTAAAGAGGTTCCTTTATTATATATTATAGGCTATCTATTCCACTGGATGAATGATTATATAGTAGATACCTATGTCTTACTGCATAGATGAGCCTCCCTACTTGCAGGATATGTAGATATGCAGCTCAGATCCACTATCATATGCCCCAGTACGGGCTTAGGAATGAAAATGTTTTAGTTTCAGACTAAAAGTTCATTTAAGTCAAATCACAAATTTTTAGATACACGACAAAATTCTGAAGTAATTTTTTTTAATTACACGCATGGTCACCCGCTAATGTGGTTGTATGTGATTCGTTATCTGCAACCACTGTTCCAATTATTGTTTCTATTATTCCCACTGAGAAAATTGAATTTTCCCACAATTCAGCGAATTGAAATGCAGCTACAGGTTTCGAATAAAACAAACGCTAAATTTTCCAATCCAGTTTTAGACTAAGTAATTCTATTACGAGCGCAACAAAGCAAGAGACGACTACCTACACTGCAGTCCCATAAAGTTGAGATCCAAAGGAATGCCTTTAATAAATGTTTCTACGCTGTATTTTCATGATTTTATTGTTCTATTTAACAGTGTGTTTCGTAGAATTTAAGGTAAAAGGAATTAAATAGAAGTTTTTCAGAATTCCACAGGGCCATGTCCTGTGCGAGAAATCCGATTGAAATGCAAAATAACGACACAAAAGAAATTATTGCTTATTATTTTATATTAGCAGACGCCCGCGACTCCCTCCGCAAACTCAAAAGTATGTGGATTTTCTAACGGTTTACATCAATAGAATGATTCCTGAGGAAGGTTTTTAGCATACCTTCTTAACGATAATTTTTGTAAATAGATTTAATGAAAACGCTGCCTATGAGAAAGAAAAAAATTGAACGTCTTGGAGCGCCCAACAAGTGACAACTCAAATACGGCTAACACTGTGTGCTAGAATGAGAAAGGAGGAGCCTATCAATAACTGCAGTATGCACGAGTGAAGGGGAAGTTGGATACTAGCTTATTGTACACACTTTACCCTCCTAGAAGAAGTTATCACTTCAACAATATATCGTAGGATTGTTCCTCTATATAACAATAAAAAAGTCCGCGATGGTGTTATTCTGTCAAATAATTTGATTGCGTACAATTTTATTTTTAGTGTTGTTACAATGTTACTATACGCTGTACACTGATTTTCTCGTGGACGACTTCATCCAAACAAAGCTCGATCAGCAATGTAATAGATAGTTGTAACTAAAGTAATAAAATTCCCAACTCAATTAGGTATATTTTATGAAATCGGGGCACCTACCTAACATTCTACTAACAATGCATACTCTCTTTGACTTTTGTCCTCTTTCAAAACCTCCATCAGAAAAAAAAATGCAATTAGTCGCCAACGAACGTGCTTACTAATTAACTTGATCCGGTTTCTTTATTTCAGACTCCATTTACATTCAACCCAGATCTAGCCGTTTTGAAAAAAGTAATTTATTTTACTAACTGTTCTAATTTGAGAATTAACATTGTTTAGTTAGTTCCGCTGAAATAGAGCTTCATCTAGAATTTTTTCTTTTTATAAATTCTTTATCTGTTTTTAAACTCTAGCGTGAAAAGGAAGAGTGTTATATATAAAATCAAATCAGAATTCATTTATTTCAAGAAGGTTGTAAACAAGCTCTTTTGAAACATGAAATCTGTCAGTACGCAGTAACTGTACCACCGGTTCGTAAGGCAGATAAGTTGTGAGGCAGACAAATTGTGTGTCCGTTTGTCGGAGCTTTCAATTGAATGGACAGATTATGATGCGGTTTTTTGACGTGGTTGAGATGGTTTTTTGCATTACCTATACATTAGCTTATTTCCTACTGGGCCAAAGTACTAGCTTGTACAGATCTGATTGATTTTTAATTTGATAAGTATTGTTATTTCGGTGATATTTGTAGCCTTGAGCCAAATTGTATTTTATCAGATAGTTTGTAGTATCCTCAATTAATTAGAACTTTACAGCAGATACCGATAGATAAACAGATATACAGATCTACAGCGTGAAATGAAGATAGTCTCATCATCATCATCATTACAAGCCTGTAGACGTCCACTGTTGAACATAGGCCTTTTTTAGGGACTTCCAAACACAACGATCCCAAGCCGCCTGTTGCCAGCGGGTCCCTGCGACACGTTTGATGTCGTCAGTCCACCTGGTGCGGGGTCGACAATCTACCACCTTGGGCCCCCACCGTCCATCAGCTGTTCGAACTACGTGCCCCGCCCATTGCCACTTCAGTTCTGCGACTCGCTGAGCTATGTCGGTTACTTTGGTTCTTCTGCGGATCTCCTCATTTCTGATTCGATCACGCAGAGATACTCCGAGCATTGCTCTTTCCATCGCCCGCGGAGTGACTCTGTGCCTTCTTATGAAGCCCGCAGTCAGCGACCAAGATTCAGAACCGTAAGTCATCACTGGCAACACGCACTGTTCGAAGATAGTCTCAACGAGAGTAATTTGTTGAGAAGATTATGGTTAAATACGATATTAGATGTGGTAGCCGTAGAGTTGCAAGTAAACATGCTATACCGTGCCTCGGAGATCACGCCATCGGGCCCGGTCACATCAACATCTAACAGTGATCGTTACTGAATAATATATGCCCGCCTACCCGCATTGGAGCAGCGTGGTGAGTCTATACACAAGAAGGAGGGTTAATAGACTGATAATTATGATGCACCATACAAAGTTTTACTTTCTATTGTTGATCTTGAAAATGGTTAATTTTTATACAGTGTAGTAGATTTAACATATTTTTTTACAATATACCTAAACTTAATCTTCGTTCGAGCATTCTTAGGCCTGTGTGCATCACGATTTCGGTTATCATAACCAACGGTTAACATAAGCTAAACGTAAAATTTACTGTTCACGACAACCCGTAAGCCGGTTAAGGACGTAAACCGGGCGGTCATCTTAACCGAACTTACGTCCTTAACCGGCGTACGGGTCTTGGTGTACACAGGCCTTAATATGTACGCTTTACGTTATTTCATTCGGAAGAAGAATTTTCATTCGGAAAACCACGAGTTCCGAAAACCAGAAGAATTCACGTGGCTCGCACGTAAATAAGTTCACCTTACACCTCTTACATTGTAGTGATTGTGTCCGCCGCAGCCAGTCTAAAACTGGATTGGAAAATTGAATGTTTGCTTTGGTTCGGAGCGTTCGCTTTGCAATCCAGCGGTATTTGTGGACAAATTCAATTTTCTCCGCATCAATAAAATAAACAATAACTAGAGGACCGAAGGCTTCCGATATAAGAGCTAAACGCCTGGTATTCAACAAAATAGCCAATATTGACTTGGCGGTTTTTTGAACCTTTTTAATCATATGAATTAAAATTGTTTTTAACAGACAAAAAAACGAAGTAGATTCTTAATTCGACCCAAGCTTTTTAAGACGTTATGTAAATAAATTTTTTAACAAAAAATAGAACCGACTCAAAACGCACTGAAAAGTAAAAAATAACTGTGTCATTTAGTTGCTTTAATTTACTTAAGCATATCTGTGAAGTCGGTGCCAGCAAGTTTAAGGATCATTTATTTTACATAGTAAAGCGGTTTATGGGTTCTAGGTTGGCTGGCACCGACTCCTAGATATGCTTAAGTAAATTAAAGCAACTAAATGACACAGTTATTTTTTACTTTTCATAGTATATTATACGGTACTAGTAGCCAAAAAGCTACGGTTACCGAAACAAAGGCCGAAATAAGCGTGCCTCCAAAATTTGAAGAGTTCCTTCAATTTCCCCAGGATATCATCATCAGATCCTATCATGATGACAATGGGACCACCTTGGAAGTATTCCCTTTCTAATAAAAAAAAAATTATCAAAATCGGAAAACTCTGTAAAAAGTTGTGTGTGGTCATACATAAAAAAAACTGAGAACTGAGAACCTCCTCCGTTTTTTTTCGTCGGTTAATAAAACGTTTCGTTGTGTATACAAGTTTATAGATTTAAGTTTTAGTTTTAGTACCGTACCATACCTACCATATCTTATATCCTTTTACTTCATTTTAGGTATTTTTATTCATTCATTCATCAACATATAACAGTTGAAAAGTACAAGCAAGATACTTAACGGTATCATCATTATCAGCCTATTAAAGGCCCACTACAGGGCCAGGCCTCCCTCCTTATAGGAGAGGGGATATGGAGCGTATACACACCACGCTGCTCCAATGCGGGTTAGCGGTCTTAGGGTGATAATGTTTCATTTATTAACGATCACTATCAGATATAGATGATAGTGATTGGGACCGACGGCTTTACGTGCTCTCCGAGGCACGGGGGTGTAAAACCGCCAACTTCCAGACTCCGGGCTTGGAAAGTACAGAACATTTCATACAAAAATGAAATAAAATCTATAATAGCTCAGAATTATTCCGTGATCCGACCAAGAATCGAAACTAGAACCTCATGATCGAAGCCGCATAGTAGTAAAGAAAAATCCTTTAGATAACTAGGACAAACTTACGGTACGTGATAGGTAGGTATAGGTATGTGAAGTATAAGTTGTCGGATAGCTAGCTAGGTACACTTGGTGTAAGTACTTGGACGGCAAGTCCCCAACTCTCTGGGGACATAAACACTATTAAAAGTTGTCCTAACTCTGTGAGAGCTCCGACGCAACTAGTTTGAGGTATTGTCTTAAACCGAACACTGAGAATTCTTGTTCAATTCTAAACAGAAATAAGACGAAGTAAATATTTTATCAATAAATTAGAATATATTTACTAATTAACGAATTCATTAAAAAAATAATTTAGCAGTCAAGTACACATATAATAAAAGTAGATTTATACTTTTATTTGTATGTGCGCCGAAATAAATAGTTGTGAAATGTTTAGAACAGAAATACATAAATTGTTTATATGCACATAATTATTGTAAAAAGCAAATTTCAGGTAGGATTTCGCTAATAATGTCGTACTAATATTGTACTGATCAAAAACTTTTCGTACGCAATTAAAGTACTTACCTATTAAATATATCTAGGCTTTAAGTCTCAATTAATTGTTAAATAAAAATATAATATAACCTAGTATTATATTTGGTTAATGAGTCTAAAATGTACCTAGTATTCCCCGCAAGTTACTTTCAAAGCAATTCGGGTGTGCACATGGGGGTAGTACGCAAGCCCTCAGCTAGGTAGGGAATGGTAATTGCAAACGATAACTAAAACTCTATTTTCCAATTGCCGCTACCATACCGTCTCGCTGTAGTGGTGCTCGAGACGGGAATTCGTCACCTGTTGGGAAATAATTAGGCAAAAAAATCTGCACTAAAACAAAAAATCAGGTGCCGTAGTTAACAGCAGGCTTGTGTTAACCACTTGAGGGCAACTCGAAATTTCCAGACGGATTTTCGGTGGAAATATCGCTGTAGGTCTCGGCTGTAGGTAAATTTTCATCTACACGTAAGGGCGTTTGCACACGGCGCATATTATACGCGTAGACGACGCGTTTATTGCGTTTGTATCAGCATACTAACGACAGTTAAGGTAACCCTTCGCACAGAAACTACTAAGGTTTAGATTTATTATAAAGGGTATTTTAATCCCGATATTCCCTCAAAAGGAAGCTTTTGACGGTTTCTGTGGTGCAGTGGTATGCGCGGTGGATATAAAACGGAGGTTCTGGGTTCGTTTCCTAAAATTAAATATATATGAAAAATAGCTAGGTATGCAGGAGAAAACGCAAGGTAGTGCTGAATAAAATATTAAACCATAACAAAACAGCTGAAATATGATATATGTATTTTACTAACATATTAAGTACAATAAGTTGCAAAACCGTTTATTGTACTTAGTCATCTTTAGCGTTGTTATAACATAATATCTTTGATCGACATGTTAATCGTGAGAAATTAGGTACTTTGGGCGTGCAACTAGAATATAACGTTTTGTCTTGTCTGTTAAGTACGCAAAATACATAGATACACAAGTCTATTGGGATTTCTGTTAGCTTTCGAGAGATTTGTATTACTTCGTGCCTTTATAGCGCCTATAAATACTAATAATATACAAACGGAAGTATTAAGTGAGATCTCACTTGATGCAAAGTGTTGGTGCAGTCAATGGCAGCAAGTCCACTTTAAAAAGGTAAAAATATAATTTCATGCCAAGATATATCGACTAACTAACTATACTAAATTAACATTAAAATTATACGAAAATAATGTATGATAATGAATAGGATTCAGGCCTTAGATTGTAGCTCCACGGTAAAGGGAGTGGACACCGAAAAATTATGGGTTCGTTGGGCTACTGTCGTAGCTACTCCAAGTAGATACACGCTTCACGACGAACCAGAAGCTGATGTAGGGGGAGTCGCACACTGCTGAAACCCGAAATTGGAGGATAGAGTTGACACAAGTTAAGCTGGGGCGCGCTGCTTGCTAATATTAACACATTTTTTTTTCTTTTACAGTCAGAAACTATTAATAGAATTTCAGAATACTACAATTATCTGATCTATGTCGTTTTAAGATTAGAATTTTAATTCTAAGGCCTGTGTGCACCAAGATTTCGGTTGCCTATCATAACCAACGGTTAACATAAGCTAAATTTTTAAAATTTAGTATTCACGACAACACGTACGCCGGTTAAGGACGTAAGCTCGGTTAAGATAACCGCCCGATTTACGTCCTTAACCAGCGTACGGGTTGTTGTGAACAGTAAATTTATAGTTAACTTATGTTAACCGTTTTTTTATGATAACCGAAATCTTGGTGCACATAGGCCTAAAGATTAGAATCAAAAGGTAGTTAAAAAATCATGTGGCAGCTTTACTTACATCTGTGTCAGTGTCAGCTGTCACTTACATATTTATAACGTACTCTGTGGTCACTTATGTCACCGTATGTGCTTGGGCTGTGATGTGATTGTAAATGTAAACATGTGGTAAACAATATAAAAATAGCGGTTTCTTTACAAATTCAATATAAATATTTATTGGATTACGAGAAAAATGGACCAGGATGTTGCTAAAAAGCTTTTCCTAGAAGGCGGTACGTTTTTATTCCTGGGGGTACCTCAAGAGACCCAATTTGGTATTGATATGCAATGCTGGAATACCGATGAGGACTTTCGGGGAATAAAAATGATCCCACCAGGACTTCATTACGTACATTATTCTGCTGTGAGTAAAGGAACCGGCGATGTTTCTCCAAGGTGATCTTTCAGCTTTTTTAAATAAGTTTCTTGTATACATTTGTCGACTTCAAAAGATGGTCAACTAAGTTGTAATATCCAAGTTTGTGACCTTCGCCGACTGGCAATTTGCAAAAAATAAACAAAACTAACTACTAGACCTAACTAAATACATAATATTTTCTTATTAGTGTTTGTACTTGTTTATTGTTTTGTGAGTTATCTGAATAAAAGGCTATTATTATTTTGTTTAGCTACAATTATGCCTAACACGCATGTGGTATGCATTTGGCTAAAAGATTCCTATTCACTCTTGACATGAATGTACCTATAATGTGGTAGGTAGGTATATACATGTTCTCAATTTCTGGTTTTTAAATGTTTTACAGATCAGGATTCATGCACTACTTTAAAAAGAAAGAATTTCTTGTAAAAATTTGGGACAAAAATTTGGAAGATATAAGTAAAGATGAAATAACTGATGAAAGCATCCAGCGCCTAAAAGATAATTTGCTCAACTTGGACAGACATTTAGCACCTTACCCTTATGAAATTTGGCAGAAGTGGAAATTACTAACTTCACAAATCACAGGTAAGATTTAATTTAGTAGTAGAGGTCTTTGTAATAGACCATATAAGAAATAAAATCTTATCTCGGTATGCCAAACAGAAGTGTAAGTTAGGTTTAGGTTGTGAGAGAAAAGGGAAATCAGACAGACCGTCACCATACAGGGCTATGTAATGAACCAGTTAACCCTCCCATAACAAATTATCACTTCTAAAAGTTCTACTATTACGCTTCTTTCTACCTTCAAGCAGTAGGAACTGAGTATGGTTAAGTTACAGGCATTAAAATGTAGGTGTAAGCTTACAGTCCAATGTTATAAGTTGGTTTTCTACTTAATATCAAGTGGGGCCATCTAATGTAATTTATGGCAACATTTTTCTTGTACATATATAGATATAGTATATAACAGGTGCAACAGAGTACCTACTTTGTTTCAAAGGATTTTATTTGTAATATTATATTGGATCACTTAAACAGCTCCACATTCCCTCTCCTTCAGTAGGGTGGTCTGGCTCTTTAATAAGCCATCAAAATAGTCTCATATTGATAATTTTACAGGAGAGTTAGCAGAGAAGCTGTCACCAGAAAATGGTGTTATTAGAGCATCTGTTGAACTACTCTCTATGAGCAATGAAGAGAGACCACGAGGAGTTAAACAGCCTGAAGCAGTGGAATCTGATCCTAATAATGAATCAACAGACAGTCCCACTACCAGCCAGTCCAATGCTAAACGAGTTAAAAGAATAACAAGGGAAGAAAAAGAAGATTCAATGCTCCCTAATTTAAAACCTGCCCCTGGTAATTCAATATTGATTTTATTTCTATACTTACTTATGTCAATTTTTAACCATGTCATCATTATCAGCCATCAGCTCAGCATTTGATGCTGGACATTAGACCCCTCTAAAGATTGTCAAATGTTCCTATGTCATCTGTGACCAGCGGCTCTCATGTTTTCTGTAGTCAAACCAGACCATCTAACTGGTGTCAACCAATCCTATGTGCCCTGTTCATTGAGACTTTAGTTTAGTAAAGACATGTAAAAAATAACTGTGTCATTTAGTTGCTTTAATTTACTTAAGCACATCTATGAAGTCTGTGTCAGCAAGTTTAAGGAACATAGTAAAGCAGTTTGTGGGTTCTAGGTAATGTTCTTAAAGTAGAAACCTTAGCTGGCACCGACTCCTAGATATGCTTAAATAGTAAAATTAGTGATTTATCGCCACGTAACGTACTCGTGCTATCCTGTCATAGTATATTATATGGCACTTGTAGCCACAAAGCTACCGATACTTACACTAATACCGAAATCGCTGCAAGTGTGCCTATAAAATTTGAAGAGTTCCTTCAGTTTTCCCAGGATATCATCATCAGACCCTAACATGATGACAATTGGACCACCTTGGAAGTGTGCCCTTTCTAATACAAAAAGAATTATCAAAATCTGACAACTCTGTAAAAAGTTATGTATGGTCATACAAAAAAAAATATATATATGTGTCGAATTGAGAACCTCCTCCGTTTTTTTTCGCTGGTTAAAAACAACTTCTTCTCTTACTGATTTTCTCAATTTAATTTTAATCACATGGAGATATTTCAAGCACACCTCTACAATTTCTAAAGATGTAATGAATATAAACATTTTCAGGAGCTTCAATGAGGTTTACAGAAATACCTCGCGACAAGTACCCACCTGGAGCCACACCTGGGGAAATCACTAAGCATTACTTGGATCAATCCTATACTTTGGAACTGATGATCGCTCAACATGATGAGTATGTGTCAAGCTAATAACATTTATGTACTCTCATAATGTAAAACAGCAATTATTTTCATAACAATAAAATTCTTTATAATCATTTTATTAACTTAGATACACATTACATTGATTTATGATCTGCCTTTATGGAATTATTGTTTTTTTTATTGAAGCGCCACAATTCTCATAACTATATATAACAAATAAGCCACCATGAGCTATTGCTTTATAAAATTTAAGCAGAAATTAGTTAATATAGTAATTTTTTTGTTTTATATTACTGCTTAGTATTAGGTAGCATAAAGTGTGCTTATTATATTAATACTGATATTATTTCAGGCCCCTCCACATCATTGGCGAACTACAGTTTGCATACCTATGTTTCTTGGTCGGCCAATCACTGGACGCTTTAGATCACTGGAAGAACTTGGTCATGCTGTTATGCTCCTGCGAAGACGCCATACATAAACACAGAAGCATATTCTTTCATTTCATACAAACCATTGAAATTCAGATAGATGAAATGCCCGAGGACTTCCTAGCTGACATTGTTATGAATAAGAATTTAGTTTATAAAAAATTACGCGAGTTTTTCCGCACAGCACATATGGCAAAAGTGGATGGTAGATTACTAACTTTGATTGAAAGGTTGAAAGAAAACCTAACTACTAAACTAGAATGGGATTTCACTGGACTAGACACAGATGATGAGGATGAAAGACCTGTAATAGTCAGATTAAGTAATGTAGATGAATAATTTGATATATTTAAATGGCCCATTAACAGTCCACTGCAGGGCCAGGCGTCTCCCCTTATATATAGGGATATGGAGTGTACACCCAACACGCTGCTCAAATGTGGGTTGGCGGGCTAATGATGATAATGTTGTACATTAACAATCACTATCTGATAGTGAGCGTGACTGATAGTTTACGTGCTTTCCGAGGCACTTATAATTTTCAAAATAAAGAAAAATTTTGAATTATTCCACAACCTGATCCCAAGATTTGAACCCAGAACATTGTGATCGATGCCACATAAGCTAACCACTAAACCAGGCAGTCGAGCTAAATGGGTTTTCATGTATTTTCTAATGTGTAAATATTGTGTACCATTTACATTGTAGATAAATAAGTTGACATGAGTAATATCTAAGAAAATAAAATAAAATATTAATGGATACTTATTCGTGTTTAATTATTTAAAATAAACAATCACTAAGAAAAGTATTATTTTCTTTTCTTGATCTTATTCAGTTTCCTGTCGCCAAGCTGTTTCTCAAATTTAGCTTTTTTAGCCACCAATGGAGCACCTGAAAAAAATAGTATGGCAATTTTATATTTTGATTCTTAAATATCAACTCATCATTATCACCATATTAACGACCCACTACAGAGTCAGGCTTTCCTTCTTATACCCTTCCTGTAAGGAGGGAGACCTGACTGTAGGTATATACAGGGCGTCCTACGACTATGCCTTACCTTATGCACGAAAGTACCTTAATTATTGTAGATGGAACATTTAACTGAAAGAAGACTATTTTATTTTATATATTTAATAATTATTAAAGTACTTTCCCTCCATGTGACATAGCCATGGGACGCCTTGTATAATGCCCTCCATGTGACATAGCCATGGGACGCCCTGTATAATGCCCTCCATGGGACGTCCTGAATAATGCCCTCCATGTGACATAGTGACATAGCCATGGGACGTTCTGTATAATGCCCTCCATGTGACATAGCCATGGGACGCCCTGTATAATGCCCTCCATGTGACATAGCCCTGGGACGCCCTGTATAATGCCCTCCATGTGACATAGCCCTGGGACGCCCTGTATAATGCCCTCCATGTGACATAGCCCTGGGACGCCCTGTATGATGCCCTCCATGTGACATAGCCATGGGACGCCCTGTATGATGCCCTCCATGTGACATAGCCATGGGACGTTCTGTATAATGCCCTCCATGTGACATAGCCATGGGACGCCCTGTATAATGCCCTCCATGTGACATAGCCCTGGGACGCCCTGTATAATGCCCTCCATGTGACATAGCCATGGGACGCCCTGTATAATGCCCTCCATGTGACATAGCCCTGGGACGCCCTGTATAATGCCCTCCATGTGACATAGCCCTGGGACGTCCTGTATAATGCCCTCCATGTGACATAGCCATGGGACGCCCTGTATAATGCCCTCCATGTGACATAGCCATGGGACGCCCTGTATAATGCCCTCCATGTGACATAGCCCTGGGACGCCCTGTATAATGCCCTCCATGGGACGTCCTGAATAATGCCCTCCATGTGACATAGCCCTGGGACGCCCTGTATAATGCCCTCCATGGGACGTCCTGAATAATGCCCTCCATGTGACATAGCCCTGGGACGCCCTGTATAATGCCCTCCATGTGACATAGCCATGGGACGCCCTGTACAATGCCCTCCATGTGACATAGCCATGGGACGCCCTGTATAATGCCCTCCATGTGACATAGCCCTGGGACGCTCTGTATAATGCCCTCCATGTGACATAGCCATGGGACGTCCTGTATAATGCCCTCCATGTGACATAGCCCTGGGACGCTCTGTATAATGCCCTCCATGTTACATAGCCCTGGGACGCCCTGTATTGCCCTCCATGTGACATAGCCATAGGACGCCCTGTATAATGCCCTCCATGGGACGCCCTGTATAATGCCCTCCATGTGACATAGCCATGGGACGCCCTGTATAATGAAATATCAATAACCTATATGATATTATTTAAAAAATTAAATTTTTTAAGAAAATGTAATGAATTTGGGTTACGATTAATCCATATTATGAATTTCATTTATGAATGCAGATATATATGAATGCAAGATATAATATATGAAAGCAGAGTATTATTATTTTGGATTTCTTTGTTTTCAATGGTGAACTATACATTCATTTGAGTTTTTACTGTTAAGGTTTATGAAAGTTCTTTTTATATTGAAACCTCTTTTGTATAAAAAAAAAGAAAGATTCTAATCTGTCATGCCCATTCTTGAGTTTTAGCCATTTTAAAACTGACTATTCAAATGGAAAACTAATTAATGTCAACATACACCTAATCAATTGTTAACGTAAACAATGATAGATAAACATACTTTGAGCAGTTTTTCTTTTCACTACTGACTGAGTAGTGCCACTTCCTTTGTCTTTCTTCTTCAGAGCTTTTGGTTCTGATTCAGCTTTTTCTAATTTTTGAGGTTTAGTTCTGAAAATTAACAATAATTGGTGTCTGTAGGCAATTTAACATCAATATTACATATGAAATTTGACACAGAGATAGATACTTATAGTCTAGAATATGACGACCTCTGTGGCGCAGTGGTATGCGCGGTGGATTTGTAAGACGGAGGTCCTGGATTCGATTCCCGGCGGGGCAGATAGAGATTTGTCTTAATTTGTCTTGGTCTGGATGGTGGGAGGCTTTCGCCGTGGCTAGTTACCACCCTACCGACAAAGACGTACCTCCAAGCGATTTAGCTTTACGGTACGATGTCGTGTAGAAACCGATAGGGGTGTGGTTTTCATCGTAACAAGTAAGCCCGCTTCCATCTTAGATTCCATCATCACTTAACATCAGGTGTGATAGCATTCAAGGGACAACTTGCAGTTGTTAAAAAAATGCTCTTTTTCTAAGATCTTGCGACACAACTAGAGAGACAAATATCTTAGGATTCCATGGATTCACCATGCGGGTGCCGCGTCTATCGCGTGGCTGAGAGAAAAACTCCGAACAGAGCCCGAGACTATAGTAATACTAGCAGTCACCCGCGACATCGTCCGCGTGAAAACCTCTTAGGTACCCTTTTAATTTTAAAGACAGACTTTCATATAAAGTGTGCTCTTTTCCCGCTAACCCTCTCAATTTAATTTTTTTATAGTTTCCTGTGAAGCAATATCCTCTGTCCCGTCCCGTGTACCAAAGATCTACATTTTTGTAAAACATTGTACGATATTACAGTACATTAAAATTAACAATATATATTTATGGCAAGCTAATGTGTATAGCTTTTAATAGTCTATTTCACTTTTGAGCCTAGCTCTCATAATAAACAATAATTTAGAGATAAGCCTGTTTGAACAAACGAAACTTTTTCGTATATTATATAAATATGGTCTGCCATGCCAAATAAATTGAAAGAAAACATCAAATTCTCAAAAAATATCAGTACCAAAATGTTGACCCCTATTCAGTAAATGTAACATAACACGGAGGAAGTCCACTTAATTTGGACGATATAGCAGTTTTGTCATGTTTTTTAGAAATTTTATAATATCTCCGAAACTATTACAACTAATTAACATACTGTAAAAGGCAAATCTTATCTCTATAATATCCTTGTGATTATTAAATAATTTATTTTGATAAGGATTTAAGTTTAGATGCATAAATAATGACGTAAACGTAAGCATAAGAATTAAATGATTTTTTAAAACACAAAAAATTATATATCTGCCAAAATATAAAAGATAAATATAAATAATAGATAAAGATAAATATATGCTATCGCGGACTTTTTTGTTTTTATGATGCATAAAGTTTTCATACAATGTTTGCAATTATATCCAACATCTAAGGCAGCTTACGCGCCTAAAGCTAAATTTAAAAAATTTCACGGTCCGACTCGCGCGACAAAAACTGTGATAACTCGGGAAATATGTATAATACATATATAAAATATAGCCTATAACACTCACTAATAACGTAGCATTCTACTGGCGTGATCTTTTTTCATTCATCACAAGTTAGCCCTTGACTGCAATCACACCGGATGGTAAATGATGATGCAATCTAAGATGGAAGCAGGCTGACTTGTTAGGAGTTTGATCAAATCCACACTCCTTTGGTGTCTACACGACATCGTGCTGGAACGCTAAATCGTTTGGCGGTACGTCTATGTCGGTAGTGTGGTAACTAGACTCTGCCGAAGCCTCCCACCAGCCAATCCAGGTCAACTTATAAAATCTTAATCCAATAAATAAATGAACCCAGATTCTCCATCTTATAAATCCACTGCCCTTACCAATGCATCATGGAGGTCTTCAAAAATTGCTAAATAAATCTGTGAAATATTAATTTGAACTTACTTCTTTTTCTTCTTTGTAGGTAATTCTAGGATTTCTTCCTCCTCTGATTCATTACTGTCATCGCCAGATGTTAAATCACTGTTTTCCATTTGAATCATCTTTTCAAATTCATCAGAATCAAAACTACACTCACTATCACTAGACTGTTTAACAGTAATGAAATTTTCTTCTTTTTTCACAATACTTGCTTTTTGTTGTTTATTTTGTTTATTTTTATTGTTTTCTTCTATATTGTTTTGTTTATTTTCAACAGTAATCTTACTATTGTCACTCTTTGATGCTTTCTTCTTTGAAGTCTCATCAGAGTCTGATTTTTCCTTCTCCGCTTGTTTCTTCAGCTTCTTATTCTTCTTTTTATCTGTTTTCTCAATGACATTCACATCTTCTGGTTCAGATTTTATTGATTTTGATGTGATTTCTGATTTCAATGTTTTTGATTCATTTTTAACTTGCTTATTGGATTTCACATCTGTCTTTGTATCTAATGCATTCACTGCATCTACCAAAACCTCTGGAACATCAACTGGTTTGAAGAAGTCATAATCAATTCCAAGATCATTCAGTTTCTTCTTGGTTCTTAATAAACTGGAAATTTTGAAAAACTTATTAATGAAGTATAGTTATTAGTGATTTGTAAAATAATTTGATCACAGTAAAGTTAGTATGTATCCTCTCTCCTGTATGGAGCGAGGCCTGGCCCTGTATTAGGCCATTAATAGGCTGATAATGATGATGATGATGATGATGAACTAGTGTGGGTTCATTTAAAGGGGTCTTATTGGACTCTGGGGGAGCAAGCATGTATAGCGAATGTTTTAGATAGATACAGAAACACTAAAGTAACTGATAGGCGACAGTGATACGGAAAAGAGTTTATTATTACACAAGAAGAAATTACACAGACATATGAATATGAACAATAAAATTTAGGCACTACGTAATTATTTTGTAGGTATATGTAAAACTCGCGCAAGGTACGCTACAAACAGACGGACTGACTGCCCCGCGCGCGCGCAGGCGGCGGCGGCCGTGATGTACCGCTAGCTTGTGTGCGTCGAGTTAAGTGTGAGACACGCACACTAGTGCCGCGCGCTAATATATTAAATATTAGTCAAATAATAGAAATAATTGCGCAGATACTTTTCACTATGTTAAATAATTGAATATATTCACGTCATCAATTAAACATAATAATATATAAAAAAGTATAGTGACAGAATCATAGATATAATATAAATTTATAATTGATGATAATAAATTTATGTTTAAATAATAAATTAAAATAGATAATATGACGTGATTTTTTTGATAGAAATACCTTACTCAATATTATTAACAATAACATGTAAATGTTTGTAATATGTATAGTGTATACATATATGACCGCCTCGTTGTTAGCCTATCTGACTTCGATCACAAGGTTCTGGGTTCAAATCCTGGGTCAGGTCACGGAATAATTCTGAGTTTTTCATTCTTCTATGAAATTAGTAAATTCCAAGCCCTGAGTTACACTCTCGTACCTTGGAGAGCACGTTAAGCCGTCGGTCCCAGTCACTGTCATCAACATCTGATAGTGATCGCTAATAAATGACACATTATCACCCTAAGCCCGCCAACCCGCACTGGAGAAGTGTGGTGAGTCTAAGCTCCATATCCGCTCTCCTATAAGGAGGACCTGGCCCTATCATGGGCCGCTAGTAGGCTGATAATCATGATGATGATTATTCATATATATAATATACTAAGCATTGCATGTTGTATTCTAGTGTCCAGAAGTACTAAACAGTTATTCATAAACCTTTGATAGGTAGATTAAAGAGTAGCTAAAAGCAATATATGCTTGCTACCTTTAATTTTACATACATCTGTCATATTTTGTGTAATAAATATGAATATATAAAATCTAAAAAAATATACTAGAAATAATAAAAAAAACTCACGTAGATATTAGCCCTTTTGCTAATTTTAACTCTTGTTTGTTATTTTTAACTGCATTGTGTTTCTGTAATAAACTAATATTATAAATAAACATTTTCCATATTTTTAGGCTAGAGTCGAGAAGTCGGTGGTGATACACTCCTGTACCTCGAAACACAGTTTAAGCCATCAGTCCCAGTCACTATCATCAACATCTGATAGTGATCGTTATCAAAATAAACATTATCACCCTAAGCCCGCCAACACGCATTGGACATGCATGCTTCATAGTGGGTCTATGTTCTATATGTTCTATATAAGTGGACCGCTAATAGGCTGGTAATGATGATGATATTTTTTTGTATAAGCAAAATCACTTCACTTAATAAAATGTTTTCATATAATAATGTTATGACACCCACCTTTCTGCGCATTTGTCTATCATTACTTGATGGATTGTTTTGAGGATTCCAATTTTTTCTTAGAGCATTTACTCTTTGTTTATTGGGAGGGATATATGCAGCTGCAAAAAAAAAAGAATTGAATGCAGATTTGTTGTAAAATAAATTGTAAATAATAACAAATTGTCGACATATAGTCACAATTTTGGAGGAAGCGGCACAAGTGTAACTTTTGAAATTAAAGGCTAGTTGGCACACAATGTTAGACTCGTTGGTCTAGTGGGTGGCCTATGTAGCTTCAATCACGAGGTCTTGGGTTCGAATCCTAGATCAGGTCAAGGAATAATTCTTTTATGAAATTTTCAGGACATTCCAAGCCCGGAGTCGGGAAGTTGGTGCTGATACACCCCCATGTATTGGAGAGCATGTTAAGCCGTCGGTCCTGGTTATTATCATCAACATCTGGTAATTATCGTTAACAATAAAAAAAACATTATTAGCCCGCCAACCCGCATTGGAGCAGTGTGGTGAGTCTGTGCTCCATATCCCTCCTGATAATGAACTCAATATTTTACATTCACAAAAGAAAACCACTTTTATAAGAACAATGTGTACCATGGTAATATCTTGCAAATCATTTATAACAAGTACATCTACTAGAGTTGCTATCATCGTCGTATTTTTTTTTATTCCAAACTTTCTACCTGAGGCATTATGCTGTATGGGTCAGGACAAACATATCTCTTACGTGGAACGGAGTCCGCGGACACTGCCAGTCATTTATAATAAACTAGACAAGAACTTAAACAACTCTGATTTATTAGAGCTTAAAATACAAAGATCAGGTAAATCTCAATACACATCTTTTGAACAAGCTCAGAAGTTATTCTAAAGTAAAAAGAAATGTTGTTCTTATTATTATTTACTGGCTTTTTGCAGTGGTGTTAATGCATAAATGTATTTGAGAAGGAATTTTCCATTTAATGTAGTTAGTACCTATAATGCCTACCCTGATTATAAACCATGTGCATGCCACTGGTTTTAAGGTCAGTGCAGGCAAAATTCTGGGTTGAGCTATTAAATATAAAAATTTTCTTTCTTCCCAGGAATTCAGTACTAGATCACAGTATGACAGTTAATGGTGTATTCCCACACCTCAACAGAATATTAAGCAGTAGATCCTTAATAATGTTTTTTTTATACTCTTATATCTATTAGCATAAGAAACCACTCAGGTTTGTAAAGTATGCTATTAATGATATCATTAAAAAAATTTTAAATAAATAAATGATAGATTAAAAAGATATTTCATTGAAACAAATATTATTTTACCTTTAATTAATCTTTTCCCCATTAGATAATTATTCATTGTTTCAGCTACAACTTCTGCCACTTCAGGCTCTCTGAACTCAACAAAGGCAAAGCCCTTAGAGTTGCCAGTGCGTCTGGACCTTATCACTCTCGCATTAGTCACTACTCCAAACTGCCTAAAGTATTCTGTCATTTCTTTCTGAAAAATCAAATGGTAAGTGTAAATTTTTTAGTGTTGTGTAAGAAATACTGCATTTAATTTCAAAATGAAAATCCTATCTAAATTTAACCATTTTATATGTGTATATTGTTGACATACAAACATGCACAATACAGAACCTCCTTATTTGTAATAGTTACAAAGGAAAAACTAAATATGTAAAAACTTACTAACCAAATTCCAAAATCAGTAATACAACAAAAAGTAGTACAACAAATCATAGTGGGGCATATTTTGCTTACTGCTATCAATTTGTTTAAATAAATTTTTGTTTTAGATACCTATTAATTTAACCTATACCAAAGCCAAACTGGTTTGAGTATGCTAGTAAAGAAACAAATAAAAAAAATGAGGGTAGAAATCACTAGTCATTTAAAATTTATTAAGCATAAAATGTGTTGCATTTTCTACTTCCATTTTTAATTTGTTTGTTGACAAGCATTCTCAATCAAATTTGGCTTTAGTATAGTAGGTTCCATAGAAAAGTCACAAGGATTCCGCAAAATTAATTAATGGCAAGTCAAGTACCTACGAAATTATTTGTAGTTGGAAGGAATAACATGGAATTTTTTTTAAAAAAAACCTCTAGGACAAAGATATCAGTTTTTTTAACACAGATGTATTATGTATTTGACTAGTTACAAATTTGGTACCTATGAGGTTCCATTTGATAAAAGTTATTTATTGGTATTTCTATTACCATAAGAATTTTATTACCCCTGCTTTAGACTGCATTTGTATTTTATTTATATCAAATATACATCATTAAAGATCAAAATTAATTGAAAAAAAAGAAGTTTTGGCAATGCGTATATTGGAATATATGCATTACCAAAACGAGAAAAACAATTGATCGATCTTAGTCACTTTTGTTACTAAGTAAATTATCAGCAAATGAAATTAATATATGAACTAAAGGAAAATTGACACAAAAATTGCGATACACCTATTATACAATATTTTGTGTACGAGACACATTTATTTAAACAATAGTGAAAAAAAATACACTAACCTCATAAAAGCCATGTGGGATATGAGATAAATAAACTAAACCCCTTTTTTTACGCCTTTTAATTTTATTCTTCTTTACAACATCATCGCCTTCTTTCTTTTCACCTTCTTTATTTACTACTGCAGCCTCTTCTGGCTTCGCATCCTTTTTCTATAAAGTAAAATTGAAATAAGAAACTAACCTTAAATTAACAGGCTTTGCTCCAATTTTGACAAAAATACATACTTTGAGGCGCTTTTTTATACTTCTTACAGATTTTACAAAATTTTTTTGCTTAGAAGAATCTAAAGCAACGCTTTCTTCCATATTTTCGATAAAAAAATATTACAGTACGTAACGAAGATCTGGTATCAGAAATTGCGAATCTTTAATTCTTTATTTATTGTATTGACCACAGACTTCAAAAAAAAGATCATGACTGCAGATGACAGATACGCGTAGAATTATGGAGAGTAGAGGAAAGGAGGCCAATCTGTGTATATAAAAAGTGTCCGTCAAAATGTATTAAATTAGGATGGCGCCACAGTTGCATCAAAGTAACTCTCAAAAGAAGCGCCAAATATTGAAATCACTCTAAACCGAACTAAAATCACTCTAAACGCACGTTTGGTTATAATTCTGTAAGGTTATATTTACCACAATATTTTGTACAACGTAAATTGTTGAAGTTCTCAATATTTAACTACTTTAGTCGATAATGACATTAAATTTTTTAACTCGGCATATTTCAATTCATCTACGATTGCTACATTCATACCATACCCTGTGCATCCACCAGCGCCATTGTGGAGGATTTTTGAACTGTTATTTAACGCATACAACTGGACACTTTTTCAACTTTTCTCCCATATAAGATGACTCTCCTTTCCTCTACCCTCCATACGTAGAATGGGAATAGATATTCCATAGAGATATTCTCTGTCTACGCAGATACGATACAAATTAATTATATAGAGATATTTTTAACTATCTATAACTTTGGTTCTAGCATTTATGAGCATCAATAAATTATAGTTCATATTAATAGGGACCTCTAATTTGCGAGTGACCGCACCAAATGCAAATAAAACTACGCGCCGTTATGGTAATAATTAATTAATTGTATTCCCATAAACTTAGTTTACCCTTGTTTAGTAGTTCAATGGTCAATACAATGGACGTAAAGTCTTTTTTTCTTTATGGACACAAGAATTTTCGATTCTATTTGTCATATTTGTGTGAGAATAAATAAATGTAGAAATTGTTGGGCCTTTTTTTCTTTATTTACTCAGGAATAATATTTTAGTTGTCATTTTTTTGTCCGTAAAGAAAAACGTAAGTGTAGGTACTTACGTTTTTTGTTGTAGTATCTTATTAACATGTGGACTCTGTAGTTGTAACGTATCTTAATCAGTTTACTGTTATCTGTGTGCAATATTTAGCGGTTTGCCGTATGTGGTTGCAAGTGTTATTATTAAAAAATGTACAAGCCTCTCAAATATTATATAAATAATTATTAATTTGAAAGTCAAACTTTTACTTATTTGCTACAACTACAAGTAATGAGCTCATAATGATTAACTAATATTTGTGGTTAGTAACATCAAAAAGACAGCTATTCGCAGAACATAAATAATTATAAAGGTGCAGATATAATGTCGACGGGAAGTTTAAATGCTTATATCCAGAATGTGGAAAGGATGTATAGACTTTATGAAGGAGAAGAGCTTTCAAGTCTTCTTTCTCTCAGAGACCCACACGTTACCAACAAAAACCTACGCTCAAGTGATATTGCTTCACTGGTTGAAGGCAACTGTGTAGCTCCTCTTGATGAAGTGATTATATGTCATTTGCTCTGTGTGCAGGTAATTAAGTTCTTGTTAATTATTTCAAGTACAGCGGACCCCTGGTAATACGGCCCATGTCTAATCCGACTTACTTGTAATCTCTTTATTGTAAGTACACAAACTTTTTTAATGTAGACGATTTTGATCTGTTATTTGTTGGAATACAAGATACTATTTTGTTAATCCTGACTATTTATAGGTACTTGGACAATAAGGAGGCAGTCCTCTATAATCCAACAAATTCAATAGTCTTACACTGCCCTTCAACACTTGTCTATTTACTGGAGGTTTACTGTACCTAAATATTTAAGTTTGCTACATTAATTGGACAATTTAGACAAGAACCAGCTTTTACAAAGTGACTTATTTTTATGAAATATCAAAATTGCATATAGAATAATCAAAGTATAAAACACATTTTACCATTCATCATTATTTTAAAATTATAATTATATAAAGAAGTAAATTAGTGCTATTTTTTATACTGACTAACAATGTTTTAAAACTTTCTCTATTACAGGCTCTACTTGAAAAAGCATTTCTAGAAGCTTATAGCCACCAGAGTCAATGTGTGGTTGCAGTAGTGAAAATACTACAGAATCAAAAAGAGCAGAATTGGTGTCTGCCTCTCATGTACACAGTGTGCTTGGATCTGAGGCTCGTTGCACAGAAAGCTGAAGCAACCACCCGTAAGTGTTATAAACCTCTACATGATTTGAGAATTTTTACTACTTATTTATTTATTCATTTATTTGCATTCCAATTTATATTTATACATATGTCAAATTAATATTATAAATAGTATGTCAAATTGGAACCCCGTCAGGGGCACAGCAAATGGCTTTAGAAGGGAGACGGCGCCATGGTATCATTTAGGAATTCGTCAACTGTGTAATATGCTTTATTTAGCAAGTAGTCTTTGGCAGTTTTAATAAATGTTTCATCGTTTTCAATTTTTTTTATTCTTAGTGGGATTTTATTATATAGCTTTGCACACATTGGATTAGGGCCAGTACTATGTATTTTGAGGTTTGATCCCTGTAGTTGTAAATCAAATTTGCGCGCTTATCGTAAGTTATAGCGCTGCGGAATATCTTCTAATTTTTGAAAGCTTTGATTGATTCTAGTACGTATATACACGTCAAAGTTAATATTTTTAGGGATTTAAAATTGGTACTTGGTACACAAGTTTCCCTTCTTTTTAAGTTTATTATAATGCGTATACATTTTTTTTGTAATACGAACAACTGTTGGGTATCTGTGCAGCCCCCCCATAAAACAATTCCATAGCTAAGCCAAGCGTTGGCATACGAATGGTACGCTAAGATTGCTGCTTCTGTAGTGGTAGATCTTTTTTACTTTATTAGAGAGACAAATACTTTATAGACCAGTACAGATAGCTTAAAAAATAATAAAAAGGAAAAAAAATCGCAGTAGGATGGGTTTTATCCTACAGCGATTTTTTTGCTTTAAAAAAATATCTGCACTGGTCTATTAGCATTTCATGGATTCACCATGCGTGTGCCAAATCCACCATGTATTAGAGACAAAAATGAGACTTGCACTAGAACAAGTGTAGGTTTAGAGGGTCGACACTCACCTCGGCTCATGTTATTAAATCTCCCCTTGCACAGCCAAATCTGGTAGGAACCAATACAGCAGATTTGGTTTACTCCATGCTTTATAAAAAACTCACTGCAGTTCTAGCCAAGCTCAATAAATGTAAAACTTTTCATTTAATGGTATGATCCTATCTAGCTAGAATGCAAATAATGATGTATAGTGAAAATAAATGTAAAGATACATAAAGTTATAGGCACTATTTTTTTTTTAACCTTTAACTGTGGACGTCAATATATTGTAACACTACCATGGACGCGAGGTCTCACGGACCGCTATAACTTCAAGTAATATTTTTAAGAAAACTGCCATTTCATTTGATTTTTTATTTTTAACGTACCTAAATATTATCAAATTAAAAGACTATAATATTTATTTAGCTTATATTCATTTATTTTCTTATTAATTAAATGTAAATCAAATTTAGGGCACTTTTCAGTCTTAAATTGCCTGAGATCAAATAAAAAGACTACTACTTAAAAAAAATAACTTCTTGAAGAAAAAACCAGATTAATCTGTAAGTATAAACTATACCAAACATAAAAAACAAAAAAACAACTTCTAAACTTGAAACATAAAAATTCTGACAAAGGTCCAATATCAGTAAAATTATTGACAGTAATTGCACAAAGGCTTAGAATACTGAAGGCATATTGCTTGTTTACAGCCAACACAAGTGTAGTTAGTCTTCCTCTTTAGTTTAGGTGGACAGATTCGGCAGGTTTTTCGTTTTGAACACTCGATTTCTAAAGTAGGGGGCTCCGCAATAGGCAGGTCTGCTCCTGAAACGCGCTTCAATGTTATATGTGGTACGACCAAGGATCTTGCTAATTTCTTTAGAAAATCCCCACTTTCTATTGCTTTGTGCTGATGCTGATTATGTAGAATGTGAGCATTCACTCCACACAAGTCCAGTATCTTATAGAAAATGACCATAGGCCACCTTCTTGTTTTATGGCTACTACTAAAAATAGAACATTTCTTGTCAGTCTCGTCTACTCCTCCTTTAGTGGAGTTATAGTAGAGAATCATTTCAGGTTTTTTGGTGTTGTTATCTATGGTGTTGCTGTGATGCATTGAGGAAACCAAGACAACTGCTTTATTCAACTTTGGGACATATGAACACAGAGTCTTGTCTTTGGTAAATCCGAACAACGTGGAACCAATTCCTCGGCACTTTTGAGGCTGGAATTCTTTTGGAAGTTCCCACTAATTTTTTTTACGGTTCCAACATACGTCAGAAGTACTCGGTTTTATGATTTCTGACATTTTTATTGCTTATAACCTATAAAAAATATAATCGCAGTCAATATTTTTTTGTATTGAAAACGTGGACCTGCGGTCTCACAGACCGCACGCGAAATTTAAAACAAAATTACTCAACCAAATTGCAGCCAGCGACGCAACCTCCCTTCTTCGCAGTCGTTTTGCGACTAAAGTCGAAGCTACTAAACGTCACAAGAACGGGGAGTGGGGGGAAGTAGGGTAAATACAATTTTCAGAAACAGAAGCGGTCTGTGAGACCGCGCGTCCATAGTTAAAGGTTAACAACTACAAGTTGGCCCTTGACTGCTATCTCACCTGATGTTAAGTGATGATGCAATCTAAGATGGAAGCTGGCTAACTTGTTAGGAGTAGAATGAAAATCCATACCCCTTTTTGGTTACCATACGTCATCGTACCGGAACGCTAAATCGCTTGGCAGTTCGTCTTTGTCGGTAGGGGGGTAACTAGCCACGGCGAAAGCCCCACCCCCATCCCACCAGCCAGATTAAGACAAATTAAGAAAAATCTCAATCTGCCCCGCTGGGAATCGAACCCAGGAACTCTGTCTTATAAATTCACCGCGCATACCACTGCACCACGGAAGCCGTCTAAAATAATAATAATACTGTAATTGAGGTAGAGATCTTCCGCCCCTCCCTCGCAAAATGATAATTTGTACTGAACTACTATGGTGTTACTTAAGTATGACGTCACACAACTGTAAGGCTGTGTTTGTCTACCTCTTAATATTTAATAGACTTATCACTTTTTTATTATTTGATTAATTCAGTTTGTTTACATAATTTTATTTGTTATTGAAATCAATTTTTATAAAGCATTTAAAAACACCAATATTTTGATATCAGTCTACTCTATAAAAAGGACAGTAAAACTGTAAAAGTTAGAGTGTCTGTCTGTGAATCTGCATGTTTTGTACTTCTAGCAAATAGGTTCTTTATGATGTAGCTCATTTTTCCAAGATTTGATTAGCTAATCCAAGGATATCAGCATTTGATGGCCCAGTGGCGCAGTGGGTAGTGACCCCGCTTCTGCGTCCTAGACTGTGTGTTAGATTCCCACATCTGGAAAATGTGAGCATGGATGTTTTCCAGTGCCTGGGTGTTTATCTATATATTATAAGTATTTATATGTATAATACACATAAAAATATTCATCAGTTATCATAGTACCCATAACACAAGCTACTTACAAGTACGCTTACTTTGAGGTTATATAGCGATGTGTGTAATTGTTCTATAATATTTATTTAATTATTTTCTATGATGCTGGAAAGGATTTCCGACAGTTTTCTGAGGACTGTTGTATTGAGATTTTTTTTCTATCATTTGTTTATTTACAATTCTTTTTTCAATTGTTAACAACCCTTATAAATATTGTAAAAAAAACACTATTGAAAAATCCAGTACGTCTGCTTCAGGGCCCGATGGTCAGGGTTCCAGAGTGAGGAACATCCTCTGCGCGCTGTCGCGAATTACCGCCTTCTGTATTCGACTCTTGATCCAACAAATAAGCGAAAGCTTCTTTAGATGTTGGTCAAAGCTGTAAGACCATTGACTGAAACGACTATAGGAACAATCATTGTTGACTCAATATTGTACTGAGATTATTGCTAGCAGATGCGGCCATACTTGCTCCTAACTTTTATCATTATCACATTGTCAATCTGATAATGGGCTAAGAATTTATAAGTGTATTTAGTTAAACACTACTTTGCCATCAGTTACAGTTAAGACAATATTTTTTACCAATGGTGTTTGATGTTGTGATGCTTTTCCATGAAAAGCAATGTAGGTCTTCTGCCAATGCCCTCAATTAGTTTTATTATAAAATCCAGATCCTGGTCTAGATTTTGTCCATGTTCATTTGCATTTTAGTGCCCACAAAAGTCTGAGAATCTCTAATTTTGAATAAGATAAATATTATTTAATATTAAGGTGTTATATGTTTTGTTCTAGCTCAAAGCGAAGGCAAGATTTTAGAAAAGGCTGCCGAAAGTCTTCTGTCCTGCTTCAGAGTTTGCGCAGCTGACAACAGAACATCAGATGAAGATACAAAACGGCTGGGCATGCTGTACCTTGTGAACCAACTGCTGAAGGTCTATTTCCGAATCAACAAACTGAATTTGTGTAAACCCCTGATCAGAGCGATTGACTCCTCCCCTCTCTGGTACCAGTTCCCATTGGCTCAGCAAATAACATACAGATATTTTGTTGGTCGCAAAGCAATGTTTGATTCTGAATACAGCTCTGCAGACAACTACTTGTCTTTCGCCTTCCAGAAATGCCATCGAAAGAGTCATAAAAATAAACGACTTATTTTGACATACTTGATACCAGTAAAAATGTTACTGGGATACATGCCAACTGTTGATCTGTTGGAAAAGTATGACTTACTGCAGTTCGTAGATTTGATATCTGCGGTGAAAAATGGAGATTTACGAGGAATCGACAGAGTGATGGACGAACATGAATCTTTCTTCATGAGCGCAGGCATTTATTTGATTGTTGAAAAATTGAAAACTATAGCATACAGGAACTTGTTTAGAAAAGTGTATCTAGTGGAAAATAATCATCAAATTGACATAGCCAGCTTTCAAGCTGCATTGCAAATAATGGGACAAGATGTGGACTCAGTGGAAACACGATGTATTGTGGGAAATCTAATATATCTAGGAATAATTAAAGGGTATATTTCTTATCAACATCAAAAAGTGGTAGTGAGCAAACAAAATGCTTTTCCCCCCTTATCTAGTCTTTAAGGTATTAAATATATGTCTTAAGTAAATGCACTTTATACCTATTACAGTGTATATTAGCCTGACCTGTAAAATAAAAAAAAGCCATGTTGCGTAAAAAGAAGGAACTCATTTCTTCTAGTAACAAACTAAACAAAATAAAATTTTAAAAACGCAATATTGTGCGCCTATCTTGTATATGAAACTTTTCATAGCATTCTACTAGTCAAACCCTTTCATTTGATACCCATATTGAGGGAGTTGTGAAAAAATATGTAAGTAATCCACTATTTTGTAGCGATGGCCATTTTGGACCGATTTTTATTACACAGGTAAGAACCACTGCAAGGAAACTAATTTTTAAATATAAAAAAAACATCGGTATCGGTCCATCTGTTTGAGCGCTACGATGCCACAGACACACACAAACTTCAGTCATTAAAATCGGTTTAGTAGTTTAGGCGCTACGATGGAAAATCCAGACATACATACATAGAGTGCCCAAATCATTACCTTTCTTTTTGCCGTCGTCGGTACAGGCTTTTATTTTCCTCGTCAGGCTATAAAAATTATGACACATAATAAATCTTTTTTAATGCTTTGCTTGTTTTTTTTTAAACTTAATATATCATGAGATGTATGTAGCTTACCAAGCTGATACCTACCCTCATATTATACCTATTTACACACTTTTATTGAGATGGATAAAGTGTTATAAGACTTTATACGACACTTTCTATACTTGCCGCCGTATATGAACTACCTATTAGATCTGCCGCTTACTGTAACATTTTGCTGCCGAAACCTTCGGTCACCAACAAGACCCACTGTACCTAAGTGTCACCGGGCGACAAAACGTGCTCGTCCGAGTTAGAGATGGATTTCAGAAGAAAATAAACGAACTGAAAGACGCTACTGGGTGCATCCTGTATGTACACTTAAAAATTACTAAAATATTTTTTTTATAGTCTGGATTAAGCTGAACACTTTAAACTTTTTCATACATTTTTTGTATCGACTTTTAAGCAAGGCATGGCTTGGCTGGTGAGAGGCTTTCGCCGTGGCTAGTTACCACCCTACTGGCAAAGACCTACCGTCAATCGCTTTAGCGTTCCGGTACGATGTCGATGTCCTACTCTTAAACAAGTTATCCCGCTTCCATCTTAGTTTGCCTCATCACTTACCATCAGGTGTGATAGCAGTCAAGAGCCAGCTTTTGTGTACGTTGTGTTTAAGCGGATCCCATATAGTGGGATAACGCTAGGAAGAATAATTTGTGTCTTCTATCCACACAAGTCCTTTTCAGTCTGCATAAATTAAAACCCCCCTTCTGACGCAGTCGCGGCCTAATTTTGACCATTTTGGGACACATTTAAACAAAATAATCACCAGCCGAAAGACAAATCGCCCAGTTAGCACGTGCAGTCGAGTGATAGTTACGTCGCCAGCAGATGAAACTATTTGTCGCCGTATTTTACGTCATCATAGTACGCGCACTTTCTAATGTTCTCGCGCTGCTAAACTCTATGTTATCGCGCTGCCGCGATATTGCCTTCTCTGCCCACACAGCTCTACTCGCGCGAATCATTCAATTCAATTCACCTCAAACTTCTTATTTGCGGATTCTTAGACTCGCGCTTAAAAACCGACAAAATATGGAGCGATGGGCATGACAAGGAACATGACATGCATGAAGACCAATATTGACACATTATGTAGATTGCCTTTTTTCAGAGCTATTTCTCATGCCACTCGTCGAGTGTGTGGCAGGACCTTTCTTTATTTCATTCTTCGCGGCAACAAGAAATCACAATGTACCTACATACCGAAAGACTAGACGGCTCTCGTTTTCGTTCCGACGAGTCCACAGACCCCTACGTCTTTTTTAAATATCTAACTGTTATTTATTATTCGAAAAATACATATCAAAATCATATTTAGGTACTATTAAACATATGGGCGTATATAGGGTATCTTGACCCCCTTAAGCATAGAACGTAGGTAATGAAAATTGTATCGGATAATTCATGGGATGAATATTTGACAAAATACGTTCAAGCGTCGCAAGTAAAAAGTTTACATTAAGAATTCTATGTTTACTGCGGAGACCAAGACAAAAGCTACCTAATTTATCATTTTTGGACCCGTGGAACCCCTCGTGAGTAAACTATAGACCATTTTATGGCCCCTGGACCCCTATTAGAAAGGTATAGCTACGGCCGTGATTGGAAACAATACTTATTCACATAGAATATTTAAATGAAACACGAATCACATTAATACTTTTTTATTAAATTTATAATATGTTTCAAAGAATAATATAAATATAATAAATTTACGCAGATTCCTTTAAGCATCAATTCTAACAATGACGCATTATTTAAGTCTCGCAGATATATTTTTACAATCTAATAGATTTATCTAAGTCTTATTTCATTCATATTAGATATCGATAGATGTTTTTTTTAAAGATTGAAATATTTACTGTGACGTACTTATTACTTGTTTAGTAATTTTATCGTTTATAATAAATATATAGATACTCAATGGAAACATGGTTGGACTAATATTCAAGCTGAAATGGTATGATATGTCTTTAATGATTATTGATATGCACTTTGCATGAGTTAAGTTTGATCTAAATTGATAGTTGAAATTTTCTCTGAGATTATTAATAAAATAGGGATATTCTGTGCGAATATCTCTCGTGACTTTTAATAAAACATCGTTCATTTTCTAAAATGTACTCGAGTTTTAAATACCCTGTTATGCAATGTTTAAAAGGGATAACCAAAATTGTAATTTTTAGAATATAAATTGTAACATTGATTTTTAATGCAACTGCTGAGCTTCTTGCCGGCTCTTCTCTGCAGGATCTGCCTTCCGAACCGGTGGTAGAATCACTACGGACTGACAAACTTGACGTTTCAAAAGTGCTTCAAACTTAAAATAAACTATTTTGAATTTGAATTTTCATAATCTACGATTTCAGATCTGAATATCGTAATTAACACAAAACATACTAAAATTGTTATATCTACTATGTATATAACATAACTTATATTGTAATATAATTTGAAAAATTTGGGGCAACAGTAGGTTTTCAAGTGCTTAAGTACATCACAGTGATTGATTATGTAGAAAAATACGTTTTAAAAGTTTGACTAGACATTATAACGGAATATTTTATAACATCGTATTATATTTTAGTATAAATAGCTTAAACTAACACTTACAATCTATATATACTTACATATTATGAGCTTCTGAAAGGGTTACGTGGAAAGGCAAACATATTCAAGCTTAAATAGCTCAATGTTATATTGTAAAATATACACACAGCTTATTTAATATTTGTATGTCAAGGAAGGGATTAAATATTATACCTTTCTTATATTCTAGAAGTATATCCAGTTTGTAAAAATTATATAAAAATGATGAAAATAGAATACCTACACACAGTAATTTTAATAAATAAATAAATTAATTAATGATTCCAAACAATACATTCGTTTAAATTAAAACAGGCTAGTAATGTTTTTTTTTTAATTTGCTATCTAGGTACACCTACGTTTTTTCTACTTATAAATAAATAAATTGATTTCCTATTCATAAACATTTTAGAAAACAACAAAAATCTAATTATAAAATGAAAAGTTAAGTTAAGCAAATGTTAAGTACACACGTAATGCCTACTTAATAAATAACTAATGATTATAAAATGTTTCTAAATTATTTAAACTCGGCGCGTGCGCAGATATTAAACCATCTGGCATCTAAAAATAAGCCTTCAATTTTTTATTAATTGTTTCCCCGCAGGTAAAAGGCAAAGGTCTACAGCCATGACTTCAGTGTGTAAGCCTTCAAGATTATTTCGCCATTAAAATGACCTCACACTTATCCATAGATTAGTACGCGCCGGATTTAAATAATTTAAAATTTGCATATCATCTATGGTATAGCTACCTACTACACGCAATACAAATGAAATATTATATTATATATATTCGGCGATATATTCTTATCATAGCCATACATACAACATTTCATAGTAGTTGCTTTACTATGATCAGCGTATTTTTACGCGCTTCAAAATTAATGGCTTAAAATGAAAAAAAAATTTTTTGTATTCCTAATTCCTTACTCCAATCAGCGATTCAAGGGTCATTGAATTCATAAACAACATTAGCTGAAACCCCACGTTATATATACCCGTGCCTACGAACCACCAAGGATTTTTGAAATCAACCTTGTTTGAAATCTTTCTCTTTTTAAAGGATGTATTTTATTTCTGACCATATAAGTATTATTTTTCATAATTCGTAACTTAAAGTTTTCACCTCTATCAGTGATTCTGATTTTTAGAAACTGCCATCTTTTTAAATTAATTTTCAACTAATAAACTTATGAAAAGTATTATGTAGACAGTAGGATTTTGCTCATGGCGTTAGCGAGATCTTAATTAATAATTAACTTTGTTTGAAAAATTCCAATATTTTGTTACGCAATAGCAAGTTCTAAAAACTAGAATTTCCGAACTGCCTTCGAAAGCTCAAATCAATCTTATGTTCTACGCTTTGGCAATTTCTAATGTTAGATATACTTTATCAACAAATCAGCGAAACGGAACACGCTTTACGAAATGAAACGGCAGGAGAGTATCTATGTACGTCGCATGTATTGTTTAGTTTCTTTCGAAGGAGAATTTGTGCAGCGGCGGGCCCTTCAACAGCTCGTCCTTGTAGGCGGCGAGGATGGCGCGCGACACGCTCGGCTCCAGCGCGCTCGTCTCCAGGAATTGACGCATCATTCTGAAATAACAAAAGCTTCATTATAAAATGGTAAATATTGCGGCTAATCGCCAGCTATGGAGAAGCATTTCGCGTTCCGAGTGTCCGACAATCCAATATGAAAATTGACATAGAAATGTATTCAGTTTACCTTTTTTTTATCGACTACAAGTTGGCCCTTGACCGCTATCACACCTGATGTTAAGTGATGATGCAGTCTAAGATGGAAGCGGGCTAACTTGTTAGGAGTAGGACGAAAATCCACACCCCTTTCGGTTTCTACACGACATCGTACCGGAACGCTAAATCTCTTGGCGGCACGTCTTTGTCGGTAGGGTGGTAACTAGCCACGGCGAAAGCCTCCCACCAGCCAGACCAAGACAAATTAAGAAAAATCTCAACCTGCCCCGCCGGGAATTGAACCCAGGACCACCGTCTTATAAATCCACCGCGCAGACCACTGCGCCACGGAGGTCGTCATTCGTATTTTCAAAGCAAATCTTCAAGACAAACGCTTCGTTAAGACTTCGTTAGACCAAACATTTGCAACTGAGTGCAAGTTTAAAAAGGATGCAGAGCGCAATGATAATGCTATAAAATACCCTGAGGAATGCTATATGAGGAATGCTGGCCGCATTAGAGTCAGCAAACTCTCGTCAAATTTAGATATTGATGTATTGAAAAAGGATAAAACTTTGAATAGTCATAAACATTTTTTACTAACCTGTTAGAAGGGTTAAGAGCGACGCCATCTCTAGCCTGCAGCAGCTCGGGGTGGTCGCTAATGGTGTCCGTCAGAGCTGCCATCATCACATCTAAAACGATGATCACCTTATTAAATCATTTAAACTATGGCCTAGTTAACCTTAAATTAAAAGCAGGCTTGCTTAGACGGTTTGGGCATGTTGAGAGCATAGATGAAAGAAGGTTAAGAGATTTATGAGACGAGGGTACATAGAAATGTTGGAAGGGGAAGACCTAGGCGAACGTTCCTGGACCGAATTTAGGCCATTTTTTAAGTATGGCCAGGTCAAAGTACCTACCCTAAACCAACGAACTTGTAAGAAAGGATTAATGATAGTAATAATAAATAAAATAATAAAATTGTTTATATTCATTCAGTTCAGTTACATTACATTAAGTAGATTAAATAATTATAAGCTGCCAGATCTACATCAGTGTAAGTTAATTTACATTATATTATTATTTGATAACTATTTTACATTTTAGTCTGAATCTACATGGGTTAGCTGTAGATCAATTTGATGGTACTGGGACCAGCTTGATCTAGATTTATGTCAAACCTGTGTTTCAGACTTTCTTAGTCCTTATTATAAATAACAATTTTTCTTACTAGTTAAAGTACATGAACTTAAATTCAAAATTTTACTTTACAATTTCCAATAACTTTTTCGTGACCTCGTAATCTAGTTTTTTTAGGTAATTAGTAACCAAAGCCTTTAGTAGAAGAAGCTAAGGAAGGATGCAAGGACCGTGGCAAGTGGAGGGATGTAGTCTTTGCCAAAACCCTATGGGAATGAGGCATGTTATGTATGTACGTAGGTTTAGCTGTTCAGAATCACACTGACTTTTATTTTGTTATAATGACACTTTAATGACAGGTGAATATCATAGTCGCTGACTGCGGGCTTCATAAGAAGGCTCAGAGTCACTCAGCGGGCGATGGAAAGAGCAATGCTCGGAGTATCTCTGCGTGATCGAATCAGAAATGAGGCGATCTGCAGAAAAACGAAAGTAACCGACATAGCTCAGCGAGTCGCAGAACTGAAGTGGCAATGGGCGGGGCACGTAGTTCGATCAGCTGATGGACGTTGGGGGCCCAAGGTGGTAGATTGGCGACCCCGCACCGGAAAGCGCAGCGTTGGTCGACCCCCAACCAGGTGGACTGACGACATCAAACGTGTCGCAGGAGCCGCTGGCAGCAGGCGGCTCGGGATCGTTGTGTTTGGAAGTCCCTAAGAAAGGCCTATGTCCAACAGTGGACGTCTACAGGCTGGTAATGATGATGATGATGAATATTTTGTGTTGCGGACAACTATTTTTGACATAATTTATAATGAATATTTGAAGCTTAATAACACCGACACTCATTGAATAAACGCAAGAACTCACCAAGCACCTTCTTCTGTATGGTCCGCGAGAGCTGGCCACGCTCCGCCTCCAGCTCGAGGAACGACATGAAGCGCTGCGTGGCGGCGCGCGCTGACGTCGGCTCGCGGGCCAGAGACTGGGAGAACATCATCTGAAACCGCAGCATACAGACTCAGGCAGATCTAGGTTGTGAACTACCAACTCAACTCTTAAGGTGCCACGCCTGTAGTTAAAGGGAAGCGTACAAGCAAGTTGGCTGCTTCTCATGTAAGAATCATAATAAGTACTAAAGGCGAAAGTTTGTGAGTGTGTATGTTTGTTACACTTTCACGTATAAACTACTGAATTAATTTTAATGAAAGTTCTTAATAATATAACTTATATATCAGAATAACACATAGGCCAAAACCGCGGATATCCTCTAATGTTTAATAATATCTGCCTTTATATGTGACTGACTTATAAACATCAAATCAACGCAAAACTTTCAAATTATTAGATTAAGTTAAACTTCAACTGTGAGTTAGTTTATAACTACCTAATATAAAATACCTACCCTGCCAAACCTTTTCTATTCTCACTTAGGTAAAATATCGCATTCTTTACTCAATGCTGTTTTCTAAAACGAAGTCTTTCAAGATTAATGAAAGTAGATGCTGTTAATACCCAACTTAAAGGCTCACGAAAGTAATTTTGCGCTGAGGACAATTTATAGCTCTATATGCTGTGTAGGTACGTACGAGTATGTAGCAGTTACCTTGGCTAGTTGATAAATGATCTCCTCCAAAGTGTACTCGGTATACAGAGTGTCGGCTGCACGGAGCTTCTCCATCATTTCCTCGTATTCTTCTTCACTGATAATCGGGCCGTCCCTGTCGTAATCGGAGGTACCTGGACATAGGTAGCTGTTGGTAATCCAAGAAATATTACAAAGAAAAATCCCCCCGATGCTTCTGTCTGTCTATCTGTTGGTGATAAGCTCATAGACTACTGTGTGCCTAGAGTAAGATTTTACCGCGTCGATATCAAAAACAGTAAAGGCAAATTTTATATGTAAATGGAGTAGCGCCATCTAGCAATAGTGAGAGTAAACTCTTTTTTATCTATATAATTTGATGTTACTCGTAACATATAGTACGTGTTAAACGTAACAATACGTTTTTACGCATAGATTAAAGACAACTAGATAGAGCCCATAGCGTGTCCACTCGTGAGACAGCAAATCAGCCTTATTGACATGACATGTCAACATTTAAAGTACATCATAAAATGTTATGTTTTAAAATATCGTAAAATACGAAATATTACTTTATATAAGATAGTTTAGTAAACGCATAATACATGAAATTTGCTAAAAAATAACATATCTAAGCTTTAAATCATCAATCAATGAAGTTTATGCCTACTTACGTATGAAACGCAATTCCTTCGATTTTCTGTTCGCTGCGACTGTTGCAGCCGAAAATATTACAACCCCCCATAGCACGATAACGTTTAAATTAATATCGTAACCGCATAGTTATATTATTTATCAGCAAAACTAATAAAAAGCTAATAATTGCTCAGATATGTCCCTTGTCTGTCACAAACTCCACTCTTGACAAACAATAAAAACGAACACGCTGAAAGGGACAAAAAATAATCTTGTGTCACTTTCTAATAAAGGCCGAATGAAATAAATCTGTCACGCTCTTGACCCTACAGCCGCGTTATGACTCCATCTAGTAGTCTTTAATCTATGTTTTTACGCAGTCGCTCGGTCAAAAACTCGCACTTGCCCCACTGGACCGAATGTCATGCCGTTTTACCAACAGATAGTGGTTCCTGAGGAAGGTTTGGTAACAAATTTGTAAAAGAAATTCTGTAGTTTTGGCTCAAATCGCGGTCGACAAAATCCTGACAGACAGACAAAAATTAAAAAAAATACTTTTACGGCTTCAGTATCGATTACATAGTTGCCATCCAATAAAAATGTCGAAAATGTCTTTAATGTGCAGAATTGGACTTGTTACAGTTTTATTATAAGTATAGATGTATATATTTTTAAACATTCATATTTAACTTTTGTGGTTGCGAACTAAATATGTTCCAAATACCTCACATTATGCTACACTCAAGGGAAGGTTAAGTTACTTAAATCACTCAGCATTGACCTACATGTGCTACCGCATGGCACATTTTAGAATTAACCTACGAACTAAGACGCTTAAAACAGATTATTTGATAAGTTTAACATTTTGATAATTTAATACGTGAAAGTTCTTAAATCAGTTGGGCCACAGACCTCAGTATAATAGAAATCGATCAGGAAAGTGCTACCGGCTTTCTTAAAAACACTATTGTTGTAGGGGAGAGGTGGCATGAATGGGACATTTTTGATTTCGAGGTTCTAACAAGTAATTGCGAAAATATTTGGAAAGGGATGGAGTCGAACTAGAAGCAATCAACATTACACTTTTAAAATTTAATGCAATAACAGACATAAATCAATTTTTTATTGTTTATTTTCGTAGTTTTAAGAAATGTATATTTTGTCCCTTTCATAAATAGACTGTATTGAAAGGGACGACGTAATTTATAAAAGGGACAGTACCTCATTTTAAAGAAATAGTATGCAATATCTACTTAAAATTAAATTAAAAAGTGACTGGAATGAAAAAATATTTAATAAATCTTACTGTTTTCTTGTCAAAGACAATTAAGCATTTTCATATAACTTAAACAGAAATTAAGAACATTTATAATGATTATCAGAGATAATGAACCTAACAATTAGATACTTGTAATCAACAGGCAACTTATAATAACCACAAAATGAAACATTTACATACATTAAAAACAAATCAACAGATCAATAAGAATAAACAACATCAATAAAGTTCAATTCACACTCATTGTAGTTTTTAATGACATAGTGAGCAAAACAAATTAAAAACACCTTTAACGCCCCAGGTTTCGTGCGCCCATTTCATGCAAATTTTACATTGGAACCAATCTTCAGTGCTTTCTGAATATTTTTTCTTACAAACATTACAGTGATCATCATTTTCATTTTCTGTTTTCTTTTCTTTGGTAATATTATGGCCTTCACGGCCTCCCGGAATATATTTGCCTGTGATAGTAGGCATTTCTAAATAATGTGCAATCAACAAGCGTTACAAATCAAATACACAATAACTAATGTTTAAATGTAAGGTGTGGTAAGTAGAAGTATGTAGGTAATAATTGTATGTGACAATTGAAGAAAAAAGTTTTAAAATGGACTGTATTCAATATAAATTATACAATTACAAAAATATATATTAAAAATATATAGAGAGAATGTGATTTTAATTAATAGTGAGCTGAGTGTATTAGGTGGCATTTTAACTGTCTTCGCAGCTGATCTCACGGAAATGCCTTTTTGTAATCGCATCGACACGCGTTCTCTTCTTAGGTGGCATTTTTAATCTAAAAAACCGGGAAAGAAATTATTAGATACTTAGTGAAAAATAACAGACTTCGAAGGGACGTCCCATTCATGACCGTTTGTTGTGTCCCTTTCATAAATATCATACAAAAATTGAAATATAACCGCAAAATTTATAATACCAAATAAAAATTCACTAACCTTCTGCTCTCGTATTTGTGGATGTACAGCCTTTCTTAAATACTGATTCAATCTTAAATTATGGACTTACAGAACTCGATAAATCGCTTCACAATTAGAACAGGAAAAATACTATTCAGCCCCCTAATCGGCACATGCACGAATCCGCCATATATGAAATTACAGAAATATGAAGTTAGCCACAAAAGAACTTGCGTCATGTTTGCCATACGACAAGAATAGTGGTGTCGCTAAATTGTTTTTATTTTATCAGTTATTTGAACTGTCCCTTTCAATACGTGTCCCTTTCAAGCCACCTCTCCCCTACCCTGTAAAGGTTATGATTGCCGGTGAAATTGCAGGCACACAAAGTTCTATGGTTTAGGTTAATATGCTCCTAACTAATAATAAGTCTCCTAATTTTATCTTCAATACAACAGCAATTTTTGTCCATTTATTATGGCCTCAAAAATACCCTTTTTAAATAAAAAAAGCCCCAGGTCACTGTTGTTTAGATCCGCCACAAGTTCTTATCGAGCTTAACATAATGATGGTGGACAATGATTCTGTAACAATCACTTAATTAATAATAATTTATAAAATAAAAGACGTGTGGCACGCGGAGACTGCCGCGGTAAAGCTATTGCATAGCATTTTTTACCAACTATGTTTACCTACCGTCGTCATCGGGACCGTGGCCTAGCGGTAAGGCGCTCTAAGTGCCAGAGAGACGCGGATTCGAATCCCGTCGGTTCCGCAATTTTTTTTAAGCGTGATATTGCAAAAATCATTAATTTTAAAAGAAATGACTTTAAATTTTACGCTTGAAAAAAATAAAAAAATTGCGGTACCGACGGGATTCGAACCCGTGTCTCTCTGGCAATCCGGGCACTTAGAGCGCCTTACCGCTAAGCCACGTTCCCCGATGACGTCGTTGCCGAAATTGTGCTTTTGATAAATTATGTTTTTGATACTCAGGGGGTGTTAGGTTTTTTCGTTACGGAATTTCTGTATTCGGTCTCCACGCTCAAGGCCCGCGATAAAAGCTATACAAAAGCTTAAAAATAGAGAATTACTGAAACAGTGATTTAACGAGTTATTGACCACCAACTTTCCAATTCAAGGCTACTTCTGTAAGAAAGAACCTAATATTTCTAGATCTCACCTAGGTCACGAATCCAGGACCTTATGAATCGTAGCTGCATAAACTACTCACTGAACGTAGGCATATCCTAACATAGACATTGTAACCACTTGGCAGTCAACTATATTAGTACTTATATAAAATTCTTACTAATGATGTTGGTCTGGAGCATAGGGTCGTAGGAGCGCTTGACGGGCTCAGGCCTGAAGTCGCCTGACACAGGGAGCGACGGCAGGGCGAGGTTGTTGTTCACCTCCCAGTTTTTACCAGCGAAGGGGCGCATCATGTCCGGACTGCCTCCGAAAGGGAAGGACTGTAAGGTCACCGGGCGATACTGGTATTCCTAAAAATTCAAATAACATTTACTATCGAATAAGTATATTAATAGTTAGGCCTGTGCTTGACTACGATCCCGCCTTATGAAAGCAGTGATTAGGTCTAAGGTGGATCAAACTTGCATAGATGATGCATATTTACTCTTGTCATGTAGAGGTTTTCAAATTATATATACATATGCTGAAATGGTATTGCATATATTTTGTTGTACGAATTACAAAGAAGTTGAAAACTGTTTGAACAAATACCTAGTAATCTGGTGATTTGTCCTGAAAATCGATATATTAAAGGTAGGTACATTGTGAACATATTATGTAACCTCTAATTAATCTCCAAACGTTATTTTGACTTCATTTAATCGTCGTAGTTGACCTCAGTACTCATATACCTTTACCCAATCAGTATTTACGTACCTACCTACAAGTACCTACGTATTAAGTTACGTCATTAAGTAATTTTTCAGATAGTTTGGTACATACTTAGAACCTTCTACAACTATAAAATTTAATTGTTTTTTTACACGAGTATAATATGAGGGCACGTGTCGTTACTTTGTTGCCAAGTGTAGGTATAAGATAAGGCTTCCCACTCCTAAAACACACGCATTATTAACGTCTCGTCAACTAACGAGCACCACGAGTGCACATTACTTTCGGTTCGCTGGTCGGCCAAGGATAAATGTTTTCACACGTGGTACCTCACTATATTTTATTTAGTATTTCCTAAGAGATTACTGATTAGTTATTGGCTTTTCGTGTAGTTGGAGAAGAAAGGGAAGTCAATCAAATTGTTATTAAAGGACAAAAACTGAGCTGTTTTCGTACCTAATAAGTATTTGTAAGACGGACCATTACAGAGCCCTCCTTTTTCAGGTGAGAGGTTTTTCGATCGCAGGACCTCGTAATCGAAGGCCAACGAGGCACAACTTACATAAAAAGTAATCAATTATTAATTTTAGTTGTTATGATTTCCATTTAAAAATAATATTAAAGACCTGTCTTTTAATTTTTTTTAAATTGGCCAATATTCACCTATCCCATTTAGTTTATTGTAGACTATTTTTTGCATTGAATACGATAAGTATCCAAAGCGCAGAGATCAAAACCAATATTTTTCTTGGCTTCAAATCCGGTCCTTTAATCTCAGATCTTTCAAGGCTCTACAGAGGATCATTGTATCTCGATGGAAGATAAAACCATAATCTACCTTAGCATTTTGCTCCAAAACGAAGTTTCTCAGCTTTTCTTGCTGGGCGTATTCTTCAGCTGCCTTTAAATTTTGCGAATAATGCGCACGCAGGTAATCTAGGTTGAATTTTATCTCTTGGAGGAATGCGATGGCCTCTTCTTTGGTCATCTAAAAAGTTACATGTTATTACATCATACGGAATAATAATATCATCACAGTGATGGGTTAAAATTAATTTCTAAACTATAAGATCTCTACATCGTTCTAACTTGTAATATTTAATTTATTGAACTCTATCTCTATGTATTAGCGGTGCAAGAAGCCACGCTTCGCTTCGTACAAATTTGTTTTCTGTAGATAAATTTAAAAATGTGCGACGACGTTTAACTACTGGCGTCTGAGTTGAGCGAACAGGTGTTAATAAATCGAGGTAGAGTTTAATATAAAAGTACGTGTTAAAATACGAAGCAACGCCTTGCTTTGAAGTTGCGCCAATGTAAATGGAACCTAAGGCGCTATCTTTAGAGATCGTGGTGATAATCTCGCCGTGACTATATGAAGGGTGATGCTATCGGCAAGACACGCTATCGGAATAATGTACCGTGAAGATTATCGGTTGATAGTTGAACGGACTCATTGCGTTTCCGTCGTCCGTGAAGATGAGTCCTTATAATCTTGTCCTAAATCGATAAAAAAATCTCTAAAATTCTATTCTATATTTAACAGGATAACTCTGTTCTCAAGTACATGAACAATGATCGTCTTTTAAGTTGGATACATGTGAAAGGCCTAGTGTGAGCTGAAAGGTTATTTGATGTAATATATTACCATTCCTTCCTGGAGGAAATCTTCAATAGCAGTAGTGACACCTCGCTCATCTCCGGTCCAAAATACGTACTCCGCCATGTCCAGTGGAGAATACTGCACCCCCGCGTATGAAGCGTAGTGATCCATCTGATAATATACTTTTTTTATTTTCAAATGCTAACACAAATGAATAGAAACAAATCATCATCATCATCATTATGATGATCAACATCACCTACGTCAATATATTTTAATGGTCCACAGCCACAGTATGACACAAACCTCCTTTCTCCTTTGGGATTAAGAATTATGGAGCGTAGACGTAATACGAGTTGGGCAGATAATGTTAATCTTTTAATGACCGAAACCGAAAGCTTGAACCAAATTTTAGCCATACTAAACATGGGGCATGTTCAAGTTACCACGATAAACAATGCTAACTATTCCACACATGTTACTTAAGAATTGTCTTTACTTCCTCTCTAGTAATGGAAAAAATACCGTAAAAATATATCTGTAAGCATAACAGATTTCAGTATGTGTTACAATATATTGTCAGTACAAATACACGTATAAAAATCCTTCTGAAAACAATTTTCACGAACGATTGATCGGATAGATTGAGGACAATTTTTATGTCAATTCCCGGGCACGGTCCGCTACGCGTGGAGGAAAAATTCTTCCACAATAGCAATGACTTCGCGCAAATTGTGAAAGATGAGCTTTCCGTTTTATGACAAAACACTCTGGAACACTCATAAAGCCAGTTAACGACAACATTCACTTTAGTTCTATTACGTTATTCTATTTTTAGAGGAATCACAGCCGAGATTACCTTTAGCACCTAGACTACACGTGCAAGACTGGCATATACGAATTTTATTATACCATTTAAACTCGTTATTTGTTTATTTAATCTGTATTTAAATGCCTCATAATAATCTGTCCTATTCTATAATTTAAAAAAGACGTGTGGCACTCGGAGACTGCCGCGGTAAAGCTATCGCATAACATTTTTTATCAACTTATGTTTACCTACTGACGTCATCGGGACCGTGGCCTAGCGGTAAGGCGCTCTAAGTGCCCGGATTGCCAGAGAGACGCGGGTTTGAATCCCGTCGGTTCCGCAATTTTTTTTTCAAGCGTGATTTTTATAAAGTCATTTTCTTTTTTACAAGCGTTATTATTTCAAAAAGTCATTAAAAGTTCTGGTATTTATCGAACCAGATTATTTACCAGAACTTTTAATGACTTTTTGAAATATCACGCATGTAACAAAAAATTAATGAGTTTTTGAAATATCACTCTTGAAAAAAAAAATTGCGGAACTGACGGGATTCGAACCCGCGTCTCTCTGGCAATCCGGGCACTTAGAGCGCCTTACCGCTAGGCCACGTTCCCCGATGACGTCGTTGCCGAAATTGTGCTTTTGATATTATATTTTTGATATTCAGGATTCGGTCTCCACGCTCAAGGCCCGCGATAGAAGCTATGCAATAGCTTAAAAAATAAAATGAATGAAGATAGAATATCATCACATACGTTATTTTTCATTCCTTTAGTGATGTCTGCATTGTAAGCTCTTCGTACAGCGGTGTGACCATTCTGTGGAACGGTTGTACCCATACCAGGTTGGACTAAACGCGCTGCGCCATGAAACACCTAAAAATAATTTCTTTAATTAAAATCCAGTTTAAATAACTCCTACTCATAGTTATGAAGTAATTTTTTACCAACTTAAAATAAGAGTTCTGTTACTTTTCTCAAAAATCTGTACAATTTACTAATATCTCGCGCTCGGTATATTTCAGCAATAGAGCATTTCAGGAGATGTGTAAAGAGAGTATATGAAATACACAAAAAAAATAACAATACACTCCATATTTTCAAATTAATCGAACAATATAATACAAATCTAATAATACACATCTACTACAAATCTAATAATACACATACATACACATCGTAAGCACGACAATAGTATAACGGGCGGTAATTTGCACAACGGCCAACATCATGGCCAAATGCGAAAAGAGCCCAGAACGAAGAAGAAGAAGAACGTGCTGGAACTGAACTCATGCCCTCACAATGTTGAGCTCAGTAACCTAACCGTTGAGCTATTGTCGCTGAACTAACGATTGACTCTTCAATATTGTTTAATGTCTTAGATATAGTTCGGTACTTAAACCTTCACTAACTCGGTAGCTTTCAGGAAATGAAAGCCACTAAAGTTACTTAAAACTTTCCCAAAGACGATATACTGCAAAATTTCCATTTATTAGATTAATTTGTCGCGCTTTTTAACTGTGTTACTTACTTTAGTAGTTTGCTCTTCAGGCATTGTAGTAGTAGCAACAGTGGCATCCAGCACGCTAACATGCCCGCCTTCTTGCACTAGCACTTTATGCACTCCTTCAGCAGGTACATCTATCTGAGTTTTAGCATGAATATGCGGTTTCTCGTCCCCAGTAGCATCGGCAGAAGCGTGTTGTTCTAGCCGTGACACTAAATCGCCATTCGCTTGTACGGAATCTGTAATAAACGATTTCAATTATTCAATCACTCCAGTCCACCGCCCAATACGTATGTTTACCCTGGATCCTGTAATAATATAACAATTGTGTTTTTGTTGTGGGAGATGGATCGCCTATTGTGAAGAGTAATTTATCTAAACACATTCTGTCAAGCTGAATGTTCGATATATAAAGGCGCTTTTACAACAAGCGGATGCCCTTTCTATCTTCCGTAAATTATTTTAATGTAAACAGAGATTATATCGTTGTTTTGGCTCCGTTCGTGATGAATCTGTGGAATATTATAGGAATGCTCGCATGATCTGAACTACAGCATCCAAACAGTGTGTTGGAATTCGTGGTTTGTGAATACTAAAAATTGGTTCAATTATGTAAAAAAAATAAAATAAAATTTTAAATTAACGGCCTTTCACTTAATACATTTAAAGGTATATGTATTAAGTGAAAATATATCAAAAAACAATACCTACTTACATCAAAAAAACAAATTTTTAAAAAATTTGTCTCACTGACTCTGTGTGTTTAACTAAGAGTAATCTTTGAGACCAGTAATATTGTAAAAAATCTTTTTACAGTTTTTATTTCAAAGGGAACGGAAACTGCGCTAGTATAACTGCGGTCGTCTGCCAGTTCATGCATAGAGAATAATGAAAGAAAGAAAAATATTTTTATTTGATCAGACTTATACTAAATAAAAGTAATAAAATAAAACAAAGACTGACTAAATAAAGGTTTCCCACTTAGCATAGTGCTATAGCAAGCTGCAGCGCTGGTTTTCAGGGGATACCTTTAAATGGGTAATAATACGGACTATATATTTAAGTATTTTCCGTTGTTCTGCGAAATTAAAAACAAAAGGAATAAGAAGAAATGCTCTCGGTTTAGCTCTAGCTTGTATATTAATGATAAGTCTTGTTACGCTAGAGTCAAACCAATGTTTAATCTGTGATGTAACTCTTTAGTTTAAGCCCATCTTACAGATAGAGATACATAATGTTATTGTAATAATAAATGACGTTTAAAGAGTGCTTAAAACTAAGACTATTTTAAATAAACGATTTTGAATTTGAACAAAACAACTGAGACAACTAAACTTCAACTACAACTGAGCAATTCATAAAATAGTATAAAGTATTGAAATAGTTCCCAACCCAGTTGTTGTCCATTGTAATTATTCGTGTACGCGGCACGTTCCTAAAATGTGGGCAGGACGCAATGTGGCACATTACGCGGTTAAGGGTTGCGGTCTGTACTGGCACGTTTCTGTCTACCTAAGTAATGACTGTTTTACCGTACATAGAGTAAATTTAAAATAATAATAAAACCTATTTGTGTTGATTTGATTTGTCTGGAATATATATTGCCTAAATTGCAGCAATATTCTGTATTTCATTGTATTTTTTAACTCGACATGGTGTTTCAAATTCGTCTATCTCTCTTTATATATAGTAACATGGTAGTCAGAAAAAAGATAGATATACAGTACCCGTCCTGTTAATATCAATTAAGACAGGAATCAACTATTACCTTTTGGTTAAATTACAAGAAGAATTTATTTCATTAATAATTTATTTTATTTTTTATTAATTAATTCTTTCATTGTTTAGTTAAATTTTGCTTCATTCAATATTAACTTCTACTACAATTTTCTAACTAAATAGAATTTTCACTATCCCTCTGAATTATTTAGATTTTCAGAAGAAAAAGCAGCCCATGTGTTAATCCAAGGGATTATATACAATTCCATTCCAAATATTAAACAAAATGGTTCGGTATTTCCAACGTGAAAGATAAATAGACGCTTACACACAAATCTCACCTTTTGGGTGTGATCTCAATTAATACTGCATTCAATACTGTTAGAACTGAGAATGCAGCGAAAGCCTAAATTGAAAGCATTAAACAGAAGGTTCTCAGCAAGACAATATCGTCTTTAATAATCCTAGCCTGACTCTAGATGGTTATGCGTTGGACCATAAATGCGCTAAGCTGAGAGCTACATGCTACGCCGTAGCTCCGTGGATGGCTACGAATTACAATTACGTATTTACGCTTGAGTGTTTACATGTTTTAGTACTAGGTAGTGGAGATGAGATATAGTATAAGAATTAGCTTTAAAAGCATAGCTATATGATATATTCGCAATCAAAGTGTTTATATAATTAAATAAATACAAAATTTAGAAGGTAGTAATGAATAAACTTTTTAAGACCAATTAGACGTAAATTTAATAAAATTTTATATCTTTCTTAATAGATTACAAAATTTCAAAGTTATGGTCCCATCAAAATATATTAAACTTAAATGATCTCATCAAAACATAAAATCTAATTTACGTACATAACTAATTATATTTATTCTTTTAATTTTTGTATGAAACTTTGTCCATGGTTATTAAAAACCTAAGACACTTTGTTACTTGTACATGTTTTTAGTAGTCTCGAGGGATAGTCTGAAAGCGTGACAGTCTGGAATATACTTATTTGGTTATAGAAAAATTTAATATGAAAGTTCCTCTGGCTTAAGAACTTGTGCTAGCAAGACCGTCGCGAAACCTGAATGTTCGCCAGCCCGTTCTCCTACTATATATCTACAAACGTTACACAACTATATACTTTTTGACGACCTCCGTGGCGCAGTGGTATGCGCGGTGGATTTATAAGACGGAGGTCCTGAGTTCGATTCCCGGCGGGCAGATTCCCGGCGGGCAGATTGATATTTTTCTTAATTTGTCTTGGTCTGGCTGGTGGGAGGCTTTCGCCGTGGCTAGTTACCACCCTACCGACAAAGACGTACCGCCAAGCGATTTAGCGTTCCGGTACGATGTCGTGTAGAAACCGAAAGGGGTGTGGATTTCATCCTACTCCTAACAAGTTAGCCCGCTTCCATCTTAGACTGCATCATCACTTAACATCAGGTGTGATAGCAGTCAAGGGCTAACTTGTAGTCGATAAAAAAAAAAAGGTTGGGTCGTAGTTGATTTGATATGCGCACCTTCACTCACAGTATATAAGGAGCTGGAAAACTTCGGTACATCATAGTAGAATGAGGATTCGATCCTGTGGCGTACCACCTAATGAAGCAGACGCTAGGTTTTAATGGGTATTTTGGCATAAATAGGAAGTCGCATATCTCCTTGGAAGTAGATTCGATATCTTCTGCTCTGCTTCCGGGAGAAATTCGTAAATGCATTTGCCAGCGTAAAAAGAATGATTTGAGAGGTAGCAGATTTTAAATGTTTTATAATAACGTAATAATAAACCTTAAAATTACGAATATATATGACTTTTATTAAGTAAGTCACTCACCAAGCCTGTGGTATTCCATGTGCTCAGTCTTCATATCAGGTACCATCTCTTTACTTGTTTCTTCTGTAGACCAATCAAATATATGTAGAGTAAATATATAACCAAAATAAAAGCTAAGATACATAAGGAGAGTTTTGAATCATCATTGTCAGCTAATACCCACTATTGGACATAGGCCTCTTGAAAGGCCTTCCAAACACTTTGTGCTTGAGCCAGGCGGTAGCTCTGCTCTTTCTGGCTCTAGTAGCGGTTTCTCGAATGCGAGCAACAAATTCCTAATAGACAATCGTATGACCGTGGTGTGTCTTAACCATAAAATTTTCTATTTTATGAACTCAAAACCTTAAATTATTATACAAATATTTGAAAGAGCGTAATAAAGTTTTTTGTAGCTAAAGATATTATGTAATTAATGAATTATGAGGTGGGATTTAAGAAGAAAATATTAGTCATTCTACCAAGAATATAGTCCCGAAAACAAATACAAATAATATTATAATTAGAAGTCTGTAGGTCACCCATCTGGCCCTGAAGTAAATACTCATTAATATTTATAACAGCGTATAGCTGTATCTTAATACTGTATAGACACTTATTGTTTCAGACGTATCAGAAAAATAAACACGATTTTCCTCTTTGATATATTGCGTTACATGATAAGTTCCATAAATGAATACTAATAATTTGTACTTTCAGGTTCAGGTCAAAGTGTCTATTGTCGTTGATCTATTGGTTAGCCTTTGTAAGGTCCTGGGTGCGAATCCTGGGTTGGGTCGTGGAATAATTCTGAATTTTTCTTTCATGTAAGAAATGTTCAAGTAGTTCTATGCCCGGAGTCGGCATATTCATCATCATCATCATCATTACCAGCCTGTAGACGTCCACTGTTGGACATAGGCCTTTTTTAGGGACTTCCAAACACAACGATCCCGAGCCGCCTGTTGCCAGCGGCTCCCTGCGACACTTTTCATGTCGTCAGTCCACCTGGTTGGGGGTCGACCAACGCTGAGCTTTCCGGTGCGGGGTCGCCAATCTACCACCTTGGGCCCCCAACGTCCATTAGCTGTTCGAAATACGTGCCCTGCCCATTGCCACTTCCGTTCTGCGACTCGCTGAGCTATGGCGGTTACTTTGGTTCTTCTGCGGATCTCCTCATTTCTGATTCAATCACGCAGAGATACTCCGAGCATTGCTCTTTCCATCGCCCGCTGAGTGACTCTGAACCTTCTTATGAAGCCCGCAGTCAGCGACCAAGATTCGGATCCGTAGGTCATCACTAGCAACACGCACTGTTCGAAGACTCTCGTCTTCAGGCACTGAGGAATTTTGGACAAAAAGATGTCACGGAGTTTCCCGAACGCTGCCCAGTCGGCATATTGGTGGTTTTAAACCCCCGTGCCTCGATCACCGATAAAATAACCTAACGATATCGTACCTAATTGAAATGTGGCACAAAGATGGATTATCGTCTGGTATGGAAAATAGGCTATTTTTATTCTTATACTAATACATAAACAGGAACTAGGCGGGTGAAGCCACGGGGCACCGCTGGTATTTCAATATATAAGATGGAATGTCTAAATATGAATAAATAGAAATTATTCTATACTTTGGTCATTTTATTAAAAGAATAAACGTAAACAATTATCATAAGCAGAAATGTTGTCGGTTTTTAAGAATAATTCATTTGCTTTCTTTCGTTTAGAATCTACGTTATGAATAGCCCACATTTAAATCCTGGCTACTAATGTACTAAAAGCTTGTACTTAATTGAAAAACAAATATGAATAAATACTCAAGTACTGCTATAAAACTGTTATGAAGATGTTTGTGTTAGAATATATATTGGAAAATTCCGCAGATAAAAAATAAGGTCAACTATTTCTGTCAGTAAACAATATGGTAAAGGATTTTTTGCCGTCTTTAGTCTGTTTTTCACGCTTGATCACAAGCAAAAGATATTGACTTTTTTATTTGTTGCGCACAAAACCTTTATTTAACTAATAGGAAATACTTTACTATTTTTTATTTTAATATTATTTTTAAGCTATTGCATAGCTTTTATCGCGGGCCTTGAGCGTGGAGACTGAATACAGAAATTCCGTAACGAAAAAACCTAACACCCCCTGAGTATCAAAAACATAATATCAAAAGCACAATTTCGGAAACGACGTCATCGGGGGAACGTGGCTTAGCGGTAAGGCGCTCTAAGTTCCCGGATTGCCAGAAAGACACGGGTTCGAATCCCGTTGGTACCGAAAATTTTTTTTTCAAGCGTGATATTTCATAAAGTAATTTTTTTTTAAAAATTAATGACGTTGCAATTACACGCTTAAAAAAAATGTGGAACCGACGGGATTCGAACCCGCGTCTCTCTGGCAATCCGGGCACTTAGAGCGCCTTACCGCTAGGCCACGGTCTCGATGACGTCGGTAGGTAAACATAAGTTGATAAAAAATGCTATGCAATAGCTTTACCGCGGCAGTCTCCGAGTACCACACGTCTTTTTTTAATTTAATTACTATACATTACAAGTCAGCTCCAGACTGCTATCACACCTAATTGTAAGTGGTGATGCAATCTAAGATGGAAGCGGACTATTAGGAGTAGGATTCTACGACATCGTATCGCAAAGCTAAATTGCTTGGCGGTACGTCTTAGTCGGTAGGGAAGTAACTAGCCACGGCCGAAGCCACCAGCCAAACACGGACCCAATCAAAAAATCTCAATCGGCCCTGCCGGAAATCGAACCCGGGACCTTCTTATAAATCCACCGCATATTCCACTGCGTCACAGAGTCCGTCAAAAGCATCTTGATGATTCATTAATAAATAACTTGATGATTCATTAATTATAACAATTGGTGTAACCGCCTTTACACCAATTGTTATAATTATTTAATTTGTTCTTTTTTTCTTACTAATGTTATTGTGTTCTTTGGTGTAATAAAGAGTTTTTATTATTATTATTTAACTTTCATTAATAAGAGTGTAGGTTTATTTATAAAACGAAGCTCAAATTTTATTCGCTTTTTCTGTAAAAAATAAAATAATATAAATCCAACAAATGAAATTTTAACTAACCCGACTTCGTTTTATATAATTACAAGAGGATGCCCGCAGTTTCACCGGCGTAGTTCTCATTTACGTTGGAATTTCAGGATAATATTCTGATATGTAAACTATATATTATTGTGTAGTCTCATCAAAATCCATTCAGTAGTTTTTGCATTAAAATGTAACGAACATTCATCCATCTATAACAACTTTCGCGTTTATAATATTAGTAAAGATGTAGTTAGTAACTTAAGATAGATATTAGCATGAGCTTAAGAAGGGGTCTTAGTATAAATAGTAATGTCAAAAGTCCAAGTGAGAAAAAAATCTAGAATTGCTTTGATTTAAGTCTACCTCTGAAGAAGTAAAGCTATCGAAGCCTAAATATTGCTTTCGCAGAGCAAATATCGACAGATTCAAGATCAAAAGGCTACCTATCAACAAGTTGGATTACATTTCTAAGGTGAAACCAGTCCGTCGGGACCGGTATCTAGCCGTTCAGCTAAATAAACATGCAGGTGTTATATTTACTTTAGTTAGAACTTTTGATTAGATGTACCAATGTAGCACAGTGTTATGTCAGGTAATTATATAATGTAACACATTTTTAAGCTATTGTATAGCTTCTATCGCGGGCCTTGAGCGTGGAGACCAAATTCAGAAATTCCGTAACGAAAAAACCTAACACCCGCTGAATACTATAAAAAGCATAATTTCGGCAAAAAAAATTGCGGAACCGACGGAATTCGAACCCGCGTCTCTCTGGCAATCCGGGCACTTAGAGCGCCTTACCGCTCGGCCACGGTCCCGATGACGTCGAAAGGTAAACATAAGTTGATAAAAAATGCTATGCAATACTTGCTTTACCGCGGCAGTCTATGAGTGCCACACGTCTTTTTTTCGTTTTTTTATTAAATAGAATACCCTTTTATAATTTGACCAATATTCTATGTCTTCTCCACAGCTTTCACAGCTGTTGTAAAGAATGTATTAGAAGTGGATACGACAATAGTCCAAATTGCGGGAATCGACCTCGTATGATGTACGATCGTATGGTCGCCAATCAGTGTTGAGACCGACCCTTTAACCGTGGAACAAAGTAACTTTGAAGCCTTAGTAATTCTACTTGACAAAGTGACAAGCGCGTTCTATCGGGTGCTTATTTGAATTATAGCTAGAGTTAAACTTTTCCATATACAGTTTACGTTATATATATCTCAGAATAATAATTTGGTTTTTAGTATATATAAAACATGTTAATGTGTAATCTATAATCAAGTATGGTCTCTCAAAAATACATACGGTCGAATTGAGAAACTCCTTTTTTTTTGAAGTCGTTTAATAAACGGTAGAAAATCCAGAGAAAGATACATTTAACTCCAAATTCTAATGAACAAAACAAAAAGGAAATGCGTTTTTGTTATATCTATCTACAAGAAATAAATGTTATAGCACAATTACACATATCGCTATATAGCCCCGAAGTAAGCTTCGGTAGCTTGTGTTATGGGTACTATGATAACTGATGAATATTTTTATATATATATTATACATAAATACTTCTAATATATAGATAAACACCCAGGCACTGGAAAACATCCATGCTCATCACACAAATATTTTCCAGATGTGGGAATCGAACTCACGGCCTAGGACCCAGAAGCAGGGTCACTACCCACAGCGCCACTCGGCCGTCCATAGTCCGAAGAATTGCGAACAAGGTATAAGATCGATAAAAACCTAACAAAGATAATCTTATAACGAAGACACTCCATCTCTAAATGCTCCGGTGTAGGGCAATAAGCTTTAGTGCTTTCAAGAGCTTTTTAAGTGAAACAGTAACAGCGCGTTAATGTGCCTTTGTTAGGTAAGGACCTCCCTCGATTCCTTTTTCGTTTGAAATGGAGGAATGTGCCTCTTGATCTGAGCTGTACTGCTCTCCTGTGGTTTAATGTGTTAGGCACACTTATGTTATGAGTTTTCCCCATAGCGTTCCCATGTTTGAGCTAGATGTTGACGGAAAATTTTGATACCTTTCTTTAGTAAGTACTCGTTTCTGATAAATGCGGTATTTGATCACAAATATTATTTATGTTATTTCACGCTTAAAGGACCGGTCTCAACACCGAGAATCATGGGCGACTGTCACAAATCATGATGATTATTGTAACACCTAATTGCATTTAATTAGAGAGGAAATTACGGTAAATTATTCATCATACTTTAAAAAAGCGTATATATTTTTAAAAGTATAAGCGATAACCCGTTGTTAGTGCTACGATTATATACGATATTATTCCAAACGTCGGAGATGGAATCAAAGGCCTGAGGATTTAGCCAGTGGGGCAAGTGCGAGTTTTTCACCGAGCGACTGCGTAAAAACGTAACGTCAAATTATACAGAAAAAAAGCGTTTACTCTAAGCTTAACTACACACATAATATTTGCGTTTACTGTTTTCGATATCGACGCGGTAAAATCTTACACTAGGCACACAGGTCTTGATTACGACCTTTTTGTCAGTGGAGTTATTAGCACATTTTACATTCCTGTACGTAATTACATTTTATTATAATTAAACCTTCATAAAATTGTAAGCCGTAATACCTTAATGACTCAGCAATAAGATTCAAATTTATTTACTTCAATTCCAACTTATTCAACTCTTTTACAGAAAAAGGGGTACATTAGGGGGAGACGTTACACAATTATATCTAAATATTTTTTTAATAATCCAATTTGAATATTAATTTTGATCATGTTGTTCATTGATCATTGTATTCTTTCTCATTTTAATCATTAATGTGTGTGGTGTATAACCTACTCTACACACCCTCATTTGATTTACTGGTTCCATTACTTTCTAATAAACAGGTATATTAAGCCACATGACAGTAATTGAACTTGTTGATGATAGTAAACAGCTTGCCAGTTCGTAGAATTCTTATAAACCTACTCTTTGAATTCCAGATCACGTTATTCCAAATTGGTTTAGTGTTGACTTCGTAGCGTTGACACGTTTCTTTAGCCAAGTTTAACTTAGGAATCTATTTGTCAGAGGACGAATACGTATACCTATTAATTTAACATATTTAAATAGTGACTTACCCATTTTTAAATTCTCTAACTCCTCGACCGGGACATCCTAAAACAAATGAAAGATTCCATTATATAACTCCTTTATATCTACTATATAACTACTTTCATTAATACTAACAGGTCAATTTATCTTTTTTTTGGTCAAATATTTTTCTGATTAATTTGGTCGGAAATAAGAAAAAAAATAGTAAGTGTAAATTTCTATATGTAATCAATGTAATGTTTTGTTAATTTCATCATAGGCAGCTTTTTTTTATTGACTACAAGTTGGCTCTTGACTGATATCACACCTGTTATTAGGTGATGATGCAATCTAAGATGGAAGCGAGCTAACTTGTTAGGAGTAGGATGAAATCCACACCCCCATCGGTTTCTACACGACATCGTACCCGAACGCTAAATCGCTTGGAGATACTTCTTTGTCGGTAGGGTGGTAACTAGCCACGGCGAAAGCCTCCCACCAGCCAGACCAAGACAAATTAAGAAAAATCTCAATCTGCTCCGCCGGGAATCGAACCCGAGACCTCCGTCTTATAAATCTACCGTGCATACCATTGCACCACGGAGGTCATCAAAATAGCTAATAGAATACAGGAACTTAATTAACCCTATTCCCAAAAAAGGCAACCTCATCGTCGCCTTGAATATTGAAATTTAACCATTATAATACGAAAACGACCTACTTCTCAAGTTAAACGACTAATCATTAGTGGAGGTCAAAAGAAAGGCGATATTATGATTAAGATTGTTATCCTCAAAAGATGGTTTTTAACCGACGAAATAAAACGGAGGAGGTTCTCAATTCGACACGTATATTTTTTTTTTTTATATGTATGACCACGCATAACTTTTTACAGGGTTGTCCGATTTTGATAATTCTTTTTTTATTAGAAAGGGCACAGGCTTCCAAGGTGGTCCCATTGTCACCATGTTAGGATCTAATGATGATATCTTGGGGAAATTAAAGGAACTCTTCGAATTTTGGAGGCACGCTTACAGCGATTTCAGTTTTTGTCTCGTTATCGGTAGCTTTTTGGCTACTAGTGCCGTATAATATACTATGTTAGTATAGTACGAGTACGTTACGTGGCGATAAATCACTAAAAAGTAAGAAATAAAAATTTTTAACAAAAAATAAAACCGACTCAAAACGCACTAAAAAGTAAAAAATAATTGTGTCATTTACTTGGTTTAATTTACTTAAGCATATCTAGGAGTCGGTTTTATTCAGAGTTTACAAAAAATAACACAGAAAAATACTTAATCTTTTATATAATCATTATAATTGTATTTAAATTCTTTCAGTGGTGTTTGTTGCATTTAAGTTTACTATCGAAGTATCTTTCTACGGTAGGGAATTCAAAGCATCTGACTTAGCAAGTATGGAGACTCGAGTATTCAAGAGTTACGATAACAGGTGCCTACTAGACCGATTCTTATCTTACAATGTTTCAAGAAGGGCTCTTCTGTTGCAGGTATATATCCCTTTTTATAATCAACCATAAGTTAGCTCTTACCTGACGCTATAACGATGCAATAAAAACGCAAACACTGTATACTCGTAACGCTTGATAGAGATTATTCAACTTATACAACTGATTGCTTAATTAAATTCCCAGTAGATTGTTATCTAATAATGGCCGAAGACAATTTAGAAACCATGAATTTAGAAATTGATCTAAGTTGAAAATGGAGCAAAGGAAGTAAAAGGAGGCTATCACAACGCATGCATAATAAATAGGGCCGTGGTATCTGTAAGGACCAGATATTTTTTTTTGTGATTGACCGCAATCACATTTGATGTTAAGTGATGATGCAATGTAACATTGAAGCGTGCTCACTTCTTAGGAGTAGGATAATATCCACATCCTTTCGGTCTCTACATGACATCGTGCCGGAACGTTAAACTGCATGGCGGTACGTCTTTGTTGATAGGGTAACTAGCCACGGCCGAGGGGTCCCGGGGGGGAGCCAGCAAGACCCGGACCAGTTCAAAAAATTTCAATTAGCCCTGCCGGGAATCAAATCGAATCCAAGACCTTAGAAATAGTAGGCCCTCGCTGTTCCATAATAGTCAAAAAGCTTAGCGATAGCAGGAATACTGCACCGAATCAGATATATCTACCTTGAATGGATACTTCAAAAAATTTTTAACAAAAAATAGAACCGCATTAAAAAGTAAAAAATAACTGTGTCATTTAGTTGCTTTAATTTACTTAAGCATATCTATGAAGTCGGTGCCTTAAAGCAAAGGTCAATGTTCCCACCGTAAGTACCAACTAAAAATATTATACTCGAATATCTGAACTGTGTACAGCATCTTGTCGCATTTATTATGAACTGCGACGTAGAGTGTGACTTCAAAGTAAGCAATAAATATTATTTGCATAATTTGAGACAACGTTACTGGATAGAATATTAAGCACCCGCGTTAATCTTAGTGACTTGTGGTTTATTTTTAGCGAAAATATAAAAATGTTAAGCCAAATATCAAACTTTTTACTTGAAAACTGGCTTCTGTAATTATAATAATTCACTAAAAAAAGATGCTACGATGATGTAGAGCCCTGGGTATTTCCATGAAGAAGTAAAAAAAATATCGTAGGTACATGTATTTTATGATTAAAATCTCTTTGATTGAAAAATAGAGAAGGCACAAAGTAGATTGTTCTGAGAAAAAGATGCTTGCAAGTTGTGTTTCTTGCCGGCTCTTGTGATCAAAACCAGTCTTCCGAAACAATTGTAGAATCATTCAAATAGTCTCATAAGACGTAAAAGTACTTGTAAACTGCGAACAAATTATCCACTCAAATCGATTGCATGTATTTTATATAGCACACTATACCGGGGCCCAGCGGGTCCCATTATTCCGTGGTAGATGTTAGTGCATGCAATGCGATCCGCTCCATCATCATAGTCGACACAAGTACTACAGTCCAGTAGTGAACTTTTTTTTTTTTAATAGGTAAGCTCTTCGATCAAACGATCTCAGAATTCTCTCCCCATAACTCCTCGGTCAGCACGGTACCGCCTTGCATTATTTCGTGCTGGCCTCGCTGTTATTATTTCTCCCGCGCTTTCTTTTCTTCTTTTTCCTTTTTTTCTCTCCGAACCATTGGTACGGAGCATCTTTGCGTATCTGTGCCATTCATCTTCAGTTCAGTAGTGAACTAAGTATACTTTATTCTACTTTATTCGCCACTAATGTACTTAGCACGCATTTTGCGATGCGGCATACGCCGACCCGTTGTGACCCGACATAATATGCTCGTACTTGACAAACAAAGAAAAAGTATGAAAGTTAAATCTTGTACTCACAGGTTTAAGTTCACCGCTCTCTCGATCTGAAACAATGACAAAATATTTTAATTGACATTTTTATAACCTTATAAACTTAACAATTAATTAAATGAGTTTATGTTTTATCGTTGTTTTAAAAATTGCTGCAACAAAAGCAATTTGCTAACATATTTATACCGTTTAGTAGAATGCTGTTCATGTTCTAATAAAGAAATCCTATAAATATTTACATACACCTATCAGAATCTAAGCCAGGGTCGGGTTATAGAGCCTTGGAACGCTAAAACCCGGCGCCTTTGATTTCTTTCACAGTTAAATTTTGCCATAAAGAAAACGTTTATTTTTACGAACCTGTGATAAAATGAAAATGTTTCTCTGTACTAATTTAATTTAGAAAGACAAATGTAGTTTGCATTTACGGTATTACATAAAATCATTCTTTTCTTTGTTTCTACGCGTCCAAATCAAACACATATTTAGTTGGTCGGGTGATAACAAAACACAGCCAAAGTTACCCTGAAAAAACTTACCCTACCTACCTAACTTATTGCACAATATATCCAGAACATATTTTATACTTACTTTGAATCATACCCGAACCTAATAAGGCTACGTGCACAACTATGTCAGTTTATGTCGAAGCTTAAAAGGTCGTCACAGAAGTAACAAGTGCCTGGTTAACTGAGCTTTGCTTGGTATTCTTTTATTGGAAATTACATTTATAAAAATGAAACCTAGCCAGATCGTTTAACCTTCCCAGAAACTCCCCGCATACAAAACTTTTAAATATCTTTGGAGCCGTTTCTGATTCTCAGATTAAAAATAAACACACAAGAATAGTTCGTTTAAGGGTATTAGATTTCCTACCCTGAACATACTATTACAACATGCATTAGACCTATGGAATGGAGCTTCGGTTTGATTGATATTTAAAAACCTTTGCAAAATATTCGTTGTTACAACAATTATAAAACAGCGTGACAGTTAGTCATAATGTTTTACAGTTTATATAAATATTATAATTTCCTAGTTTTTTTTTTTTAATATGATAAATAGCTTAAATAACCGTCAACAAACAGTCGACCAAGATTAAGACAAAGTTATGCATACTAATTTTTAATTGGAGTGGCCGAAAGATATTCAACAGGCAACAGGGAAGTCAGCTAAGTTTTCGTAAACATTTCTACATCTTCGCAAAAACAACGTAGCAAATTAGCGTCGAGTTGGTAAACGACAAAAGCTTTTAATAGACTTCTCCGGGTTTCGACAAGTCACGTTTGTTTTGTAAAATAATCACACCGAACGTTGTTACCCACTGTGTTGCCCAATCTTAACCTTGAAATTGTTATTTCGCCATCTCCACACAAATAAGGCAATTTCAATATCAATATTTTCTATTTAAAAATCATTCAATTCAATTATTACATTTTGAAGCTTTCCAAGTGCGTGTCATTTTTGATTAGGACCAAAACTAGAGGGAACAAAAGACAAAGCAAAATTTTCTGTAATTGGTTTTACAACTTGTATTGAAATATCGAAAACCAACTATAGCTGACCGACCAGCTATATGTACTCTGTCTGTGAATGGATTCACAATTACTTTTGGTGTAAAATTTCTATTGGCATTATGTTAAATATTCCAAACTAGACATCACACATAGTTTAAACTTATTTTGGCACAAAGCTAAAACACAAATGATGATTTCATACCTATCCCAGAGTCACGTTATAATAAAATAATATATGTAGATATATTCTCGCAAGTTACGTATCAGAAAGTATTCTGAATGCCGTCAAGAACTTTCAAAGAGAATCTTACATTTTATTTAAAATATTTTTAGCTTCTGAGAATCACTCTAAGGGGCATAACAGACACAATATATTCAATATAAGATATAAGAAATTTTAAATTAATACTACATGAATGCTCTATCACATTGAGACTACTTTCTGAGTTAGATTGTTCGAATTGTTGTTCTTTTAATTATTTTATTCGAATCGAATTTTATATATCTACTTATGTGCCTATAAAAGGAGTAGCTATGATCAGCAGTTTCACGTGCATAGATTCCTTTCCCGTGAGAATATGAAGAACTCCGTTCTTAGTGAGCGATCTAAGTAACTATGTCTCAAATCAATCGAATGTACAGTTTTAGAAATCTTGTGATAATACATAATTGTAGTAAATTTTCGTGTATAGATATGATATACAAATGAGTAAGCAAGCAGACGGTCCATTTGATGGGAGGTACTGAGGCTATCGCGTTAAGCCTAGTGTAATTAATATATAATTACTGTATAGAAATTAGCAAAGCTGAATGGCGGTAGCTTTACCAAAAAAGCTCTACTACTTTTATTACCTACTGTTATTTAAATGTTACTATTTTTGATCACCACAACTCAATTTGTGGTTGACTATGAGATTTAGTTGGCAGTTATCGAATGAAACTTACCTTTTCCCATTTGCGAAATCCTCACTAAATTGCCTCTAAAATCCAAATGTATGCGGAGCGTAGCGTTCAAACGTGGAATTACGCTTCCGAAAGGAAACCAAATAGTCTATGCTGTTATTCGTATCGTGTATGCTTTGGTCCTAATACTCGAGACTGCTTTTGAAGCGGAGAAGTTGGATGAGCTCTAATACATATCTTGAAATGCAAGTAGCTACATTGAAGGTTTCTTACATCTTTATTATACTTGTATGTTACTTGATGTTGTTGGCATACTGATAAAGTAGATATTCTATTTTTGAAGGCATTGTTTGTCAACGGTTTTTGAGGGTTTCGTTGCCACATTCCTCACCCTGCATCACTGTAGTCTTAATAATTTAAGAACGCTCTTCAACTGTATTGTTCCTTTAAACAAACGTGTAAGGGCATCACGCGTAGAGGGCTAGAACGATATTGTTAATTATTTTTGATTGTATTTGTTATTGTCTTATGAAAGAAAAAATTTAGAAAGTTACGCGGAAAATTAGAAAATAAAAAACCTTTTTATCGATAATCTCGGCTCACTGAATTTAAATATAGGGCCAGGGACAGATTATAGTCTAGCACAGCTACTCGTAGGTATTCCGATATTCTCACATGAAGTGTATCTGCCTGGGTGAAATCGAGGAACACAAAGATTATTTTACTAGCGCCTCGGCCGGCCAGTAAAATTGTTTTTTAACCACTTTTATTCTTTGTACTCAAATTTTAATACAGTTATATTTTGTGTCATGTTTATTATTTGGCCTCAAGCAACCTTCTTACAATACCGCAGAAGCTTGACGTGTGATGACGTGTGGTAACATTGACATCGCTCACACCATGTATTTAGACTGAGACTATTTGAATATTACCCACTAACCCAAATAGATTTGGGTCAGCCAGATTGTACTTCACATAGTATGCGCAAAGCAATAACGATCGCCGAGTGTGTTTATACAGTCGATCGTCTTCGAGCAACCCTGTCTTGCGTCGCCACATATTAGTTGATATCTACGTCATACACTCACAACTTTTGCTCAAAGTAAAAAGAATATAAGGACAATCACCGTCACTTGGTTTAGTTTTTCATGTTTTGGAAGACAATTTAAGTTCATATGTATAATAAATGTAAGGTTTTTTTGACGACCTCCGTGGCGCAGTGGTATGCGCGGTGGATTTATAAGACGGAGGTCTGGGTTCGATTCCCGGCGGGGCAGATTGAGATTTTTCTTAATTTGTCTTGGTCTGGCTGGTGGGAGGCTTTCGCCGTGGCTAGTTACCACCCTACCGACAAAGACGTACCGCCAAGCGATTTAGCGTTCCGGTACGATGTCGTGTAGAAACCGAAAGAGGTGTGAATTTTCGTCCCACTCCTAACAAGTTAGCCCGCTTCCATCTTAGACTGCATCATCACTTAACATCAGGTGTGATAGCAGTCAAGGGCCAACTTGTAATTGATAAAAAAAAAAAAAGGTTCGTATCTAAAATCACAACAGATAACGCATTTGCGTATGTAAACTAAATATGGAGTGGATCTGAAAACGAGACAACCATAAATCGAGTTTGGACTTGATTGATTCGTCTTGATGAAAGATAATATTGTATTATTTATACGTAAAAATCGAGTTATTCCTTATAACAAGAGCTTTGAATAGGTAATTATTTCTAAATTGGTAATGGCGCATTGGGGAATAGCAAGAAATATACTCATCTGTCACTGAAGAATACCCTGTGTATTCTGACATTTCAAAGTTAGAGTTAATTTTGTTATATCAAAATAAATAAGTTTATAAAATGTAAATACGTGTTTGGCAACATGTTCGCAACAAATCAAGGTCAATGTCAAAACAAATTGCGACGCATAAAATGGTCTCACAGGAATCGCGTAGGAGGGTTTTATTTCACCCTGCGAGGAGCGTTGCCTTTGTACATTACGATTTATTATGTTTATATTATAGCTTTCTGTCCTATTAGCTAATACAAAAAGATACTTTTAATAGCAATACTTGTGTGCGTCAGTCGGTACGCTCTTTAGTTACACGCTGATTAGATGAGAGCGAAACCGAATAAAGCGTAATAAAACTTTTTCCGACACTTTACAGCCTAGTACGAATTATATAGATAAACTTCGTCCGAGCCGGGATTCCATAGAAATCTCACGCAGACTTCACTTGGTACCTGCTATAGATACACCTGAAATATTTGCATTCAAGTGACGAGAATTCTATTCAAATCGCGTTAAGCTCTTTTTGAGTGAACAAAAATAGACGGGCTTCAAGGAGCACCAGCGCGGTGTCCTGAAGGGCACTGCAAAATGATAAGTGACTGCAACTCATGTTTTTTTAGAAAATCCGGGATATACAAACCAGTGTTTCAATGCGTATTGGAAAGTTTAGGGTGATAATGTTTGATTATCTGAATTTAAAGATAAATGTATGCTTCATTGGTCTAGTAGTTAGCCATGTGGCTTCGATCACGAGCTCCTGGGTTCGATTCCTGGGTCGGGTCACGGAATAATTCTGAGCTTTATCATTCTTCTATGAAATGTTCAGTATATTCCAAGCCCGGAGTCTGGAAGTTGGTCGTGTTACACCCCCGTGCCTCGGGGAGCACGTTAAGCCGTCGTTCCCGGTCACTGTCATCAACATCTGATAGTGATCATTAATAAATGAAACATTGTCACCCTAAACCCGCCAACCCGCATTGAAACAGCGTGGTGGGTGTACGCTCCATATCCCCTCTCTCTCCCTATAAGGAGGGAGGCCTGGCCCTATAGTGGGCCGTTAATAGGCTGATAATGATGATGATAATGATGAAAGATAAATTATTGAGTTTCCAGAAATGAAACTACATATTATTAAAATATCAACGGCTGAAACTGATGATAGTTTCAATTCTAATATGAGCCACAAATCCAATAAAAGTACTGTTTTAAAAATATTGTCACACGGTGAAATTCCCTTAATATTTGTTAGGCACGTGACTCGGCATATACAAAGACAACGCCCACGGGCCACGCGTTGACACGCTAATTGTATTGGACATTCTAACCGTTCGTCAGCCAATTCCGTACCAAATACCAATACACGCTCGCCCGTTTTATACGCATTCCGCATACCTCTTTGTGTAGCTATGTTTGGATTTACTTCCATTGAAGTTATATATTTTGTTTGTTTACGAAAGAAAACTATTACGTAATAAATTAACTATTGAAACTTTATTTAATTAAAGGACATAGGTAAAAATGTATGGAAGTCTGCCCAAGATATACCCAGAGATGATATATATGTCATTAAATAGTACAGATCTTCTATTTAAATAGTAATAAAGTTACTTGTTGTTAAGCAGTCGCTAATATGAAAGTTTATAAAAGTTGACTTTTCATACTACGACGAAGATCACGTGATTCAGAACACAAAAAATCGATTGAAATTCTTATATTTTTGATATATTTTCAAGTGATTGCTATGGGTAGTATGGGTTACATGGGTAGTTGTTTAAAATTCATTGTGTATTTAAATAAAATAGTTAAATGTGAGCACACGTTTGGACAGCCTGGGGCATATTTTGGCAATGTCCTTTAAGACTTTATTTAATTAATTAACTTTATTAAGCACTTTTAACTCCGTGATTCAGCTAGTATACATGGTGGATTTATAACAGGTCCTAGATTAGATTCGCGGCTAGATCGAATAAGATTTTCTTAATTGTTCCAGCAATTTATTTACATTCGGGAATTTAGGGATAAAATGTGGCCTATGTGTTATCCTAATATGTAAACAATATTATTGTGAAGTTTCATCAAAATCTATTAAGTACTTTTTGCGTGAAAGAGTAACAAGTAAGTAGAAGTTTATTCATGAACTAACGTCGGTATTATACATCTTCCATTTAAAATCTCAGTCGGGATATCCGTGTACCCAAACGTCGCCTGTTGACATTTCAACAAAAGGCAACACGGTAGGTACAAATGTGTAATGTAGAACTCAAGTAGGTCATTCAGCTGGATTCACATTTCTCCCCTTTAAGTCGCCGAGAGTCTTTGTATTACAACAATTGATGTCGACTTTTATCACCCACGTAGAGGATAGTTTTACACTAAAGCTCTTTCACACTAACATTTCCAAGTGTGCAATTTTATTGAAGTAATATTCCACACCTTACACTCGCATAAAGCTTGCGTAATGTAGTACAAATAGTTTGACAGCCTCCGCAGCGCAGTGGATTTACAAAACGGAGATCCTAGGTTCAATCTCCGGTTGGACCGATTGAGATAACTGGACCAAATCTGGCTTCTGCCTTGGCTAGTTACCACCCTACCGACAAAGACATGCCGCCCAGCGATTTAACGTTCCCGTACGATGTCGTGTAGAAAACAAAAGTAGATGTGGATTTTCGTCCTATTCCTAAGATGTAACGCCGTTTCCATCTTAAATAAAAAAATATATAGTTAGGAGCATCAGAAGCAAGCACTTATTCATACTCCCGCCAACAATATATTAAGTTAATTGCCTCTTTGGTCCATGTAAGCCATGGATTAAATAGTAGTAGCAAGGGTAGCACTTGGGAAGTTGGTGGTCTAGTATACCCCTGTCTCGGAGTGCACGCCTGGCTATAAAGTTACCATTCCACCATACCATTGTAATTTAAGAGTTTTCTATAGACTACCCTAGACCCACAAACCTGCTGCAGCAGCGTGGCTTGAATTCCAAATATTTTCTTATGCAGGAAAAACCTTCTACCTTCATTAAATGTTCATTTTAGAGTAAACTTACGATGATATAATATAATTGGAGAGTGCTCATAAATGTACTCATACGTATATTGAGACGTGTTATCAGTAAATTTTATATTTCTATTTCTAGAAACTGCTACGGGAACATGATGTAAGCAGTTAAAACTGCCGGCTACAGCTAGTAATATCTAGAGAAGAAAATAATATGAGAAGAAAAACTTAAAATGTTTCCCCATACAAAGTTTCATCCTAAATAAACTATCATTTTCTGAGATAAATTGTTAAATCTTATGACTATAAACTTATTTAGTGGTCATGCAACATTGTATATTTAAACGGGTACGTATCACGATAAAACTATGAGGTTTTTATTCAAGTAATTTTTAAAAATACATTTCTAGAAGTATACGTAGGTACAGGGATTATGTCCTGAATTTACCCCTTCTACGTCGCATCGCATCTTTGTTACTTGGCAACTAAAGAGGCCGGTAAATAATTTCCCCAGCATCCGGCGCCTCCTCTCGTACTGCAAACGTAGGCGGTTTTAATCTTAACCACCCACGCGCGTTATTTATTATTTTAGAAGCATCGTTTTACTCAAAGTCAAAAGTTTAGCCAAATTGTTCCTTTGTGTACCTAAATAACCATCTCATTACAAACTTACAAGGTGAAATATTTAGATAAGAAACTTAAATATAAACAACAGTAACCACGTGACTGGCATCTGTATATATGGCAATAGAAACTGACATCTGTCAAACAACACTGTCAACACTAACTCCGTGAATAAAGCGAAATTAAAATATATAAAGTGCAAATTAACAGCAGAAAAGTGGTTTCTTCTGGCCTGGGACACACAGTGAACAATATTGCTTAATAATTACGGTGAAAAAGTGCAACAAAAAACAGTTTTTCTTCAAAATAACAACAAGAGTATTAACACTTCAGTGAACTCTAAAAAAAGCAAATACAACATAAAAGTGGAATTATATCGCAAAGTCTAACGATAACTACGTATTGCAAGTGCCGTTTTTTAGTCATTATGCCAAAATTTTATATATTTTAAAAATAACAATATAACTAAAAACTGCCGATCATCATAGACGCATCATAGACAAACATTGATAATCAAATCATTGTTGGATGCGATTACTGCGAGTGTGGTGAGGTGAAGATTTCTTAACCGTCGAAAATATAACAGACAAGAACAACACACTGTAAAAACAAGCACTGTGCGAGAAACCATACAATGTTCATCATAAAAAATACGAAACAAAGTGACATATCACAAAATCACAAATCATAACAAACCAAGTGACATTCTCAATAGTGTTGCCATTCTGAATTTGATGTCATCAAGTAGAAACAGTGTTGCCTGCAGAAAACCAGTATTGCTAGCTACAATCTAGTGTTGCCAACTACAATTTAGTGTTACCATAAATCTCTTAAAGAAATGAACGACTTAAATATGGATAGGCTAATATCAATACTAGATGAGAAGCTCAACAAACAAACTCAGATTATAAAAACGTCTGTAATGGAGGCGATTGATGAAAAATTGCGAGTTATTAAGGAAGAAAACAATATCCTAAAAACAAAAGTGACTGAACTAGAAAAGGAGGTTAAAATTTTGAAAAATGAAAAAAGGAAAAACAATTTGGTATTTTTTGGGATTAAGGAAATAGGAAAAACTGAATGTGAGCTGGTAGACTGCATCAAGGAGGTCATAAAAACTCGGGAACACAATTCGATAGTAACGAAATCAGCAATATATATAGAATCGGGAAGCGAGTCAACAATAAAGACCGCCCAGTCATAGTTAAGATCACTACTCTGTGGAAAAAGCACTTGATACTGCGAAACAAGTCCAAACTTCCACAAGGAATATATATTAAGGAAGATTATTCTAAAGAAGTCTTAGAAACACGAAAGCAGCTGCAACTACAGATTGAAGAAGAAAAGAAAAAGGGAAATATAGCATTCATAAAGTATGACAAATTAGTGGTGAAGGAAAACAGAGATAACAACCCAGAAAAGAGGAAAAGAGAAGAGTCTGGCTCGCCAAATTCTTCTAACCAAAAGAAAGTTACAACTACCACCATAAAAAACCAAAACATCTTAGAAACGAAACACTCAGGAAAAGATTGTATAAAACCTAGTATTCTTAATTATGTTCAACGAGGAAGATCAGCTTCACTATCAGAAATTCCAAAAAACGTTTAATAGGCATCGATATCCGGAACCAAGGCAACATAACAACAAACGAACCAACTTTTTACAAAAGCACCCCAATCCGGCCAGTAACCGTGGGGGAAGAAGACTATTACCCTCCAACTACCTTACCACAAAACCAAACACACAACCATTCTAAGAAATATCGTCAAACGGAATATACAATAAACATTGCAACATATAATACAACAACTTTAAGAACTAATGAGAGTCTAACAGAATTAATGTTAGCACTAGTAAATATAAATTGGTCGATATTAGGTTTGAGCGAAGTCCGACGCTTAGGAGAAAGTATAGAAGACTATGGAGATTTTATATTCTATTATAAAGGGGAAACACCAGGCTTATATGGAACAGGTTTCTTAATCAAAAGTGAATTAAAACCGTATATAGACGAGTTTATTGGCGTTTCAGAACGAATTGTAATACTAAATTTAAAATTACCCCCGATAAACGAAAAGTGGTCAATTGTTCAAGTCTACTCTCCAACAGAACAATCCAGTAAATTAGAAATCGACTCCTTTTACTCCTTGCTAATAGACGCAATAAACAATCACTCACACGCTAACATAGTAGTAATGGGTGACTTCAACGCAAGAACAGGGGCAAGAGGAGATGGAGAACAAATAATACTTGGTCCGTATTGTTCAGGAAAAAGAACAAGAAATGGAGAAAAACTCGTACAACTGGCATACGAAAACAACTTAAAAATACTAAACAGTCTTTACAGAAAGCGAGAGAACAGCAGATGGACGTGGATATCCCCAGATGGTCACAATAAAAATGAGATAGATTTCATTTTAACAAATAAAAGTAAATACTTTCAAGACTGTCGAGTTCTAAACAATATCAATTTCAACAGTAACCACAGAATGGTAAGAGCTAAATTAAAACTAAATATACTTAAGAAAACTAGACCTTTTAGAGTGAAACCAACCAATAACGCAACGCTGGAAATTGCCAATTCACAAAAAGCAGAGCTAGATCATTTCATAAATAATATAAAGGACTATGATATACAAACAAAATATAATAAGTTCCAAGCACTTCTATCTACAAATGGAAAAGGCAAACTAGAAAGCAAAAAAGACAAGACAGCATGGATAACAGAAGAAACTAACGAATTGATAAGAAGAAGAGCAGAACTTATATCAGACCCTGAAAAAACAAAAACCACGAGAAAGGAAATAACCAACATAAGCAATAAAATCAAAACATATATGAGAAAAGATCGTCAGAGATACAGATTAGAACACCTAGAAAAATGCATACAGAAAACTGGAGGCACCAAAAAAACAACTAAAATACTATTGGAGAAACAAGACTGGATAACAAATTTATTAAATAAAAATCAAAAACAAGAAACACGACGGCCAGAAATCTTGTCAATAGCTACAAAATTTTTCAAACAACTATATTCAAGGGAAACCACTATGCAAGCAACAATACCCACAGAAACAAGTGAAGTACCGAATATAATACGTGAAGAAATAGAAATTGCATTGAAAACTCAAAAAACGGACAAAGCTCCAGGTTTAGACGGCATAAGTAATGAGTTTCTTATCTTAAACAAAAAGCACTTAGTACCAATCCTTACACATCTTTTCAACGAAGTCTTACAAAGCGAAATAATTCCTTATCAATGGACAACATCATCTATAGTGCTTCTGCACAAAAAAGGAGATAAAAACAATATCAATAATTATAGACCGATAAGTCTCTTGTCGAATATCTACAAAATTTTCGCTAAAGTACTACTTTATAGATTAACTAAGACCCTGGATGAAAACCAACCAAGAGAGCAGGCAGGTTTCAGAAGTGGATATTCGACTTTAGATCACATCCATGTCATCAAACAACTGTTCGAAAAGGGCAAAGAATACAACATAACCTTCTATTGCTGCTTCTTGGACTATAGTAAGGCTTTTGATACAATAGAACACCATAAAATCTGGCAAACACTACAAAAACAAGGTATTGAAGCTAAATATATCAGAATACTAAAAAACATCTACGATAACAGCAACGCCAAAATAAAACTAGAAAAGGAAGGCAAAGAGATTAAAATAGAAAGAGGCGTACGCCAAGGCGACCCGCTGTCACCGAAACTCTTCACAGCCGTTTTGGAAGAGGTATTTCGTCAATTAGACTGGGAGAAGTGTGGACTGACCATCAACGGTGAAAATTTATCTCACTTGAGATTTGCAGACGATTTGATAATTATCTCTCCATCAAGCAAAGAGCTGCAGGCGATGCTAAATGACCTAGCTAGGGAAAGTCTCAAAGTTGGATTGGCTATGAATTCACTAAAGACCAAGGCTATGACCAATGGAAAGCAAGAACCTATCATGATCAATAATAAACTGATTGAATATGTTGATGAATACGTCTACTTGGGTCAGATAATCTCTCCTTCAGATCTAACTTCAAAAGAAATTGACAGACGTATTGGAAATGCTTGGAAACAATTTTGGAGCCTGAAAGAAATAATGAAGAATAGAGAAATTAACATAAAGATCAAAAAGAAACTCTTTGACACCAGCATACTACCTATACTCACGTATGGTTGCCAAACTTGGGCCCTCAATAAGGCGCACATTAAGAAGCTGGAAACATGCCAAAACTCCATGGGAAGGAGCATGTTAGGGAAAAGACTTTCAGACAAAATAAGAACTATGACCATTAAGAAACACACAAAAACAAAAGATGTCACAAAAACAATAAAAACGCTAAAGTGGAAATGGGTAGGGCATACAATCGGAAGGGGAACGGAAAAATGGTCAAAATCTATAATGAGCTGGTTTACAAGTCACAAGAAAAGGAAAAGAGGTAGACCATTCAGAAGATGGGTAGACGACATTACAGCGGTGGCAGGTGGGACTTGGACGAGAGTAGCAAAGGATAGGGACAGTTGGAGAAGGTTGGAGGAGGCCTTTGCCAATAGTGGCAAACAGACGGGATAATGGATAATCGATAGGAAAAAAAAAAAAAAATTAAATTATATAGATAGAAAATATTGTAAAAATTAGTTATGTTTTAGTACTGTCTGAATAAAGGGCTTTTATTATTATATTATTAACCACGTGACTTGTGGGTTGCTAGACCGAAAATTTTAAATTAGTTGAATATTAAAATTTATAATCCATCCTTTATTTTTGTTTTCAGGTTTACATATTTCGTTAAGTACATTGTTACCAAGCAGTACAAATTAGCAGTACCTGTCTACCTAATTGAATGGACCTGCCCTACACTATATAATAGTTGACTTTCGAATAAATAAAAGTCGTTTTTCTATAAAAGACTAGCGGAAGCCGGTGAATTTTTCCGCTTAAATTAAAATTAATATAAAAAAGACGTGTGGCACTCGGAGACTGCCGCGGTAAAGCTATTGCATAGCATTTTTTATCAACTTATGTTTACCTACCGACGTCATCGGGACCGTGGCCTTGAGCGTGGAGACCGAATACAGAAATTCCGTAACGAAAAACCTAACACCCCCTGAGTATCAAAAACATAATATCAAAAGCACAATTTCGACAACGACGTCATCGGAGAACGTGGCTTAGCGGTAAGGCGCTCTAAGTGCCCGGATTGCCAGAGAGACGCGGGTTCGAATCCCGTCGGTTCTGCAATTTTTTTTTTGATATTATGTTTTTGATACTCCGGGGGTGTTAGGTTTTTTCGTTACGGAATTTCTGTATTCGGTCTCCACCCTCAAGGCCCGCGATAAAAGCTATGCAATAGCTTAATAAAATTTCTATAATCATCATTATCAGCTTGTAAACGACCCACTACCAGGCCAGGCCTTCATCCTTATAGGAGATATCTGCTCTAATACGGGTTGCTCCTTATAACATTAGCTATCTGCGAGTGAAAGTCCCATTAAAATCGGTGCAGCCTTTTCAAAGATTAACCTGAACAAACAGACAGACAATAATTTTAAACATTAATTTCCTGATAACGCGCACCGTAGTTATATACTTTCATATGCATTTAATGAAAAGCTGTTAATTTTATTTATTTGCATACATTTTGTACTTTTTTTAAAGCTGTATAACAGTTAGGAATTGTTTACATCCTAATGTATATGTAGGTACAAGTGTAGATCTCAAGTCCTCAGCCATTCTGCGAGGGAGGATTCCTTCCCTCTCAGAGTGCCTTTGTCTAGTGCGGTCGATACTCGGGTTTAACTTTTGTGCACACATATTACTTTTTCTCTTCATTGTTCAAAAATAAAGAAAGAATATCATGTTTAAAAAAATAATGGAGTTATTAAGCTAAGAAGATATTGACCACGTAAGTACCAGTACTGCCTAGTTACCGGCGTTATATAACGGCTATACAAATAAAACAATTTATTTTATTTCGATAACTTTCCCCTCGTGACCTCAATTAGTCAAAACCCAACTCAAAACTCAACGCTGTGCTTATTCCTGTTGTGAAAATGTCATGTAAATTATTTTTGCGATGAAACAAAGTAACAAGCTGTTTTCATATACCAAAGTATAAATGAAACATTATCATCCTAAGCCCGCCAACCCGCATTGGAGCAGCGTGGTGGGTCCTGGTCCTGTAGTGAGATGGTCATAGGCTGATGATGATGAAATCAATGCATATCCTTCTTGGATTCAATTATAAAAAAATACTTCAGAAACGATTGTTTGAACAGAATAGTGAATAATTTCGGATGATTTAGGATTAGGCCTATTTTAAAATAGATATAGGGAAAAATTGAGTCTGTTAAAGAAAAGTTCCGTAAAGTCAAATTTTCATGAAGTTCGTTAAGAAAAGAATGATTTAGATACCTTATAAGTTATAAAACCGTACCTTCACATAATCGCAAAACAAAATACTTTAGCAGTTTTCACAAATTGAAGAGATAGATAGATGAAGCAATAGCTGCATACGTCCATTTACACTGATTTAGTGCGCAACGTTTTCTCAGACACGCTCACTGGAAATTTCAACGGGAATCTTAGTGTCGTGAACATGAAGTTGAACAATTTAATTAAAACTTCACACTGGAGATGTTGTGAACAGTAGAGCAATTGTGCAATTGTTTCAAGTCAATGTCGCTGAGCATTGTTATTTAAATCCAGCTCGTTAAACGTTTTCATCACAGTTACAGTTAAATTAATTTAGTATGAACATAAAAGAATCACACTAATATTATAACAGCGAAAGGTTGTGTGTTTCTTTCTTACTCTTTCATGCCAACTATGGCTTGGATTAAGCTGAAATTTCGAATATATTCGTTATAACCTGGATTAAAACAAGCCCATTTTAACTCAATGATCTCTGACCCTGTTCCAGTGAACTTCTACACTTCGCGGGTAAAACCACGAGCAAAATATTATAATTAATAAAAATTAATATTACATCTCTGTTGCGAAGAGTCCGGGCCAGTTCCAACAGTGTCCTAAGTGCTTTTGCGGCCAGGCTCGACTGTCAGTATTTGAACCACTGCTCATTAATACGGTTGAAATAAAAGATTTTTATTTATTTTATTTTATTATGCTATATTTTTTTTATACATTTTATGATTTCCTCAAAGTGATTAATTCTCATGAGATGGGGGAAAGCTTTCAAGATCATAGTATTCTCGTGGCGAGGCAATAGGAATAGCAATCCTTGTTGGTAGGATGCTGAAGCTTCTGAATCCCTATCCTATATGATTTACCCATGCTGACATGATATTGTAGACCCTTTAAATTATTCATGAACTTTAAGAGTTTTAGCAGAGAGAGCTTAACTAGGATTCAATAAGAATAAAAGACAAACTTCGTTAAAGCAATCTGTCTCGTGCCAGTGTTAGATACCATCAATAGCTATTATAAACATTTTATATAGCAGTAGAGTTGAACTAAAATTAAAATCTAAAGTATAAAAATATCTGACCTCTATGACTATCTGAACGGTATATATGTATTCAATTAACAGGAATTCTATTATTAGACCTAGTATTTTACTTTTCTCCACATAGAACTAAATTATCTTAAAGGCCCAATAAAAGCTAAAGCCTCCTAAAAAGAAAGCCTCTAAGTCTTAGAAAAGCTGTATAGAGATTACGTAGTCCAAATGCAAATAGGCTAAAATACCAAATTGAGTATTCTATGTTTGGTATCTAACCAAACCACAAGCCGTTTGTATTAATAATTATTCTCAAACGTTAGTTACCTCCAGGGACAGGGTTTTACGTGCTCCCAACTCATGAAAATTAACCAAATAAGAGAGGCCTGGGACGCTGGCGTTGTAGTAATAGTAGAGGATCCGAATTAGAAACGACCTTCACCCTTCTGTTTAATGGGTGAAAAGTGTTCCAAATTTTAAGATAGGTATAGAATAAATTGCGAGTACGTAGCCTAAAAAAATTCTGGTCAAACTATTACAAAATGAAAACTCAACTTTATATATTCTATGGCATACGATTAAAGTGTTAAATATAAATTAATTAATGAATTTTAAAGGTTAGGAATTTTTAGGCACTTATTTTAGCAATATATTTTTTAACATACTTATAGATATGAAATTCATTTAATGCATTCAACTAATGGAGAAGGTCGTTTCTTATTCGAATCTTAGACTATAATAACTCAGAATTCTGTGTACTGCTGTAGTATTGTACCTACCTATGTAAGACGCTACTAATACTAATTAATTAAGAAAGTTTAGCGTAACTTCTATTCTTTGCCCTTTAACTTAAACTTTCCTTATTCTTGTATATTTACGTGGTTTTTAATTAACCTTTATTTTACTTTAACATGTAAATTAAAACAAGAGTAACATCAAATAGTATCTTAAGTTAGTACAATATCTATCTTTTAATGAATTATTGAGAAATATAAGAATAATTTTTATCTCATTATAAAAAAATAATACTGGAAGGAACGTTGTTAGGAATGTATAAAAAGCATCAATAATTTTAACGATCCTAACACGATGTAACACGAGTACGTGACGGGAATTTTGCTGGAACAATATTATCGTTAATATTAAATACATTTGGCGACAAAAAAGTGCCGCTCGCAAGGCCAAATGGCAATTTAGACTAAAAGGACTAATTTTTACAAAAAAGCGGCATTGTATACTTATTTTTATCTAACACCAGATGTACAGCGGTTTCACACGTCGTAAAGGTAACGATAAACAAATAAATAACTGTAAATAGCCTATAAACTTGTTAAAGCTATTTTATGTCTGTTTTCTCTTTAACGTTTATTGTTACTGTGAATCTACTCACCCAAAAAAAAGAAAATATATTTACTTATTTAAACATTATTTATATCTGAAGTTACAATATTGCACACACAGAACAATATGTAACTTAGAAAAGGTATGGCAAATAGGTATGATACCATTGCAGATAGCCATGTAATATAGGTAACTGGTAACCAAATGGTTGTGAGATAAACCCTTGTATTGGATAAACTCATTAATATTTAAAGAATAATTTTAATTCGAAAAACGATAATTATCTCCATATATATGAACTAACTAAAAATGGCTATGTGGTTAGTTTATACGCGGTACAAGTGGGTGCGAGAGGTATACCAGCGAAGTCTCTCTATAACCTGCTAAAAGACCTTGGTCTTACTAGAAGTGCAGTAAGCTCCATATTGGAACGAGTGTCCAAAGCTGCTCTAGTAGGATTCTTCCGAATTTGGCTGGGCAGGGAGAATAACTTGAACAGAGGAGGTGAGTGTTGACGCGCGTCACTAAGAGTACTCTTTTAAACCTACACTCGTGCCACAAGTCTCGAACTCTGCTCGGAGTTTTTCTCTTAGCCACTCGATGGACCCGGCACCCGCTCGGAGAATCCATGGAATGCTAAGATATTCGTCTCACCAAAAACACCAATTTTGTATGAAAGTGAAACAGTAATGCTTAAGGAATCTATTTATTTAGAAAACAGATATTTTTTGATATATTTGTATCTGGTGAAACAGGCTGAAAGTTTTTGTACGATAGTTACTATTTTAGTAACTTTAAAATTTTTGATTGAATTTTTTTTCAGGACAGAAGAAAAAATCCCTTCGCACCTCGTCTCGACATGACATGTCCGACTGGCACGGACCAAACAACCTCCTCTGGACTCCAAGGTTGGTACGGAAACAAAATGAATTAACTCATGCCCCTACATACGTAATCTCTCTCTTCTCACATTTTCCACTTTGCGTTTATTAATTGTATGTAGGTAAACTCATCATAATAATTTGCCACAGTAAATAACAGTGCAAACATAACTAAAATTCTTTTCATACCGCGGAGCTGCATGGAGCTACACTAAGTAATGAAAAGCCACTGGTTCATAAATAACAAGGGTCACTGCTTTGCATAAACATCAAACAGGCTAACTTGTCTTCTAATTTATTTAATGAGTTTTGAAATGGGTTGCTGCGGCCGTCTATATGAACGTGTTTTATTATAAAATGTATTTTTTTCTACAATAAGTACGTAAACTAGTGTGCTTTTATTTTCACTGGCAACCATATTACCATAGACCAGGGTTCCCCAAATTGTCCGCCGCGGGACCAGGTGTAGGTTATATATCCAGCGCGCATACCGCTGGGTATGGGAAAAACCTACCTACGCAGTTACAATCGCGGGGACAGCTAGTATGTACTAAGTATTCGCCTACGTCGTGGCATTAAAAAAAATTGAACCGGCTTCAAAATGCACAGAAAAGTAAATAATAATTCTGTCATTTAATTGCTTTAACTTACTTAATTATATACATATCTATAAAGTCGGTGCCATTAAATTTATTTTTCTTGATTTATCGACAGTGAACATGGAAAAACCTACTCGTACTATACTATAGGAGTACCAGTATAAGATGCGTCTAGCCAAAAAGCTACCAACACTTTTAATAATACCGAAATTGCTGTAAGTATGTCTGTAAAATTACGCTCAAAAAACACCCTCCTCCTGACGCAGTCGGATAAAAAGATTTATCAAAATCGGGCAACTTTGTATGTATGTAATAGTTATGCGTATTCATAAATAAAAAAATAAAAAATATATACGCGTCGAAATTAGAACCTCCTCCGTATACTATTTAGGTACAGTAAATATGAGTAGGTATCTTTATTTGTTACGAACAATAAAGCCTTCTGCGGTATTGTGAAACTTCTAGCATTGTTTGCTGAGTCGAGTGCCCACCATTTATTAATACCTATAAGAACTTGTGTGTCATCCCTCTGCGAAATCTTCGGCGTTCCAATAATAGAAATATCATGGCTTTCAGAGAAAATATACTGAGTTCTATTTTTAACTATTGGCCAGACATATGTTCAAAGAAGTTATAAAAACAAAATACAACGAAATTTTCTTTAAATAATAATTTTTCCACCTTATTTAGCAATTGACTTTGACTCAATACTTCACTCGTTTGTTATTCGCTCATGGGATAGACGGTAGGCTCCTAAAAATGTTTTGTTTACAACTATGACGGCATTATTAATATTAAGATAACCCAAGCCTAACTATAACTCGCTAATACTGGATTTGCGCTAAAGCGGGACGGCCTTCGTGGCGCAGTGGTATGGGCGGTGGATTTATAAGAAGGAGGTCCTGGGTTCGATTCCCGACGGGGCAGATTGAAATTTATTTAATTTGTCTTGGTTTTAGCTGATGGGAGGCTATCGCCGTGGCTAGTTACCACCCTACCGACAAAGACGTACCGCCAACCACCTTGTTGACTATAGAGCCCTATAAATCTATAAGTAACCGATGTAGGAGAAAATTGTAATGAAATCAACTTGGCACTTAAGATAGCGGTTCGAACCCTCCCACAGTAATTATAATTCACTGAATATTCATTATTCACTTGTACAAAGAACTCTGCAGCGGAGCGAAATTCTAAACACATTCATCGCTTCGCTTCGTAGTCGCCGCGTTTATACGGATGAATAATTTTCTATATGCTTTTGTTTACCACAATGTTACAGAGTGTATAATACTTTGTCTAAACTATTTATATCAAAACACGGTTTAATACATTATCTCCCAGGCGAGATAACGAAAACACACATAAAACACCTTTATGTTTAGTTAATACACTATTTTCAAAATTAAAAAAAATAGCTCTCCCCTAGTGGAGTTTTGGATGCAACCAACCTGTGGTCAAGAAGTAACAAACGTTTACGTCATTTCAAGATTATTAACTTTTTATGACACCTTTTTGATCGACCGGCCAATTGAATGCCTCTTTAAAATGTTGATCGAATCGTTTTTTTAGAAGATTGTTGATTGAAATGCGTATCTCAATCAGTCCCTTTAGTTCAGTAGTAAGAATCTCTTCTCTATCTATACATTAATTGAAAAAAAAAGTTAAATTCCAAATTCAGTTGGACAGAAAATTAGTATTTACTGAAAATATGCTAACTAAAATTTTTTAACGTTTAAAATCTATATAATGACATACAACATACATAACAAAGGAAACAGCGGTTTCCTGCACACAGATTCTGATTTCCCATGAGATTAACACATTTTCAAACAGTAACATAACATCATGCTCGTCACCAGAAAGTTCAGTAGTTTAACCGTTAGAAGGAACAAACAAACAGAAAGACTTAATTGTTGCGGATATACTTAAGTTTCAAAACTTTAACTGCCGTAAAGGGAACGAGTTTAACAGTTTACATAAAACAAATTGACCGTTATTCTGTTCAAGTATTGTAGTTCCAATTTCATTTTCTCATTACCTTAATTTCCTATTTCATAACTTTAAGGGCTTCTTTTACAAAATGATCTTCGTTACAGTATCTAACTAAAAAATTGTAACCTAATGTTCCTAAATGATTAGTAGATTAATGGTTACCGTACAAGTATCTTGTTTCGGATTATCAAATCCTGGGCTCAAGGTCTCAGTCGCGCTATGAAACAATGTAAAACTTTCTTTAAAAAAAACAGCTTGAAATTGGCGAGAATTTACTGCCTGACACAGAGGTGTAATAAGAACTTCTTTCCAACTCTCCAAGCTCGACCCTGAACACTAATACGTTAGTAGCTATAGCTTTCTCATGGGGGGAAAGAGGGGAGAGGTCCAGGGCCCAAAAATGTTCTATAGCTTTTTCGTGGGGATCCTCGTACCCGAAGGGGGACTCGCAATTTTTATTAATTAGATTGTGTAAAGGATGGGGGTGGTCCAAACCGCCTAAATCCCTTAACGAGGCATCTAGAAGAAATGAAACAAATAAATTAATTTACGATAACTAGTTGTAAATTTTATTATTCAGTAATTATTTAATTTTACAAGCAAATACCTGTGCATTAATTCTAGGTAAAATTTTTAACTAGGTCACGCCACCCGATACCATCGTCCACGCTGTAAATGTACACAACAACAAATTGCACTTTTCGCTACAATAGAGCTTTAATACAGTCGACATCCATTGTTACAGTTAATAGCTATACGAGTACATAAACGGTTTCGAGGAAGAATAATTACTTGCCTACGTTTCATCAGCCCACACGAAAATCTATAGCTTCAGTTGCGAGCAACTTGGCAACTTTATACGCCGGTCTTGTACAACACGTAATACGAGGAAAATATAGAAAACAGATGTTACAACATCACTGGCGCTGTTATATGAGTTTTGGTTTTATACATATCTTAACATAGTAGGTATAATATAAAACAAAGTCGCTTCACGCCTTGTTTACGCTTAGATCTTTTAAACAACGCAACGGATTTTAATGTGGTTTTCACCATTAGATAGAAAAATTGAATAGGAAGGTTTATAATATACGTAGTTAAATTAAGCATAAAATGATGTGTTTTAAAGTTCGCAAGGATATAGTCACGCTTGTTATGTATATTATTTCTAAAGGCAGGGCTAAAATATTGATTTGGAAATGATTATATGTTCTAAGTGAACATTAATTTGTTTAATTGTAAACTGGCTGGTGGGAGGCTTTGGCCGTACCACTTCAGAAATATGGGTAAGTAAACTAAATTAAATAACGAAATTATTTTTACTTTTTAGTGCAGTTTTAGTTTATTTTGAGTTCCTTAGATTTTCATCAGATCCTAACATGATGACTATGGAACCATTTTGGAAGTATATACTTTCTAATAAAAAAGGTCAACTTTGTTAAAAGTGTTATGCGTGGTCATGCATAAAAAAAGAATACGTGTCGAATTAATAACATCCTCCGTTATTTCATAGTCGTAAAAATAACATCTTCTAATTTATATACACTACACAAGCACAGTCTGTATATGTGTTCATATTTACCTACGTAAACTTACCTACCAAGATAGGCGTAACAGCAAACAACAGATACTCAACAATACGCCAAAAAGATATTGGAAAAGTTTTAAAGAAAAAAAAACTCATTTCGCATTCAAATTAAGAAATGAACAATACAAAACGACTCAGACAGAGACTCTCTAGACGTTTATTAAAAAAAAAGGACAATGGCAGCATAATATCAAACAAATTACAGTGAGTATCGGTGCGGCGAAGTGTTGCTACTCAGTGAATCGGAGGCTTTGATCTGCGAGTAGGCGGCTGAGGTATAAATAGCTCACGCATCACCATGGCAACGCTCCGCACAGTTATTAAAACAAGCAATCGATAATACTGCGATACATTAGAAGAGCTAAACACTTAGCATATGTTGCTACTTTAATGCAGATTGGCTGTGATGAAATTGGACACTATTAGCAATTGTGTTGAATGTAAACTGAAATTTCTTCTATCTATTCTAAATTTTTTTTAATGACTACAAGTTAGTCCTTGACTGCTATCACACCTGATGTTAGGTGATGATGCAATCTGAGATGGAAGCGGGCTAACTTGTTAGGAGTAGGATAAAAATCCACACCCCTATCGGTTTCTACCCAACATCATACCGGATCGCTAAATCGCTTAGCGGTACGTCTTTGTCGGTAGGGTGGTAACTAGCCACGGCGAAAGCCTCCCACCAGCCAGACCAAGACAAATCTCAATTTGCCCCGCCGGGAATCGAACCCAGGACCTCCGTCTTATAAATCCACCGCGCATATCACTGCGCCACGGAGGTCGTCAAAATACTTTACAATAACATAGCTTACATATCAGAATAATACATAGATCACATTTTATTCCGAAATTCTCTAGTCTACAATACATTTGAAGTTGTGTTGTATTACGGTACATTACGGTATTGATACTAAAAATGGATGTTTTCGATACAATATAACCTTATTGTGTTGAAAGCACGTGGGTGCTTTGCCTTTGAGTTACATTAATAAAACAATAACAGCACCTCTTACGACCTATCGTCTGAAATTTTGTATTAGTAGGAAAGGAGTTGTAAGTACTCTTAGGTATGTAGCTATTTTTACATTTTGACGTGACAACGTCTTATAATTCGATAGAGCCGGCTACACGCACGAAAAAACATGACGTCATGCGTCGTTACCTCGCTTTGAGGCGTTCCATGTAAGGCTTGAAGTGCAAGCGAGAGCGCGGAACGAGCGACAAAGAAGCACAATCGGCCTTTGCGTTCGGCAGCGTTCGACATCCGTCTATTAAATATAATTATTAAATATATTCATTTTAAATTAAAAATTAATATATTTATTATAAATTTAAAATATAAATTTATAAAATCAAGACAAATTGAGAAAAATCTCAATCTGCCCCGCCGGGAATCGAACCCAGGACCTCCGTGTTATAAATCCACCGCGCATACCACTGCGCCACAGAGGTCACCAAAAATATATTTTAATATTATTATAATTATTAGTGATAATTATAATTTAATCGAAAAGATAAAAGCTTCAACCTTAAGAAGCTTTCACTTAATTGTTGGATGAAGGGTGGGATACAGAAGGCGGTAATTCTTGAAACACTCAACAGCTCTAACCACCGGTTGCCTGGGCCACGAGCCCCGAAGCATTCAAACTGTATTTTTATAATAAATTTTTATGCATTGTTAAAAATAAAAAAAAGTTAATAAATAAAATGTCAGTTTTTTTATATCGTGGATCCACAAACTCTCTCAGACCATTTCTTTAGGTTTTTGATTAAATGTATTTCTTTAATCAAAAACCTAAAGAAATGGACTGGATCTTCGATATAAAAATTTGGTTTGATCCTAGTGAAAAGGATACTAAACGAATTTTTACGTTAAAAAATTAGCATGAAAAAACGTCATTAAAATATTAAAATGTCTGTAATACATTATTAGTGCTAGCTTACCTTAAATCAGATTAAACAACATAAAATTAATAATTAACAAAAGTATATAACAAGCGTGACTATCTAATGAAATATTAAGTATCCCTTGCACCCCAAATAGTGGTTGAACACGCACTCTTGTAAAAATGTAAAAATAGCTACATACTTAAGAGTACCTACAACTCCTTTCCTACTAATACCAAATTTCAGACGATAGTTCGTAAGAGGCTAAGTGCTGTTATTGTTTTATTAATATAACTCAAAGGCAAAGCACCCACGTGCTTTCAACACAATAAGGTTATATTGTATCGAAAACATCCATTTTTAGTATCAATACCGTAGTGTACCGTAATACAACACAACTTCAAATGTATTGTAGACTAGATAACGCCTGCAATTCCACCCGCATAGTTCTAGTTTCCTGTGGGAATTTTGAGATAAAATGTGATCTATGCGTTATTCTGATATATAAGCTATGTTATTGTAAAGTATTTTGACGACCTCCGTGGCGCAGTGATATGCGCGGTGGATTTATAAGACGGAGGTCCTGAGTTCGATTCCCGGCGGGGCAGATTGAGATTTTTCTTAATTTGTCTTGGTCTGGCTTTTGCCGTGGCTAGTTACCACCCTACCGACAAAGACGTATCGTAAAAATTTAGCGTTCCAGTACGATGTCGTGTAGGAACCGAAAGGGATGTGGATTTTCGTCCTACTCCTAACAAGTTAGCCCGCTTCCATCTTAGAATGCATCATCACTTAACCTCAGGTGTGATAGCAGTCAAGGGCCAAACTTGTAGTCGATAAAAAAAAATCATCAAAATCTATTTAGTAGTTTTTGCGCGAAAGAGCAACAAACCACACATATAAAATTTCGCTTTTATAATACGAGCACTTATTTTAGTTGTGTCTCATTATTTAGTAACATTTAGGTAGGCGTACACAATTAGATTTTAAATTAATCGTCTTAAAACTCGTCTGCTATGAAACCATTTTCAAGCTTCGATAGATTTGCGTTTATACGGTCTATGGCTTCCCTTTCTTTGCAGTCTTTTGTTAACAAATTTCAAGCCAGGCGTTTGATTACATCGTAAGGTTCTACTGCCGCAGCCTTACGCATAACCTTTTTGTCCCTCCGCATAATCACATTGGAGTACAAAATTCCCTTATCTCTACTTTTTACGACAGCCAGTTTTATTCTCATTTTAATCTTGGCTTTTTTTACGCTATGTATAAAAATAATTTGAGTAATAATAATGGTCGAGGCATTCTTTGAAGTAAATCCTAAACTGGTATGGAATTATTACCTGTACCACTATTACAAACCACAATATATTTTGACTATTTTATTGCATTTTGTTAGGGTGAAAAATATTAACAATAAAGGCACGAAAATTATATATAAAATTAAAACGATAAACAACCACATTTTAATTAGAGAGAGCCATGTTCAAAGCTTCCGCGCTGAAGTGATATTTTATAAATGCTTAATTGTTATAAAAAAACAACCACATTTTAATTAGAGCGAAAGCATAAATGCTTAAAAGTTATCCAAAGCATCAATTATAAAATTCTACGGCAGTTACCTTAACACAGTATACATCTTTTTTTTTATCGACCTCAAGTTGGCCCTTGACTGCTATCACACCTGATGTTAAGTGATGATGCAGTCTAAGATGGAAGCGGGCTAACTTGTTAGGAGTGGGACGAAAATCCACACACCTTTCGGCTTGTACACGACATCGTACCGGAACGCTAAATTGCTTGGCGATACGTCTTTGTCGGTAGGGTGGTAACTAGCCACGGCGAAAGCCTCCCACCAGCCAGACCAAGACAAATTAAGAAAAATCTCAATCTGCCCCGCCGGGAATCGAACCCAGGACCTCCGTCTTATAAATCCACCGCGCATACCACTGCGCCACGGAGGTCGTCGATTCTAAATCTTTTTATCCTTTCTTTTTTTTTAATTACAAAAAGTTAGCCCTCGAATCACACTTGGCGGTAAATGACGATGCAATCTAAGATAAAAGCAGGGTAACTTACAAGAGTAGGACAACATCCACCTTTCGGTTTCAAACGAAATCGTATCACAACGCTAGATCGCTTAGCGGTACATCTTTGTCGGCAGAGTGACAATTAGCCACGGCCAAAGCCTTCCTCCAGCAGCAAGATCTGGACCAATCTTAATTGGCCTAGCCGAGAATCAAACTCAGGACTCATCATCATCACTCTTATAGATCACCGTGCATAGCGTTGCGTCATGGTGTCCGTCGAAACGCTTCCTACGCAACAATCACATTTGACTACAGAATTCCCTTATCTCTACTTATATGACAGACGGTGTTAGTCTCATTTTAATCTTGAATTTTTACGCTGTGTATAAAAAAATTGAATAATAATAAAAGTAATGTCGGATATACCAGTGTAATTTTACGCATACAAGTGTCATATATTGAATATACGAAGTAGAAGTATAAAAATGCTAATTTTAAAATTTAGCAAAGCCCCCCAAAGCATTAGCTTTATCTGCAAAATGAAAATTTATTTCTTTTCTGCCTATTTATTTCATAAAAACAGTGAATTTTAATTTTACGCCAAACATTTCAGTAGGTGCACAAACAAATAAAGTTAGTAAAACAAACAAAAGTTTGAATGGCTGTTGTAAGGCGTGGTAACAAACCCCGAAATATTTCGTAAACTGGGCTCAAACAATTCATTCTTATTATTTTCATTGCGGCTTTCATTGCCAACAGAACCGAGCGAGAGGAATTTAGAAACAAATTTTGTAGTTATGATTTATTAACCAAGGATTTCAGTTACTCGCCTTTATCCAGTCTACTCATTTAAAAGACAGCGAATTGTAAATATTTAGATATTGTAATAGCTCATCTTTAACATTATCAGCCTCTTGCCGACTCACTATAGGACCAAGCCGCCCTCCATATAGGAGAGACGATATGGAGCGTAAATCCACCACACTGCTCTAAATTCAAATTGGCGGTCTTAGAATGACAATTTTATATACATTATTGATCTTTATCATATGTTGATGATAGTGATCGGGCCCGACTGACTTAACGTACTCTATAGGCCTGAGGAGTGTAACACATACGAAATAAATAAATAGTTAGAATAATTCCACAACCCGACCCTTGTGATACCGATGTGGTGTGAACCCACATAGGTAAAGAAAGAGTAGACCTAGACAAACAAGGCAGTAAGTCGGACATTGTATTAACTGAAATAATATAATAATACGCATATAGTTTATCACGTTATATTATGTCAAAGCGAAATATAGCATGGTTTAAACTAAGATTTATTTTGTTTTTAGCATCCCAAATAGAGTCTAGTAAAAGTAAGAATCTCTTCCTTTTTTAAATCGGCTAGTAATGAAAAGTTGCTTCACAAAAAAGTATTAATGATTACGTCGCCTTTTGTATTCTACTTCTCGTATTTTAAGTCTCTGTATTTTGTTTTACTACTAATGAATAAATAACTAAGCAAACTTTATTAACAATTTATACAAAAACTTTTAGATATTTGAGCTAGAATAGAACTAAACAGTGCAGACAAAGTAGAACTCAACTCGTAAAACAAACTTACACTCGGTTTGAGCTGCGGTTTACATAAACATCGAGGCGATCCGTTAAGTAAATTATAAACTCAAACAGAATAATACCTGTACCACTATTCAGAACCACAATATCTGTTTACTTGTAAACTTGGTAAATCGTACTTTATTGTAAGCCAACCTAGAAATATACTATATAGAGCGAGAACGTACGATGGCCAGAAATTCATAAGGAAAAGTTTCTCTTCCAGCTGCGGTACTTTTGGGCGGTAGCAGGTTTCAAAGACCAATAATCTTCGAATCTTCCAATTATGTCCCTGTCAATGAATGTATGTACCATCATTCCATGTGGGCAAGATTTGTATAGTTATTAAAATAAGTTAGCTTAAGTTCTTAAAAAATATCAAGATATTATTGGAAATCATGTTGCCAATCTCTAGACACTTAGCGTTCTGACAACCCTTCGAAAAACACCGATAAAGATTAACAACTTGAAGGCAATAATCTTGCTACTTGTAGGCTCTTAGGCTGACAATTTCAGCTTTGAAATAACGAAGGTCTGACTACCATAATCTCTTACAGTACCAATTCTTTAACCAAACACTGAAGAAATCCTTTAAAATGACATTTACAATATGATGTCCGTCCTCGATGTTGTGATATCGCAGCTTTAGTAACATATTTTCACAATTTTTAATCCTATCAAAGTTCCAGCTACGTCCTTAATCAAATTGAAATAGCCGGGGCTCAGTCAAAGAGCTTGTTAAACCCCTAAATTGGATTTGTTACAAGCTCCAGTACCTCTTACAGATTAAAGTGAAGCGTAATTTGCATAGGTATACCTATTATGATAAATATCTTCGTTACAAAACATCCGGCCACCTAGAATTGTACTAACCAGTATAATACTAAAAATTTCATTTACTTGCATTGATAAGCTACATCATAAAACGACTCATGTCTACACAATTGTATACCTATATCATTTTAAGGGCAAAGGAACTATCGCGGAAAATTAGTAGATTTCATATCATAACTTTGTTGTCATAAAAATGTCAATCAAACAAAATATAAAGCCTGTTTCAAACTTAGCGTATTCTACCACAGAACCCTCATGAAAATCGGTTCGTATTTAAGAAGCACGCGGCAACAGAACAAACGCCACAAGAACACCGATAGTAATAAATAGTTAAAAGTAATTTAATTTATTTTAAAATTTAATAAAATTATAAATAAATAAATTAAAGTTAAATGTCATTTTGACGTGACAACGTCTTATAATTCGATAGAGCCGGCTGCACGCACGAAAAAACATGACGTCATGCGTCGTTATCTCGCTTTGAGGCGTTCCATGTAAGGCTTGAAGTGCAAGCGAGAGCGCGGAACGAGCGACAAAGAAAGCACAATCGGCCTTTGCGTTCGGCAGCGTTCGGCATCCGTCTATTAAATATAATTATTAAATATATTAATTTGAAATTAAAAATTAATATATTTATTATAAACTTAAAATATAAATTTATAAAATCAAAATCAATTATTTTATTAATTTAAAATAATATTTATAAAAATATACTTAAATTAAAAATTTTAATAACCAATTAAATGCTACCATTCCATCAGTATTTTCTTCAGACGTTGTCACGTTCAACTATCGTCAGTAAACCGACTTTACAGACAACCAATTTTTTTTTTATTTTTTGAAAGATTTAACTTCTCTACGGTTTCGTTACACATTCAAGTAACCATAGTTACTAAACCACTAAAAATACTACAAAAGTTTTTATGCAGAATGTTTTTAGGTCAAAAACTGTAGTGGTTTGCAAATATCTTCCAATTTCCTGAAGACTAGTCTTGACGGACATAGGCTACCACAAGAATCGTAATCTCCTGGGAAATCAAAAATTCTGAGCAAAACGCAGCGAGCAACCACTGGTAATAATTTATATTATTGTTGCTTGAACTTTGATCTTTTCTTTAAAATAAGTAGGTTACAATTATATTATCTCTGATGTTAACTTTAATTACGGCTCGACTTTTAATAGAACTTCGTCTTGGGTTTTAATAAATTCCTTTCTGTTATAACATAAGTTAGAACATTGTTGTTGTTGATAATGTTATTTAACTTCTAGCTTTAAACTTTTTAGCGACATACACATGGCAGATTTTATATGCATACGATGTCTTGCGAAGCGAAAACAGTGTCAAATCTGTGGGCTTACTATATAAATATGGTTACATATTTTTATTTAATTTTTTTAATCACATGACTGTATGTCTTTATTCGTCCCATGATACCACGTCCTCGTATATGATATAACCATCTAAGTAAAGCCAAACTCGATTGAGAATGCTTGTCAACAAACAAATTTAAAATGGATGTAGAAAACGCAACATATTTTATGCCCAATAAATTTAAAATTATGTTTTTTATTATTTTAAATTTTGTTATTTTAAAAATCTTATTTAAAAGACTTTGAATATATTAATTGGTTTTAAGCTTACTAATCTTATTTAATGTTATGAATTCGTCATTAACTAGTTAATTAAAAAAGAATAGGTGTGAGATGACTAATGATTTCTACCTTCCTTTTTAATTTGTTTGTTGACAAGCATTCTCAATCGAGGTTGGTTTTAGTATAAGTATAGAAATTATTTTTTATTATTCTACTAAAGGACGCCTGCGAGAAAATATGTATTGTGATAATTCGAAAAAAAGAAGGCTATGTCCTTTTTCAGTCTCTAAGCTATCTCTGTACCAAATTTAATTTAAAATTGTTTTAGTAGTTTAGGTGTGATTGAGTAACAGACAGACAGAGTAACGTTCGCATTTATTATATTAGTATAGACAATCTCGTGGATTTCATGAAGTCGCGGTTCTGTTGTAGACATTTGATTTATTCAGTATCTTAATGTTTCTATATATATCTCAGTAGATTCCTGAATAGTCCGAAAATATAATTGAACTCAGTAAATGTAAATAAAACGGAATTGCTAAAATTAGAAAGCTACAACACCGGTCTACTACAAGTAGTATGGAAATACAGAAGACATCATAAACCAGATGCAATAAGGATCATTTATTTATACTTTTAATTTAATCACAAGAATTTAAAACAAAATAAACATTTATGATGATCAACTAGCGATTGCATTTATTATAATCATAACAGTTTATTTTAACGCGATCAAACGCCGAGGAAATTAAAATCATTTTAACCCCTATAAAAATAAACATAACGAGGTTCTTACGTAAAATCTATTAAGCTCAACAGTTTCAATTATACGCCGTAAAAATATTAGTTTGCGCGTCATAAAATGAAATACCCAGCCCCAGATCCCGGTGACCTACTTTCACCCTGAGATAAATCAACAATTTTTGCCGCGTGTTCCTATAAATTTTTACTGGCCGCGACATATTTCATCTCTGTGCAAGATAAACTCAATCACTTTATGCCATACAGTCCACCATTCCTACTAATGTATAAATGTAATGTAAATATTTCTATGTTTGAATGTTTGTTTCTCTATCACGCAAAATCATCATTGGTAACCCTTTTAGCCCTCTTAACACCTACCTTATTTTACAACACCTGGTTTTAATTTCTGGAAATTGGTTTGGGACAGTGTACAGTTTTATATTTTTTGATTTTCAGAGAGCTAGTTCTTAAATCCACGTGGACAAAGTTACGGTAAAAAAAATAGTAAGTAAAATAGCATGTTTCTGAAAAAACATAGATATAAAATATTTAACAGAAAATTAAAATACAATCATAGACAGCAAGTGAAAGCAGAGTGACTGGTTCTGTCGTATTTCTTCAAATATTTATATTAAAATCGTAGAACTATTACATAATTTTACAGTTCCACGTCTTTAATTTTTGATTGAAGACAATCAGAGTTCCCCGAAAATGAACTGTGAAACCTGCGACGCAATAACAACACACTGAGAGACACACAGAAAGACATGAGAAAAAAAAACCGACGAATCCAAACGACAACGTGCCAAGAAATGTTTCCTACATGTTTGACATACATTTTACTTTGAAACGGAAGCATCCTTAGGAGACTTTGGCTCTGCAATGTTCAATTTCAAAGTACAGAAGACACAATTTTCAAAAACATATAGATAGCAGTGCAGTCTACGACGTAGATCTATTTACTACGCGCTACGAATAAAAAGTCTTCGAAAATAATAATATTATGTTTTCTTATAATTTTTCACGAAGCAATAATTATAATTATGTGAAATAATTACCATACCTTGATAATAAGTAGAGACTGCCCGTTGGTCTAGTGGTTAACCTATGTGGCTTCGATCACGATGTCCTGGGTGCGAATCCTGTGTCGGGTCACGGAATAATTCTGAGTTTTTCATTCTTCTATGAAATTCTCAGTACATTCCAAGCCCGGAGTCGGGAAGTTGGCACCTCCGTGCCTCGGAGAGCATATTAAGCCATCGGTCCTGGGCACTGTCATCAACATCTGATAGCGATTGTTAATAAATGTCAGATTATCACCCTAAGCCCGCCAACCCACATTGGAGCAGCGTGGTGGGTGTACCTATAGTGGGCCGTTAATAGGCTGATAATGATGATGATGAAGTAGTTACTTTCTTCTTTACAGGTTAAATTTTCATAAATCATTCTTATAGCGCGCTAGTTCTCTGCGATGATCGAGTTATTCTTTTATACTCATATATTTCTCCTGTTATATTACACTTAACTTAAAATTGCAATATAAACACTTACCTGTGTTCTGAGGGAATGGCGCTGCGAGCACGTATGTTAAACACACTACGAACAAAGCTAACACTAGCTTTGAACCAATTTTCATAGTTCCCGCCATCTAAAACAAATAAACCTATATTAAAAATTATAGTTATTCATTTGGTGATTTAGACGCTCACTAAAAACGGGGTTTTGACTGACTTTCACGGAAACAGGATCTACGCAGAAAGTAGACACAGCTAGTTTAATATATAGTTGTATGTACACATATACACGCATGCTTTAACACCACACTTCATCTATGTGTTATGGTCTAAAAGCTTATGACAGCCAGACCTTCGTCACTTCATCAAAGCTAAAACGTCGTCAGTCTATTTCGGTACTTTAGGCGATTCTGGAGTTTGGTACACTGGCATTATTTTTCATAATGTCCCAAAATAGTAGAAATAATATAAAAACGCAAAAATATTAACTTGGACAAGTGAAGGTTTGGATCTTTGTTACCTGCTATCTTCCAAAGTTACCAAATCCCATAGTTTCTCCGAGTTAATTTTCACCGGGTTAACGAACTTTTAAGAAATTATAAAAATCTCGCCATCAAATGCCCTCTATTGCGTTCATCATCGCCCGGTAAGTCGGTTTTTCTTATATTTTAGTCACTGATACATTGTACGCATCAAAATATTATTTTGAATACACACTTTCAAAAAATATTTAAATTATGAAATATTATCATTCATTACATGCTAGGAACTTTTTGGCGCTAGTGGCGCGGTAACGTAAATATCGTGTCCGTAAAAATTTATAAAATAAACATTTAAATTCGTGGAAAGTGCTCAAAACACATATTAATGTAACGATACTTACATATATGAGTAGTGAAAATGTTATCTCGCAAAAGTAAACAGTGATTTTCAAGATACATCTCGAAAAAGTTTTGACAGTTAACAGCACTAAACTCCCGCGAAAAACTTTGTAACTAGTATATAAACCACACCTACGTAAAATTTACAACGTAAATTAACTGTAAAACCAATTGAAACTTCACTTATTGTGTTCATAATCTATAAAAAAGAACAATCACATAACAAAATAAAAACTACAAACTTTGTACAGTGAGTGACATCGACAAAAGTACCGTTATATTACAAGCGTAAGTGCGCGTTCGGTGCATACAGTGACTCACGACGTATTAAGAGTTATTCGAGTTTTACTCCGAAATTGAACCGACGCATTCAATGCGTTAATTTCAACGATCGTACCACAACAGTTGGTAGCCCAGTGGATAGCGCAGTGGATCTTCAGTAAAGCGACGGTTCAAAACCTAGTCAGGACTATTATTACCTACTAAACTAGACCTTTTTTTATTTGTTATATTTTTTTTCTACGTGTTGATGACAACTATGTATTAATATTTACTTACTATCTCTTCTTGTGTTTTCATATATAGAGAATATAAAAGTATCATTATATAGACATAGCCTAGTATAAAAGTTGGTATTTAAGTGAGTAGGTATAAACTAGTAAATCTTAATTTATATTTATTATTTAAGCTTTTCTGTCAGTACCTACGTGTTTACCACAATGCCTGTTGACCGCTCGCCACCGTCGAAAGTGTATGACTCAGATCCCAACCTTCCATCTTGCACGGAGCGTGAAAGAGAAACACTAACAGCGTTTGTATCGGACCGCTTTAAACGAAAGAGGGACGAGTCGCGAGAAGATGACCTGGGTTCTTTAATGGAGGAAATTAAAACTCTCATATCAAACACAAATATCAAACAGGAACAAAAATTCAAAGCTTTACAGAAAAGCCTTCAGAACATTGAACGACAAAATGAAGAGCTAAGTAGGTCAATGGATTTTATGTCAGCTAAGTATGACGAAATGAAGAGTAAACTGGAAAACATGGAGACAGAAAGAAAAACGAGCCAGCGTTACATTAAGGAGCTTGAGGACAGAGTAGAGAAATTGGAAAAAAACTCAAGATCCGCAAGTATAGAAATAAGAAATATGCCGGTAAACCAAAAAGAATGTAAAGCTGACCTTATAAAAGTAGTCCAAGATATCTGCTCCCTAGTTAAATCGCCTGAAGACACGAGTTCATTTAAAGATGTATTTCGCTCAAATGCGAAAAATAATAACAAGCCAATCATAGCTGAGTTTACTACGGTAGTTAAAAAAGAACAATTTCTCACTTGTTTAAAAAAGTATAGAAAGGAAAATAAGTCTATAACAACTTATATATATTTCCGAAAACCTTACACCCAAAGCAAAGCGACTATTCTATGTAGCACGTCAGTTTTCATTAAGCAACATTTATAGATATTGTTGGACTGCACATGGTAACATTTACATACGGAGGACGGACGGAGACACGGCGGTACGCATCAACAGTGAGGAAGACATAAATAAGCTACCAAAAACTAAATGACTGTATTTATTTGTAACTAAAAATATAGTTAGAATATTAATAACTATAAGTAGTACACACCTTAACAAAATATACACAATTTTTGTAAACACAAACACCAATAGACTACATACATACAATCCAGCAAACAAAACCTATCATGAAACTAGCTGTTATTATTATTATATTAACATATATTTCCCACTGAAAAATGTTAACCTAAACATCACTAGAAAACATTGAGCCCATGGATTTACCCCGTTATACACCCAACCCTGTTTGAGTTAATCCTGTTATTATTTTCTGATTACAGTGTTTAATATTAATGATAAATTATGCGATGACATAGACAAGACCTGTATAATACCATGCCACCAAATAAATGATCTCAAAACCTTTGACATTGATAGGGGAAAAAGTTTTAATGTTATTTCATTTAATATACGAAGTGTAAATAAAAATCTTGACTCGCTATTAATTTACATCACTAATTTGAACGTACACCCGGATATAATAGTTTTATCAGAATGCTGGTGCAATGAAATTTCGATTCCACCACAAATAGACGGGTACCGAATGCACTTTACTAAACGAAGCTTTAACAAAAATGATGGCGTGATTATGTATGTCAAAAACGAAATTACAGCTAATGTATATGAGGTTACCATTTCAGAAGCTAATTGCTTGGCTGTTAAAGTTGGTAACATGACAGTACTTGGTATATATAGACCGTACTGTTTCAAAGATGTTACACCATTCTTAAACTCCCTGGATACTGTTATTACTACAACGCGTACAAGAAACTTAGTCATAACTGGTGATATTAATATAGATACTATAAATTTAAGTAACAAAACTACTACGGACTATTTAGATATCATTTCTAGCCACGGATTATCGCCAGCAGTCTACTTACCTACGCATAACAAGACATGCCTTGACCATTTTGTGTGCAAACTAAGCGGAATACCGAAGAGCTATTAATACAGATATTACAGATCATGCCATTCTTCTATTAAGTATTCGGGGTTCACCTACTCAAAAAACTAGTGCATCTGGGCCTTACACAAGGACTAAAATAAACTACGAAGCTATTGCTAAATGTATAGAGAAAACTGACTGGGACAATTACCGAAAAATCTCAGATACCAATGAAGCAGCAACAACACTTATTAATATCTTACAAGAAATCAAAATAAATAATACAGAAACGATTATTATATCGAGAAAAAAAGACCTATGAAACCATGGATAACAGCCTGTTTATTAAAATCCATTAAAAAAAGAGATAAGCTACATTATCAAACTAAAAAGCATTCAGAAAATGTTACCATGAAACAAATGTAGGTTAGATATAGAAATACGTGTAAAGACATAGTTAAGAAATTCAAAATAGCATACTATAAAAACAAACTAGAAGAACAAAGTGGAAACAAAGGTAAAACTTGGAGTATAATAAAAGAAATCGGCAATCTAACTACAACAACCAATCCAGCCAATGAATTACTAAACCTAACATCATCTGCTACTGACTCCCTCAACATTGTAAACAACTACTTCACAAATGTAGGAAGTACATTAGCAAATGAAATTCTACAAAAATTAAATAAAAATGAGGAAGAATTAATATCCGAAAAAAAAAAATTCTAGACAATTACACTCTATGCCGATGTATTTTACTAATGTAATTGAAATTAAAAGCATACTTTCAACTTTAAAACCAAAATCTGCTCCAGGGGAAGACAACATAACAGCTGAATTACTAAGAAACAATCGAGAAACACTATGTTATCCACTAGAACACTTAATTAACCTTAGCCTCGGTAATGGCACATTCCCAAACGTATTTAAAAAAGCAGTAGTTGTGCCCATATATAAAAGTGGCGAAAAAGAGACACCATCTAACTACAGGCCTATTTCTTTATTAAGTACGCTAAGCAAAATACTTGAAAAAATAGTAAATAGCCGCTTAATGAAATATCTGGAGAGTAATAATCTACTAGCAAGTAACCAGTTTGGCTTTCGCGAAGGTAGATCCACTGAAGACGCAGTGTCATCAATAAGTAATTTGTTATCAGGGTACATGGACCAGGGGAAAAAATGTGTGGGAGTATTTATAGACCTAAAAAAAGCATTCGATACCATTTCGATACCCCTGCTCTTAAATAAGCTGGAAGACCTAGGGATACGTGGTACACCCCTGGAATGGTTTAAAGACTATTTAAGCAATCGAAGCCAAACCGTAAAGGTTGCTGGTGCCAGCAGCGAAAGCAAATATATTACACATGGTATACCTCAAGGTAGCACCCTAGGCCCGACTCTATTCCTAGCGTATATGAACAATCTGTGTAAACTAGAAATCACAAACGGTCACATATTTGCTTTCGCAGATGACACCGCAATCGTATTTCACGGATCAACATGGGAAGAGGCACAGAATCTAGCAGAGGAAGGACTTAAAAAAGTGACCAGCTGTCTGGGGATTGGCTTCCAGACAGCTGAATGTTGCTGAATGAGCTGTTGACCGTGAATGCCTCAAAAACAAAGTTTATCTGCTTTAGTATTACCAACGCTTCACAGCCTGTGCAAAACATCAGACTAAAGCTCCACACCTACCCCTGTAACACCCTGAACACATTTAATTATTGCTGTTTACACCTGCGATACCCTGGAAGAGGGTACTCATATAAAATATTTAGGTGTAATAATAGATAAGCACCTAAATTGGCACCACCAAATTACGGCACTAGTAAAAAGAGTACGTAGGTTAATACCAATTTTTAAAAACTTAAGGGATATAATAGACGTTCCAAACCTCTGTACTATTTATAAAGCACTGTGTCAATCTTTGCTTATCTATTGTATACCTGCATGGGGTGGAGCAGCTGCTACCCATATGATAGAAGTGGAAAGAGCGCAGAGGGCGCTAATTAAAGTTATGCTACGGAAACCACGTAGATACTCATCAGAAGAGCTGTATAAAGAGACCAAGCTGTTCACTGTGCGCCAACTCTACGTACTTAATACTGTACTGCGCCACCACACTAGCAACTCAAGTCAGATTTTAAGGGTATGCACATCAAGGCGTAAAAGACATATACCATTACCAAAAACAAAATCAACCTTTGCCAGAAGACAATTCATATATTTAGCACCACACTTGTATAGGTACATGAGTAAACAAAATAATAACATATTTAAATTCTCTAAATACAGTCTTAAAAAATGGTTAAAAGGATTCCTATTTAGATTAGATTATGACAAGACGGAAAATCTCATAAAAACCTACCTACCACAATAAATACCACAATATTTGCTAGAACAAAAATAATAATTTACTTACACACACACACATCACACACGCGCACACACACACGCACGCACACACGCACACACACGTACGCATAAACACACACGCACACGCATAAACATACGCACACATATAAGAAAATAAACTTGGGTCAATATAGTTGTTTTTATTTTTCATTTTTTTTTTTATTTTATTTTAACTATTGTAACTGCATTTTCTTTCTTTTTTAATTTTTGTGTAAAACATTGCTTATATTTTTGTGTAAAACACTGGCCCCTAAGATACGGGCTTACCTAGTTTAGGGGCCAGGGGTTCATTGTGTAAGCTAATCCGTAATTTTCCAAATAAATATATTCTTATTCTTATTCTTATTCTTATTTTGGTAATACTTATTTGACAATTACATCCATCAATCCATCATACTCGTTTCAATTTGCTCGTCTAGGCAGCTTTCTTGGATTTCAATAAAATAAATTAGTTGAACAAGAATATTTCAAACAAAAACAAATCGCGCGTAGGGGTTCTATGAAACTTGATTTCACGCACCATGATCAGAAATTATATCAACATTCCCTTCAGTAACAAAATATAATAAATGGCTGGTCGGTAGACCTTAAGATGAATAATTTGATGGCACGTGTAAGAAACTCGAAAGAAAATGTTTTATAGAATAAATTACGAGACTACGTTGTACTCTAAAACTGTTCAAACTACAGATTAATTTTAATACTTTAAATTAATTTATAATGATACCACAAAATTGAATTATTCTCTCAAAATTTTTAAAATATCTTCCAGTTAGCTGAGAATATTTTTACCATTTTAAATATTAACTAGCCCTTTGCTCCCTCAAACATATACATCAGTCGTGTCAAAAACTTTATAGACATAAAACCTTAATAATTAGGTAACAGAGATAGAACAATTTTAGGGGTCAGACGCTGAAGTTGCTTTGAGCAAATTACATTTGTCTTTGTCAAAGGACCAACTGATATAGAATCCGACAGGCGCTATTTACTCAGGCTGTGTCGGAATGTGACTGGTATCTATTGGCATATTTTACAGAATATATAAAGAGATAATGTTGCTTAAACGACACAAAACAAATGAATCATTCTTGAAAATTCACTATTTTTGCTTAAGACAGGTATAGACAGAAATAATATTGCCCTCTTTCACATACTCGTCTGTTCCTGTTTACGTTTATTATGTCGTTTCTATAGCTCAACTTTAATCATCTATAGTTGAGCTATATAAACGACATAATAAACGTAATTAGTGCCTGATGTAATGACGACATTATGCTAAAATGTTCGAAGGTGATAATTCCGTTTTTAATAAAAGCTCACTGACATGGGAGGGAAACAGTTTATTCAACCAATATCCCTGACTAGTTTCTTCAAGGCATCACATGAGATCACTTTGCTTAGTTGTACGTTTTTGTCTGCAGGATGCTAACTAACGGAACAGAAGCCTATACCATAGCTAAGCCAATTTAAAAAATACCTGTAAAACTTTAATTGATCCGTATTAAATTGAAGCTAGTAAGCTAGCAGCAATTCCGAATACTATGTCCAAAGTCATGGTAATATTTCATCGGCTTACAGTCTTGAAAACCTATTATATTTATCTAAAATTCATACACTTAATCTGTTAATCACATGTACAGGCCAGCCCTCCTAAATACTTGCTAACTTACACATAGCAACACATCAAAACAATAATCTTATTCTTGTTTTCCAACACAAATCCATGTAATAAATATACCGCATATCAACAAGTTGGTGTACACCCAATAGATTGTAAAATTTGCTCCAGATTTTGCGGCAACATCCGATGCTGTCGCTCTGGTGACCCAGTTCACCCCACCCTCGCGCGGTCTAGCACCCCCGCTCGGTGTAGCACCCCCGTGCGGTGTAGCAACCCCGTTCCGTGTCCCGGTAGACTGCTGCATTGTTCGCTCTATGCAATCATCACGTGATACAGCACGTAAACGTAGTTCAATTACGTGCATATATTAGCGTAGTTAGTACGGTTTATTGTTTTATCAGAACTATGTTATCGAGTGATGAGTTGATATCGAGAAATGTTTGATATTTGAAACAAGGTTCTTTTTAAGCTTATTCGTGACGACTATAAGACTGGAATAAAAAGTTGTATAGTACTGAAAATCGTAATGTCGATCGTCAATGGCAACACAAAAACCAGTTTCCCAAAAGGAGGAGGAGAAGAGAAAATATTAAAACAAGTACACATTATTTTTAATTTCTTTAAGACTTATATTTTATTATCCCCAAAATGCTATAAGTTGTGTCTAAAATTTTGATTCCAGACTTAATTTTACTGGACTATTAATCGTATGTACACATAAATGTTGTACCATTTTGTGAAGGGTGCGATTATAACTCTATAGGTTTGAGGAAGACTTGAGAACTGATATCGCACTGTCTCGTCAATGGCATTTATCGTGAGAAGGCCATTCTTTTGATTACGAAGTGATCTCGAGATAATGATGTTTGTTTACTAATAACGAACTAATTAATTTCCCTTATTGGCCACAGATCCAATGCCAATGGGTTCGTTTTTGGATAAACGTTGTGCACTATATTTTCATCTTTCGTTTTTAATTTTAAATAATTTTGCATTCAAGTAGTATTTAACAGTAATATATATATATATATATATATATATATATATATTACTGTTAAATACATGCATGATAAAAGAATACCGAATCTTGAACAAAATCATCCATTTGTTTCTTTTTGTGTGATAGTAGATTAGCTTGTATAGCCTTACTGCCTAAAAGAAAACTCTAAATTAGTATGAGTTCGAACAATCTGAAATTTCAAAACTTACAGTCGTAATTATTATATTAATCACTAGTACAGTCATTTAGTATTTTTACTTGGAAAGTTTTCCCGGAGTTTTGGAAATTGGTAATTTTATATGCTCTTGGCGCTTGGACTGGGTTGGCGCTGCTTGAAGGAGGCCTATGTCCAACAGTGGATGCACGATGGCTGATGATGATGATGATGATATACTCTTTCCAAATTTCAACTTTGCCACCTCGTATGTATGCCGCTCGCGCCGCCATATTGAAAAAATGGTGCCCAAAAGCAGTTTTTTGATAATAACTCCTTCCCGACGCATTTTACAGGAAAAACATATCTACACAAAATGAAAGTAGAGGAAATTTTCTAATATTATATTAACCTACTATAATATTTTATTTTTCGAACGCATGAAATAGGTAAATATGGTTGTAAAATTTAACCTAATCTAAGCTTTGCTCACTGTCCTCATTATTAAGATTTAAGTAGTACCTGCTACCTACATAAACTCATATAATAAATTACATAAGTTACCTAACGAATACAAAGTTAATAGGATTCAAAAAACAGCATAAAAAAACCTGTACGAGAAGTTTTTTCATACCAGCTCATCCTTTTATAAAACACACGTAGTACTTCTATGTAAGAATTTACATTAATTTAAAATTCCACGTAGGCTCTGTTGTTTTATAGTCCCGCATTTTACGGCCACGCTGAAAACATGTATTTTTGTAGTTTTATTTCCATTTTCCCATCCATTGTTATAATTTCTAGCGCTCGTTTCATTCCACTCCAGATTGCTAAGTGGAAACTTCACGTTTTATTATGACAATAACAGGCAGATGGCGGTCGAAGAATAGATCGCTATTCTTGCAGCCTTGGACGGAGCGAAGTTGAAGGGCTCTTACCAGCAGCTGTTGGTCTATCATAAAATCTTCGAAAACATTCTCTACTATTTTTTAACAACCGACACTGAAGTAAGCTTCTTTTAAGACATTGTTTTAAAGAACTATTAGAAACCTATATAACATGGCTGGTTCCTATGTAATTCACAGCTAAAGGTCAAATGAAACATTCTCCTTTTTTAAATTGGCTCTTTACTTAATTTTATGGACTTTGGTTAGGTAAGATATGCAAAACTCAAATTTTAACTTTTGTATATAGAATACAGAGGTATTTTGTTGTTTTGTCATTAAAATTCTCTGTTCACATCAAGAAAAATACCTAAATTATCGCGTAATTAACGAGTTCCATTTTGGCACAATCGCTGCAAAAACAACTCGAACGATAATTAATGTTTATGGAATAGACATATTCATACAAACGAATCAGTAAACAAACTACCATCCAGTCAATATTATCCGCGCCATAACAAAAGTTAAATTGACTGGTGATACATCTATAGAGGTATTGTGATATCTAGTCACGGCTAAATCAACTAATCCGATTTATAATTATGATTTCTATAATTTCTCCAAATGGGCCTCAAACCCAGAATCTCCAAGTAATAAATAGTAAAGTTCTTCCGTTATATTAATATAGAGTTTAGTATAAAAATTACGAATTCTCGAATTTCTCAAACTGGGACTGAAATCTAGGATCTCCAAGTAATACGCAACTTTTCCGTTCTATTCTTATTATATATTAGTATTTAGAGATAGTGAGCCAAGAAAGTGTTTTATGACAAAAGACTCGGCTACATGTTTCACTTTGTCTCAATTTCGCTTTGAAAAGATATTGTAGAGGGAAACACACCCGTGTACAATTTTAACCTCCTTCTGAGTTCCTTTGTGTTTGATTTAATAGGTATATTCTATACTCTAGATACGACCAAATATCAAAAAGAGAAATACCATATGACATATTGCAAAAAAAATCAATGCTTTTGTTACCTTTTCATCCTAACTAAATTAGTGCCTTAATAAAAGTACCAAAAATTTTAACAAGCAAAAGACTTTCAGGGAATTGAATTTTACTTAACGGAGACAAACTAAAAGAACAAAAGATAATTAGGACAGCTTTTCTCCGAAATTTATCTTGGTTTTTCTAGACAGAATGACCATCATGTAATTCTTATGTACAAACTGTATTACTGTAACTTTCACTGAAATACATTCAGTAATTATTATGGGCGAGGGTGACATCCCCCATCAAATTTTTTAATTAATTAAAATTAATGTCAAAATTTTATTTTATGTCAAAATATTGCTGATCTTTAAAGTAACTAAAATGCCTAAATAGACGTAAGGCCGCTTATTCTTTACCTTTTTTTAGATATCAAGGGGTCAATTTAAAGTTAAATACAAGTTTGTGAGGTTGCAACAGTTGTCGTACTCTCGCCGCCTTAGAAAAAGGGGCTTAAATAGTTTTATAATTTATCTGACGAACAATAGGTATCACAATAAAATTATTTACATTTTTGTTGCAAAAGAGTTTAAACTTTTATAGAACGAAAAATGAAAAAATAATATTTCAGTATTATAACGAATAACATCAAATGAAAGGTACAAACATTAGTACTATATATTTGCTTTCTTAAGACCCTTATAGTAATTAAATTCCAAGTACCTACAAAGTTATGTAATAAACCATTTACGTTTGTTTCAAAAATCCATAGCTATCCTCAACGGCAAGGAGATTAGCGGGCTTTAATCCAAGACAAAGTGGAATAAAAAGCGTTACTCTACTTTTTAAATCGGATTTTAGTATCGAACGACAGAGAGAGCCACGTGCCAGCAGTAACTAACCTTACGACTAGTTCTCTAGTTAAATACCACTTTGTTTTTCATTACAAGTTAGCTCTTGAATATAATCACACCTGATGGCAAATGATGATGCAATCTAAGATGGAAGCGGGCTAACTTGTTAGGGATGTGTTAGGAATAGAATAATATCCTTTCGGTTTCTTCACATGGAACCGGTACACTAAATTGCTTGGCGGTACGTCGTTGTCGGGACTTGGACACCAACATTAAAATCTTAATCGGCCCAGTAAACAATTGAACTCAGATTTGGTATGTTATGTACTTAAGTACAGGGAATATCTACGAAGGTTTTCTTTGTTTTGATTTATTTACAATTTGTGATATTTCATTTATCATGCCTACTATAACTATTTCAGAAGTTTATGTAGATTTTAACTATAATTTAAATGCATCTAAGAAATTTTGCAGCCTTTAGCAAAAGAAATAATAAAAATCAATTAGTGAAGTAATTTAGAAGCATATTTAAAGTTAAGTAGGTCCTAAGATGGACCTACTCGTACTTACCAATATAAAGGAATCTACAATCTAAGGATAAGACGGATGAAACACTACAAAGACTATAAAATGAGATTGATGCACAACGTCAATAGATAGTCAATCTCTATTAAGCACGCAATCTCCGGCCGACAAGCGTAGCTGGTACTAGAGTGTTCCTGTGTCATCTAATTACGACCTACCTTCCCGTTTTACGAGTATCTAAGTATGCTTTCAATAGATTGTCTGAGAATGTTTAATGGGCTTGCCACACTACGTATGTTCCTTAAGCTGCCAGGATGTTGCCCTTGCTGCTCACACACGGCTCTCTCGCTATAAATATTAAGGCAATCAGGGCATACTCGTAATTAGGCAAAATAGTGATCTTGTAATTGGTCGGTTGTATTTCGCTGGTATACTTATATGTAGACACAAGTTTAAGGCTTGCAAAATTTTATTTTTTTCGGTGGTTTGAATATTTCCAAGTGATAACGAAACTATTTAATGTCTAAAATGTAATGTTGCCTAAGCCTTCGTCCACTTAGAAAGTAAAATAACTTAGAGAATAAATACCTATTTAATTCTTATAGGGTTGAATTTTCAAAATTGTTGAAACGCATTGTACTTTAACTGGTAACCTATATATTTTTTTAAATTAGAAAGTATCTACTTGAAAAATGAAAAAGTTTCATCCCGTTTCCTTTTATCCCGTTTCACCCTTTTAAGGTAGTAATTTTTTAAAAAACAAAGCCTTACTACAAGTCTAAAATACGTCATTAACTATGTTCGTATAATTACGAACATAGTTAATGACGTGTTTTTAACATAAGAGTTCTCTCTCTTTCTCGAACTTTTTATAAGTTTCCACCTACGGGATAAAGAAAATACTGGAAACTTTCAATGTTAAAGTTAGCGAAGAACAAAAGTTGTTCCGTTTATCTTTATTCAGCTTTACCTATATAAATATTTAACGATGCTATACCTACTTCCATTGATTATTTATTCATATCTAATACAGTTTTTGCCAAGTATTGAATAAAGATTTATACATGGTCAGGCAAACATAATTTTTATACGAATCCTCTAAAATTACCGAAACACTTCTCAAAATCAAAATTTATTTGTTTTAAAGGCGTTGAAATGTAAAGATAACAAAATATTGCTTTAAGTAAGAGTAAAACCGCAAAACAAAAGCAGTGGCATCTGGTAATATTAGTTAAGGACACATAACCTAAGATTTAATAATCACCATTGGGATATTGTCTAATAGATAATTGGGACGAATCTTGTTTGCCTTCAAATTAATCGAATATTAATCCCTCAAGAGTAAGAACAGTTTTCCTAGAAATCTCATTCAGGGACACAGCATAATTATATAATGTTCTCGTAATATATCAGTATACTGCAGCAAATAAGAGATGAATAGCAGTTTGCACTGCTTTAAAATCAGTTTAGTACATTTAGTTTACACAGGCAACTCAAGCACGTAAAAAATCTCATTGAAAATTCTAACCTAGGTACTACAAGTACACGCCTAAAATACTGGGTGTTTCGGATAATATGTATTCGTCTCATGCACCTAAAAATAGTACTAATCAGAAAGTAACGTTCTTTAATGAATTCAGTTATTTTAGAAATTTTATTCGAAATAAAAAAAAAATTGTACTTTTTTTATTCCAACAAATCTAATTTTTTTTTTATATAAGGGTTTCATCTGCTTTAACTTCAATAGTTACAATCGCTACGGCCTACGTAGACATATGTACTACATTTTTTTTTCTTTTGTTTTATAATATGATCTTTGGATATTTGGCCAATACGTAAGACTGTCTTTCGTTGTACTGTAATGATGCAGTCAGTTTCTTAGTGTGATTACAGACGATTATTTCTCAAAAGAAACATAACTCGCCTAATGAGATTAGTAACTAAACACTACGGCGGAACAAAACATCACAATCACTTTTAATTCAAATGAAATGTTTCATTAAATTAACGATAAATAAACTCTGAAACTGAAACAATGATTAACCCCGGGGTTAACAAGACTGATTTGCGCACGACAACAGTGGATACATGAAGCGCTTTTCAGCTCTTCAATTTATACCATCTTATTACCTGATACCATAACTGAAAACTTATCCGGTCAGATCAAATTCATTTTTCATCATTTTATTAACAGACTTCAAAAAAGATGGTTATTATGTATGTTCTTAGGTAATATTGTTAGAATTACGGTTTTTGAATGTTTGTCTAGATTCATATCTATGCGAAAATTCATAAATGTATGTAAACGCTCTGATCGCGACAGTCAAAGAGATGTGGATTCGAATCCCGCCTGCTTCGCAATTTTTTATTATATCGTTTATTTTCAAAAATGTATGTATGTTTGTATGTCTATACAGACATATGCGTTTCATGCGTATCTCAAAGACTATAAATGAGTTTTCAAAAAATATTTTTTGTTGAACTAGGTTGGTATATTCCAACTAAAGAAATGGTGTAGGTAAGTTTCACCAAAATCGGTCCAGTAGTTTTTATTCAGAGTGAATCCAACGCAAATTTATATGGAATTGATGTAGCGCCATCTAGTTATAGCGAAAGTAAACGCTTTTTTTTTCTATATAAACTGACGTTACGAGTGACTATGTTTTTGCGCAGTCGCTCGGTGAAAAACTCACACTTACCCCACAGAGTATATTAGGCACTACGAACTGAGTGCCCAGTGTGAATTTCTTACCGAGCGACTGCGTAAAAAAATTGGTTGTCTCTAAAGTCGGTTTACTGACGATAGTTGAACGTGACAACGTCTTGAAAATACTGATGGAATGGTAGCATTTAATTGGTTATTAAAATTTTTAATTTAAGTATATTTTTATAAATATTAATTTAAATTAATAAAATAATTGATTTTGATTTTATAAATTTGTTTTAAATTTATAATACCAAAAATTTTAAATTTAAAATTAAATTAAAAATTAATATTTATAATATTAATTTTTAATTTAAAATTAATATATTTAATAATTATACGCATTCGATCCTATACTGTGGTGCCGTTGCGGCGTGTCGAATCGCCGGAGTTAGATTCCCTGAACCACGCACGGCCCGGCAGAGGACGGGTCAAGCTCCAGCTTGGCAGACCAGAATCGAAAGGCGTATCACACTGGCTAGAACTCTCATTGCTAAGCTAATCTGCTTTAAGGACGGCAATAACCGCCCTAGGATCATGCGATTCGTGAACCAGGCTTTTGCTTGCAGGGACTGATACACGTCCGTCCCAGTACTTGGACTGTGTCACGGAACGCATTGACCTCTTGAAGCAGAAAGTCTATGCATGGGCAAAACGTATCAGGCGATATAAAGAGCGCAATGACCGATACTATCAGAATCGGATCTTTCAAAGTGACCAACGGAAAGTATATAGGAACTGGGAGCAATCTAGTGTTTGTGTGACTAATGGAGAGTTTCCGACTTCTGGCGTCAGATTTCTGGCGTAGCATCTGGTCGGCCCCCATTGATCACACAACCGGCGTTTGGATGAGTATTGTCAAGGAGAAATGCGCGATGGTAGAACAAATGGTTCCAATAACCATAACTGCGGAAGACGTAGGTTGTGCAATTCGGCCGGCTTCCAACTGGAAATGTCCAGGTCCGGATGGATTGCACAACTTCTGGTTGAAATGGTTCCGTAGTGCGCATTCAATCTTGGCAATGCAATTCCAAAACGCCATTGACATTGGATCGCTACCGACATTCCTAACAACTGGTGTCTCGTTCCTATTATACAAATCCGTAAGTACCACGGATCCCAAAAACTACCGACCGATTACATGCTTACCTACCATCTATAAGCTACTTACATCCATTCTGACTAGAAAAATAACAATGCATATTAATGCAAATAATATTTTGGCCCCAACACAGAATGGATGCAAGGCCCGGTCTCGTGGTACGAAGGAACTGCTCCTCATTGACACTGCTATTTGCCAGCAGGTTCGGCGAAACAGAAAAAATCTCACAGCTGCTTGGATTGACTATAAGAAGGCCTATGATTCAGTGCCTCATTCATGGCTCATGGAGGTCATGCGGTTGTACAAGGTCGATGCAACCCTATGCTCTTTTCTCGAGTCGTGCATGAGTCAGTGGATGACAGTCCTTAATCATCCAGGCATCTCTGAGAGTTCTGAATTGACAGAAACGATAGGGATTAGGCGGGGTATTTTCCAGGGCGATAGTTTGAGCCCTTTATAGTTTTGCCTAGCTCTTAATCCTCTCAGTACTTTGCTGATGGATTCAGAGCTAGGCTTTCGCCTTCGCAGGGGTGGTGAACTCATATCTCACTTGCTTTATATGGATGACCTCAAACTGTATGCATCAAAGCGTTCAGACCTTGTGTCATTGTTGAAGATCACTCAAACCTTTAGCATGGCCTTGTCGATTCTGAGGTGCCTTACTATAGGTACGACCCAGCGTCAGTTCTTGAAAATAGCAGTGCGTTGCTCTACTGGGATCGAACAATTATCACTGATAGGTATATTGTAGCCAATAGACCTGATATAGTGATATTTGATCGATTAACGCGCCGTGCAATGATTGTTGATATTACTGTTCCACATGATGATAATCTGGTGAAAGCTGAAAAGGAAAAAGTATCAAAATACTTGGACCTTGCTCATGAGATTACAGTCATGTGGAATGTTGATTCAACAATGATTGTTCCTATAGTCGTTTCAGTCAACGGTCTTATAGCGAAAAGCTTTGACCAACATCTTAAAAAGCTTTCGCTTAATTGTTGGATCAAGGGTCTGATACAGAAGGCAGTAATTCTTGAAACGGCGCGTATTGTGAGGAGGTTCCTAACTCTGGAGCCCTGACCACCGGTTGCTTGGACCCCCGGGCCTCGCAGCAGGCGGAATGATTTTTTTATAAATTTTTAATAGTGTTTTTATAATTGTTTTATATAGCATTGTTGAAAATTTAAAAAGAAATGTAAATAAATAATATTTAATAGACGGATGTCGAACGCTGCCGAACGCAAAGGCCGATTGTGCTTCTTTGTCGCTCGTTCCGCGCTCGCCACGCACCAAGCGATGTAACGCCGCATGAGTCATGTTTTTTCGTGCGTGCAGCCGGCTCTATCGAATTATAAGACGTTGTCACGTCAAAAAGTAACACAAATTTATATGGAATTTTAGTAGCGCCATCTAGTTAGAACGCTTTTTTTTGTTATATAATTTGACGTTATGAGTGACTACGTTTTTACGCAGTCACTCGGTGAAAAACTCACACTAGCCCCACAGGTCTCTTCCGTGAAATATCATTGTAATTATTGTCAATTATTAAAACGGTAGAGTTTAAGAGATTTTATTAATTTTATTTAAAGTTCAACTCACAGGGACATATTTCATCTTTGAACAGAAAATTATAATTACGAAAGCAAACATTGTCAACCTTGCGAAGGGCACGTTTCTAATTAATAATAATAGTTTCCCTACATAAAATGAATCGCCAATGCGTAAAATTACTAATTACACACGAATATGAGGGTAACTTACCTTCGACCTTTACAAGGCGGGTTTAAAACGGTTAATGTTACCTCATCAAAACATTATTTTAACAAACTATTTTACACATAAGACCTAAAAGGTCTTATATATAAAAAACCTAGCTGAGTTTGTTGTGGGCACTTCTTGGACCATTGCCTGTTTGGAACCCCTAAAAGCATTAATTTTAAGTTTCCGACCTTAACCATAACTTTTAGTTTTACATAATCTAAAAATTAAACATTGACGATCATGAAAATGTTATTGAATAAAGAAATTTCGAGTTTTTGAATTTGAATGAAGATTTTTTGACTTTGACTTTACTGTATGTGCGTTATGGATAAGCCCAATTTGGTATTTGTACAAATACTTGATTTTTCTATATTTATTTTATACCTGTACTCATTAACATTTACCTATAACCTGTAGAGTACGATAATTTTTGTACTATTCTGTTTTAAAAGGTCTTTGTAAATAACGATTATGTAATTATGTTTTTTGTAATAGAGCAAGAACCCACGACGGCCAGATCTTCATTATTTTATAAAAGTTGAAATTTTCTCTGTACATGTCTCCTATACAAGTAAGAACGACCAGCGACTATAGAGTTTGGGTTGTGGTTACCTGGGCAGGTTCTTCGAGATAAGTGTAGAAATCTCGTCATCCGTTGCCGAACACTTATAACAGTTGCTACCCCTTGCTAGACAGCCCTAAACTTTGATAAATTACAATTATACTTTCGTTATAGTATAAAAGCTAAATTTTATATATGGTACTTGGGGGCCTATAAAAAGATGTTACCTCAATAGCCGGACAGTTTTCGTGGTTTTTACATCTTGGCAGGTAACAGATAGTAAAGGTACCTGTTACCTGCCCAGGTATCCACAACCCAAACTCTATAGTCGCTGGTCGTTCTTACCTGTATAGGAGACATGTACAGAGAAAATTTCAACTTTTATAAAATAATGAAGGTCTGGCCGTCGTGGGCTCCTGCGCTATAACTCAACAGTGTTTCTCAAATTTGTCCTATGTCATACTATAAATAGATAGAGAACATACTATAAATAGATAGAGAACGCGAAACGTCTTCGATTTAATAAAAATCTTATAACCAAATAGTGCTATAGAATAGCTATAGATAAGAAATGAGCTTGTCTGTAAAGATGTAATATGAGCGAAACGTTTGAAAATCTCTACAAAAGACTTGCAATGCTATATATGATTTATGTTACGTTATGTTTTACAGCAGACGTTCATTTGCCAAGATGGTGGATCGCAGTTTAAAACATAAAGAACAATATCTTCCGATGATACGTATACGTACACCTTGCCTATATATTTTCCTGTCAAAGAAAACATGTATTTGAATGATAAACAAATACATATCTAACAGTAGACAGCTTATACAATGAACAAGACCCTTGTCCGCTCCCTTGGGGTTCTAGTCGTCCTTTTTCTCAAGACTTGAATAATCTTTTGTTAGAGTTGTCACAAACAGAAAAATCTTGATGTTTATAACTTTGTTCTATATAGGTTTTGTAGTCAAATAACTAAACTGAAATGCCAGACAGTGTGATCCTCTACGATTTTAGTCGCCGAATTGATAACCTAAACCAAGTTGGTTATACTGGGCTGTTCAATTCGTGAAAAATCCTGGATATATTTGAAACTAGACGAATACTATAGAAATTATAAGCTATTTTATTACATTTGCTCTTCTCGACAGAATCCGTCTTCCGAGCGGAAGCGTAGAGTCACCACTTACTGACAGACTTGACTCATCAAAAAAATTTTTTAATAAAAATAGAACCGACTCAAAACGCACTAAAAAGTAAAAAATAACTGTGTAATTTAGTTGCTTTAAATTACTTAAGCATATCTATGAAGTCGGTGCCAGCCAAGTTTAAGGAACCTTTCTTTTAAGTAGTAAAGCATTTTGTGGGTTCTAGGTAACGTACTTAAAGTAGAAACCTGGGCTGGCACCGACTCCTAGATATGCTTAAGTAAATTAAAGCAACTAAATGACACAGTTATTTTTTACTTTTTAGTGCGTTTTGAGTCGGTTCTATTTTTATTTCTTACTTTTTAGTGATTTATAGCCACGTAACGTACTTGTACTATACTGTCATAGTATATTATTTGGCACTAGTAGCCAAAAAGCTACCGATACCGAGACTAAAACCGAAATCGCTGTTAGCGTGCCTCCAAATTTTAAGAGTTCCTTCAATTTCTCCAGGATATCCTCATCAGATCTTAACATGATGACAATGGGACCATCCTTGAAGTATGCCCTTTCTAATAAAAAAAAAAAAAAACAAATATACGTGTGGAATTGAGAACCTCCTCCGTTTTTTTTCGTCGGTTAAAAATGCTTGTATTTTACATTTCTTTACTTGTAATTTACCTAAATCCTAAATTGAATTTATCCTTTACAGTGTATTGAGTTAGTTGTCTATAATTTTGGATATGAAATAAGTATCAAAAACAATATAGCCGTAATATTATACTTGTTACCAAAAATATTTGATTTAATATAGTTTTGTACACCTTCAATGCAAAATTAAACAGAAAACTTCTAAGCAAGAGCGGCTCAGCCTTGAAGTCACGATTGCAATCCATCAGGCATGATTGTAAACTTCAGCTAAACGAGTGAAACCACGCTACAAGCGGTGCGTTGTTAGTTCTGTGAGTAAAACGGCTACGTATCAGCTACAAGTTGATTGTAAAGGCCTACCAATACTTTTGTGCGGTTTTATTTAACTAACTAGTATTCTAACTTAAGTGAAATGAAGGGGAAACTTAATCAGATACCTACAAGTTGCATAATGCTATTCGTCATTCTTTAGTAATCTTTAACTAATAATTTCAAAGAGAAAAAGTGAGTGCAAGCGCCTAATAGATAATTTAAAAACAATTTATAATCGTAATTGGAATGTATATAGTTTATTTCAATTAAATTTTCGATTACCTACGGAAATAGGAAATTAGGAATATTATATTTTATTACTATAGGATTTTTTATTTATCCGATTTCTATTAAACGTTATTTTAAGCTCCACTTAACCAGGTTAGATCCGCGTAAAAAGTTTAACAACTTCCAAATATTACTTTTAGTGTGAACTGACACTAAAATTTTTGAAATTTATTTTTGGTGCTCCTCTGCCGTTTTACCTTTACTTTGCATCTTCCACTCATTATTTTTAAGTTTAGGTACCGTTATCATACATGATATTCAAAACAATACCTTATGCTCTAACTAAACTAAAGACATTGCAGTAATAATTCGAATATTGTTTATTAAATATTTTAAATAAGCGGTCGCCTAAAAAGAGGAAAAAATCTCTTAAACCTAAATAATTTTAATGTCGCGAAAACGGCCGCTAATTTAATTTAACTCCCGGCACTACAATATGGACTTAAGAATTCAGCGTTACACTCAATATTATATCTATGAACCCGCTTGGGGTTGAGATTGGGTATGAATCCAATATCGGAGATGCAACGCCTGACTATAATTGACAAAAACACATATATTAAAAAATATTTCAATAGCATGAACTTACCTTTTCCCGCGTTTCACTGGTGAAAGTTCGGGCCCGATATGGAACGTCCTCGACGTAACAGAGCGCGCCGCGTTCTCACCCCCTCACCATAATATGCGATGTAGGAATCGTGGAACGCGCCAACAGCGCATGCGTCCACCCTATGACGTCAATGGTTTCGTTCACTAATACAGCCAAAGAATACAGGTGTCTGTATTCACAAAAATACCGCAGAGCTCGTCGTTTGAACTGCATTTCCAGGCAAACTAAATACGTCGTTTTATTACAGAACGTTAAAACGCTGTCTTTGTTCCGTATGTGGGCACTTCATTCCAGTGAACTCTTTATATATACCTACCTACACATCTATGCAATCATCCTAAACGTAGGCATGAGGGCATGACCCAATTTGCTGAAGTGGACTCTACTTCCACAGTAATCAGTCACTGAATGACATTTGGCAATATGGGCACAATGAGTAGATAACTAGGTATATCTACAAACATAACTTGGCTCGTTCGCTAATGCATAACGCATTAAAAGCATATAGCAGACAAAACTTACCTACTTGTCTTAGGTGAATAAATAAGTCGAGATAAAAAGTGCTCGAATACCTCGTTGGTCTAGTGGTTAGCCTAAGTGACTTCGATAACGAGGCCTTGAGTTCGAATCCTGGGCCGGGTCGTGACATAAATCTAAGATTTTAATTCTTTAAATTTTTAGTAAATTCTAAGTTGATTATGTTGGTGTCGGAGAGCACGTTAAACTCAGTCCCGCTCACTGTCATCAACGTCTGATTGTGATCGTTATTTAATTTAACATTATCACCCTAAGCCCAGCAACTCGCTTTCTCATGGTGGGTCTACGTACCATATCCCCTCTCTCACAAAGCGGCCTTGCTCTATCGTAGGAAGACAGCACACCCCCATGCCTCAGAGAGCACGCTAAGCCGTCGGTCCCGGTCACGGTAATCAACGTCGTTTATGAACTTAGCTCAAAGCCCGCCAACCAGCCTGGTGGTTCTACGCTCTATAATAGCTAACAATAATAACTGTTTGCTCTTAATCTTAAGTCTGTCATTCTGTCTGGCCCCTGGTTGTATCTTAAGCACCTTGATATCTAGGACAGTTGAAATTTTCACAGATAAATGTATTTCTGTTACAGTATTTTAGCATTCGTGCACAGGGTGTACTCACACTGACCGGTTTTTTATTTTATGCTACATCATTTTTGAAAAAAAACGTGATATAAAAAATGGTGGCACCGGTGAGATTCGTACCCACATCTCTTTGCCTGTCGCGGGTAGAGCGGGCTACGAACTGAACTACGGATCCTATACCGCTAGCTCAGAAATCATGCATGATATCACGTTTGATTTTTTATAAGGCTATGCTACATACTTTACCGCATGGCTGAAATTACACTTACTAAAGCGTATAGATGCAACTAATAATATTAATTTGTAAAGTGTGCAAGTATTCTTACACACTTTACAAATGAATGCTTTAGAACAAAATAGTAACCAGCGCCGTCATGACTGCGCAGTTTGCTGTCTTGCAAGTTTAAAGGGGACTTGGTACGAGGAGCTTTTCTACGGAGCGATCTATAGCTCGCACCGACTTCATAGATATGCTTAAATAAATTAAAGCAACTAAATGACACAGTTACGTCTTGAGTCGTTTCAATTTTTGCTAAAAAAATTTGTTTCTTACTTTTTAGAGTTTCACAGCCCCGAGGGGTCCTCTGGCAACCGTCAGGCAAATAATGACAGCTGTCATTATAGCTCCGTCGTTACCCGGGTAGCCGCGGGCTGCCGCGGGCCCCAACGAAGGTTTAATTTTATTAGGCGCTAAAAACTAAGTTTTAGTTTAAAAAAAGAATTGTTTCATATTCTGTGATAAATTTCCAAGACATTGACATTGAAATTGGTATTATTCTGTGTTTATTTTTAATCTTATTGGACAGTGCTCGAAAGTGAAATTATAAGAGTGTTTTTTCGTGATTTGTGCAAATTTATTGAATGTAAGTACAATTTTTATTACAAAACTCATTATTTTGCATACAGTGATTGTTTTCACGTTATTTGTTTTAAGAAATACATCGAAAATTTTAAATAAATCATGAAAACATCTGATACGTATCTTCCCGAATTACGACTTATTTACGCATGTGAATGATAGTAAATATTACTAAAAATGTATAAAATTTACTTGGAAGTAGTTTACATAAGTATTTACTAACATTTTATTGTAAAATATTAGAAAATTATTTATTATTGTGCAACTAAAATTTGACGTTTCTTGAGTTCAAAGCGACCGTTTTGGTCTGTCAATACCAAACAAAACAGTTTCGTTTGGTATTGGTAAAACGAGCTATTTTGGTCTTTATTTGTGAAGCGCTAAGGACGGTTTACCGGTAACCAATAAGAATCGGTTTGTTTGTAAAGTAGGACATAATGATTATCGATACATCGCCGTGTGTAAAAGATGTCGATAAATTTGGTTCAATTTATATTTGTATTTTGTATAAATTAATTATAAAAAGCAAATACAAGCTACTTGAAAATTTATGTTTAGAGTTTTTTTAACAAAAAAAAAATCAAAAGATCCGTGTGCTCACATGATGACAATAACTTTTCATTTATTTATTTTACAGTATGGCAGAAAACTGGCGAGAGGACAAAAACCCGCCGGCCGATATCCTCATCCTCATTTATGACGATGAGGCTGAGATTAGCGCCGACGAAGACCTGCTCCGTCATGACGGTGTATTAAAAAAATGTAAAATTAAATAACAAGAGAAATGAGTTCTACACTAACATTTCGAAAATACTTTAGGTAGTTAAAAGTAAAAATTAATAAAAATTAGAATCATTTTATTCTTATTTACATTATATAATAATACCTTACAAAAAGGATAACTGTCGATAAAATTACCAAAAGTAAAAGAACACATCCCTAGCTATTTTTATATTTCGAAGTGTCGGGTGGATCCTATTTCAAGTGTTTTTATGGTGATCATACCAATTTTTTTTGTTATGTTGTTTACAATAAATAGATAGCATAGACACCAGTTCTTTAGACTTTGTTTGTATTTTCATTTATTTTTCGTAATCCAACGCACAACATAGTTCCAAAATGTTGTACCCGTAAAATAAATATATAAAGCTTTGATTATATCAACATTTTGATAGATAAAAGTTAGGAAATATATCAATCAAGTCATTACATTTTACAGAATGGCAAAATATGGCTTAAAAGAAGATTATTTATTAATTTTTTGTAGAGTAACGTATCAGACCGAAATAGAAAAAAGCGCGCGAGCGGGAGGGCACTACGCCCGTAACTGACACTGACAGCAGTTGTCAACTGTCAGGCCCCCAGGGGTTAGTTATCGACTATTCACGTAACCTACTCACGTCACTAGTAGCCAAAAGTTGCCGACACTTACACAAAAACCGAAATCGCTGCAAGTGTGCCTGTAAAATTTTAAAACGTTATGCGTGGTCATACACAAAAAATATATATATTGAGAACCTCCTCCGTTTTTTTTTAGTCGGCTAATAAGGAACAAATACTAGTAGTATATTTGCATAGCAAATTGACTCATAATTTTCCATAAGACTGAATAAATCGATGTAAAAATTATTAGCTTCCACATACATATTTTGCTGATATTGGCAGTCAGGCATTGCCGAGGCAAATAGACAAAGAGTATGCCGTACCTGAACTACCTGGACACTTTTTCCTGTTATGTATTTCGGGCGTATCATATATGTATGTATGTATGTGTGTATGCCTGTAATATATTTTGTTACCTCATATCTTCCAAATCCAAACTGCTGAACGAATTTCTATAAGTAAGACATCGTTATTTGCAAACGTATAAGGCTTATGTAAATTTAAAATAGACATATTAGTTGATGTCTTTGTAGTGGATCGATAAACAATTGTCTTTTCTAAATATGCAACCGTAGTTTGCGTAGTAACTTTATAAGTGATTAGGTGACCTTGGTCGATTAAAAACGAAAGTGTATATTCAAAAATGAGGATTTAAGTCAGCACTTGGTGTACTTGCAAATACCTGGTGTAAAAACCTGGTCAAGTAAATTCGGACCATCACTAGTCCACTGTGTAATCTGTCACCGACTCATCGTCAACATCTTATCATCCTGTGGTTCTAACGTCAAAATTCAAAATTATAAAGCCGAAGCCGTAGAATAGGTTATTCTCTGTCTACGAGCCGAAGGCGACATGGTTTGTGAAGATAATATAAATATAGAGAATAAATATTTATTATTTTTTCTAAGTAAGTTTAATTTAATATGCACGTTGGTAATTATAATTATTTGTTAAAATCAAAAGTGTATATGTTACCGGTCAAACCCGATTTCAGGACAAACTAGTTTTGCCTAGGCTACACTAGTTTTTCACAAACCCGATAGGATTAACTAGTATAGCCCAGTCCAAACTAATTTGTCCTAAGCCCGATAGGATAAACCAGTTTCGCCTAGGCCAAACTACGCAACACGTACGGTACGCAACAAACCGTTAAGCGCATGAAACTTGACAACCAAGTGAAATGACAGCTGACACTTTTGATAAGATTTTGCCAGTTTTTAAACTATAGTATTGTGGTAGAAAAGACAAAATATCTAGAATATATTTTGAGAAATTAGGAGGTGTCCAAGCCTTCCGTCTGCCCAATGCTCCCCTACCTACGCTACTTGCAAATACCTATAATAGTGTTAAAACCTAGTCGAGTAAATTCGTACATCCCTAGTCCATTGTGTGATCTGTCACCGTCAACATCTTATCACTCTGTGGTTCAACTTCAAACGTCAAAATTCAAAATTATAAGGTCGAAAGCGACTTGACTTATGTAGATAATATAAATGTTTATTATTTTTCAAGTTAGTTTAATTTAATATGCACGTTGGTAATTATAAATATAATTCTTTGCCATGTTTCTAAGCTCATTCAGAGTATATAATACAATAGTTTCAAGAAATATTCTATTTAAAATGGCTATTCGACAATCTAGTGATACGGCAAAGTTCAAAGAACATTTAGAAGCGGCGAAAGAGGTTGTTATTTTATCCGGGGCAGGAATAAGTGCTGAATCAGGAATACCCACATTTAGGGGTGCTGGCGGATACTGGAGAAAGTATCAGGCGTCAGCTTTAGCCACGCCAGAGGCATTCTACAGCAGCCCTAGTTTAGTTTGGGAGTTTTACCATTATAGACGGGAAGTTGCTGCCAAAGCCCAGCCTAATGCAGTAAGATTACGTATGACTTAGAAATTTATAGCAAACCTAATAATCAATGGCTTTTTCTTTTTTTTTCATTGCCAGTTTAGCCATAACTGCAATCACACCTGTTGTTTTAATCTTTTTGTTGTCTGGCTATTTTAGCTTTTTGTCGTTACTATTATTAATTGTATTCAAATATTTTCAATTACTTTTATATTAATGATTTTTTATAATATCATTATTAACACATACTTTTAGATACCATTTGCAATTTTATTAATTATTGATTGATTGATGATTTAGGGTCACTTAGCTATTGCTGATTATGAGAAAAAGAATGGAGCTGTAAAGAAAATAACAGTGATAACACAAAATGTGGATGGACTACACAAAAGAGCCGGCACAAACAACTTGATTGAGCTACATGGTAACTTGTACAAAACTCGCTGCACTAAATGCAAAGAAGTATTAATTAATACAGATTCGCCCATATGTGAGGTAAGTGTAGTTTAATAAACTTTAAGCATTCTGTACATTACAATAGGGAAGATGACTCAAAATTTTTTTAATGCTTATTATAAATATTAGAAGCAGTGACATGTAGTGAAAGTAAAATTAAAATCCAATAAAGATATCCAAAGTTAGCACTTATTATAGGAGTAGGGGTCCTCTCTCCTTTTCTTACAGAAAAAATTGTACTGAGCTACTTCAGCATTATGAGATATGACGTCATACCAATTTAAAGCTGTTATGGCTAATTATTAATATTAAATCCAGTTTTGAAACAAATATTTAAAACAAAAGTATTTTGATATCAGTCATGTTCCCTATTTCAGTTTGAAGAGTATGGTGTGAAATTCAGGTACATGAAGATTGTTAGGAACTTATTATGATACAATTTAACTTCAAAATATTTAAGCTAGTTACAGTGAAAGTTTGGTACTTGAAAGTTATATTATTTACCCAATGTTAGAATATGTGTAATTACATAATACTGCTTATCACCTATAATCTGGAAAATTTTGAAAAGAGTACCTTGTAATCAAATAGCTTACAAATTTAAAATGATAATTCAATCATATACCTACATTATTAAGGATTTGATAACATTTTTGTATACCTACATTCACCAGTGATAGGCATGTCAGATTATAGAGGGAGCTAGATTATCTGTTAAATAATAAATTATGTATCAATCAAAGTCATAATAAATATCTGTTTTAGGCACTGGCTAATCGTGGAGCACCAGACTGAAATGTTGTAGGATCAGATGTCCCAGTCAAATCTCTACCACACTGCAAAAAGCCCACCTGTGGTGGTCTACTAAGACCACACATAGTTTGGTTTGGTGAAGGCTTAGATCCTATTGTACTAGAGCAAGCAGGTAAGAAATGATCCAAGTTTTATCAGCCATACATTAATTATTAAGTCTAATGCATTTGAAGTATTTTAAAAATAAGCCCTATGTGGTTTAAAAAAGTGTTTTTCATGAAAGTCTATCATTTTTCAAGTTATATCAGAATTAAATTTTTTAATATTTCATAATTTTATGTCAAACTGTTATCTGCAATTCTCTTGCGTTTGACTGAATTAAATTTAATGCTGTTTTCAGTGTTTTTTACATTTAGGGAAAGAATTTGACTGATTTAAAAAGATAAGTTTATAATTATTTTACAATAACAGTGTTTTAATTTCTTTTACAGGAGAAGCAATGTCAAGCTGTGATGTGTGTTTAGTAGTTGGAACGTCTTCAGTGGTGTACCCTGCAGCCATGTTTGCCCCCCAAGCAGCAGAAAGGGGGGCAATTGTAGCTGAGTTTAACATTGAACCTACCCCTGCTACACCAGACTTTCATTTTTATTTTGAAGGCCCTTGTGGTACAACACTGCCTAAAGTTTTATCAGCTAATTGAGCCCTGAGTATAACTAAAAAAAGCCATCTAGTGGATAATCAAATCCTTAATAACAATGAAATAGTGTGAGCCAATACAATATAATGTAGATTAAATTATTTTATGATTAATTTATTGATATTAAAAGCATATGTCTTTTTAATCCTTTGTACATCATTTTAAAGGAAATGATGCAAAGAAATGAAAAAAAGGAAAATAGTTGCTATGTGCCAACAATAATGTTTTGCCTGGCAACCCTGCCATTTAAGTTTGACGTCATTTTAATTAAAATGATATAAAATTAATAAGAAACATGTAATTGCATTTAATATCAGCAAATAAATTTATAAAAAATTAATTACAGGTAGTTGATGTTAATTTGTGACAAGCAAATGAATAAGTTATTCCATTGCATACTCTTTCAACATTTAAAATTAGTTTAATCCATTAATTGCATATATACACATATATACCTGCAGAAGCTATAATGACAGCTGTCATTATTTGCCTGACGGTTGCCAGGGGACCCCTCGGGGCTGTGAAACTTTAATTGATACCTGCAGACTCGAGTACAGGGTCTTAGACCATACATTACCTATACCAGAATTAACTTTAGCCTCTCACTAGCCAATCTTACAGTTGTATTATGTGTTTTAGGGGACTGATTTTTTTTTTAATTTAAGATAGGTGTTTGTAAATAAGGTATGGGTACTCTATAAATTATAATGTATATTATGTATGTAAATATATTATCATAAGAAAAAATGCTTGATATAAATTAATAAAAAATATATTACTATCACAATTCTTTTGTTTTTTTTTCTATTTATTTAGTGAGACCATATCAAGTTATTTGCCATATTTATGCCTAAAACTGCTACATTTTCAATGATTGGCCAAAATCAGCAGTTCTGCTCATTAAATCAGTTTATCTAGATAGTTCCACAGAGGAGAATAATGATAATTCATTTTCTCTTGAAGTTCCAGTGATCACACATTAGGCTATGGCATTCCGACCACTATTACACAATGGCCTAACCACAAAGATACGATTATTCCCATTCAAACTAATAATAAATTCAACTAATGTTATCATTCCCAAGTTACCTTTGCCTTGCGATTAAGCTCTAGTTCCTACACGAATATCGGGATAAAAATAGCTTGTTCTAGGAGAGGACCACCTGCGTAAATTCCTAAAGTAAACTATCAGTTCATGTGGTATACTGTTTCATTAACATAGTTTTAAGGATTTTTCATATATCAAGAACTTAAGTGTGGTATATAAGTATTCTAGCATTATTTCTTTATGTTTCCGGACGAAAAACGCCACAGACGAACAGTATACAAAGGAACCATCTTTGATGGAACGTCAACGTCAAGTTCCATTGTCTTGTCAAACTCAAAAATGAAAACATTGAACTTTCGGAGTATTTAGTAGTGTTATGTGATTACGGCTACAAAATATTGTTTGATTATTTTAATATTTTTACTTTTCGTAGATATTGCTTAATTAATAAAATATTGCAGTTACACTCTTTAAATAAGCATCACACTAATAGACGTGGTGACGGCCTTTTACAACTATTTTATAGGCACTATTCCACAGTAACTATGGCACAAAAGTAAGTTTTCCTAAAAAAACTTTTATTATTAATTTTGCTTGTTATTTTTGAATATTCTTATATATATTTTTTTCATTTCAGTATTAAAATCTTACCCGGCGCAACAGTGTGTGAGGATTGTACACTGGAGGGTGACATCACCATTGGTGGTGGTACCGTCATTCACCCAAGAGTCACCATCATAGCTGAAGGAGGACCTATTATTATAGCAGAGTATTGTATCATTGAAGAATACTCCACAATAATACACAAGTAATTTTTATATTTATATCTGGTATTAAACTTATTTATTTTACCAATATTAGTATTTATGTACTAATTATTTTATTATTAGTACTGCGCTAGAAATACGATTTTCTTTTATTTCTTGTAAAATCTTGCTATACCTGTGATGAGGCAGTGGGCACTGCAAGGCACTTATTGGTAGGATGCAAGGTGCCCCTGGACTCTACTCACGCCGCCACGACAGAGTACTAGAAATCATACGTGAAGCTATAAGCCTTTCAGTTGCTAGAGCCCAAAAAGGGTTGACGACGAATAAAAGACAAACTAACTTCGTTAAAGCAGGCTCAAGTATAAATTCCACCAGCAAGCCTTATTCAATTCTGGGCTCTGCTCCTGATTGGACTATATTAATGGACACGTATGAAAAGCACTATAAAATCCTGGAAGACTTAGCTGTTACGACATCTAGACCGGACATATTTCTTTTTTCCAAACAAATCAAACGTATAGTACTTGTTGAGCTTACAGTGCTGTGGGAAACAAACATCCCTAAAGACCATGTATTCAAAGTGAATAAATATTATGACCTTACTAATGAACTAACCAAAAATGGCTATGTGGCTAGTTTATACGCGGTAGAAGTGGGTGCGAGGGGTATACCAGCGAAGTCTCACTACAACCTGCTAAAAGACCTTGGCCTTACTAGAAGTGCAATAAGCTCCATATTGGAACGAGTGTCCAAAGCTGCTCTAGTAGAGTCCTTCCGAATTTGGCTAGACAGAGAGAATAACTTGAACAGAGGAGGTGAGTGTTGACGCGCGTCACTAAGGGTACCCTTAAACCTACACCCGAGTCAGAAGGTCAGCCACGCGATGGACCCGGCACCCGCACAGTGAATCCATGGAATGCTAAGATATTCGTCTCTCTATTCGTTTTTCTATAATCTTCTGCTGCTAAGGGTCACTGGTAGAGATCTCTTAAAGAGATAAGTATTTCCTTGTCCAATTTACTTTTTGTTTCATTCTTGTAATTTGTAACATTAAATTTTTTGTTACAAAATAAATAAACTCAGATAATGCACTCAGGGTCACTTGAAATTTTTGAAATTATATTTTAAATAACATGTTTAATAAACTACCTTATAAGAAACTAGGAATTAATAAAATCAGAAACTAAATACATATCTATTGACTGAGCATCTGTACATTGAATAAATTTATTAAAAATTGTGATGGGTAAGTTAATGATCTACAAAAATCACAAGACATTATGATTATAATTAAATTGTTTTTCAGGAAAAGTGATAAACAAGAGAACCCTCCTAAACCCCTCTTTATTGGGGCTCACAATGTTTTTGAAGTTGGCTGCAAGTTGGAATCACCATTTGGGCATATCGGTGAAAGCAATGTTTTTGAATGCAAATCCTATGTTGGTGTAGATGTGAAAATTGGCAGTGGATGTGTAATTGGTAATATTTGAACCATATTCTTATTTAAAATTTACATAGTGTTATCAGCTTATTTCAACAGCTTGCAGTCTCTGCAGTTAAGTTAAAATCTAATTGAACTTAACTGCTATCATCATCTTGGTTCAGTTCTCAAATTTATTTCAAAAAACTTAGTTTATAAAGTCTTATAAACATATACATCATTATTCATGTTAGAATATATATTTGGTGATTTTAGTTTAGGATTTTTTTTTTGTATTGACTACAAGTTGGCCCTTGACTGCTTTCACACCTGATGTTAAGTGATAATGGAATCTAAGATGGAAACGGGCTAACTGGTTAGGAGTAGTGTCAAATCCACACCCCTTTAGGTTTCTACACAACAAAATACCAGAATACTGTCAATATGTGTGTGTGTGTAAAACATGTCTTAGCTTTATGGCCACAAACTGGTATCTTATTTGGATATAAACTGGTCTGTGGCCATGCTGCTACTTACAGGACATTGCCATGAAAATTTGTTTATGTGTAAATTATTCAAAGGCTGTTAGTTTGAAATTGCAGACACTTCAATTTCATTTTTTTTTTAATATCGATGTTAAAACATTGACAAACAGTAATAATGTGGATCATCAATCATCAAGTAGTCAAATGTTTTATGGTAGTATTCTCCTCGACATCTACATTTCTTTGCTCAATAAATCAGTACACCGCAAAACATATAATTTTCTAGGCAATTGTAAGAAAGAGCATGTTTTACAAAAGGTTTAATTCAGACTTTCTACTGTCACCACATTATGTTGTTATGTATTATAATAATAATTGTGCTGTGACACTACGCCGCTAGCACACACAATCTGTGACATAGTACTGTTTGTCAACATTTTAAAGAATAGATTGATTTTCTAGGTGCAGCATGCCAATTAACAGTCCCTCAATCATTACCAGACAACACAGTCATCTGGGGATCTGAACACCACAACCGAGAAGCATTGGAGAAGCAGCCGTCACAACATTTACAACTTGATTTTCTTAGCAAAGTTATGCCAAACTATCACAGATTACGTAAACCAAATTTACATAAACGTCAACCTTCGAGACAATCTCAAGAGCCTGCAAAAGTGTAAATAGTTAAAATGTTTAAAATATTTATTTGTATTACTACATTATATTAAGATAAATTTAATATATTTATTGCTAAGCAGTAAAGTCATAGCTTGATTACAGTAAATTATAATCTTGTGCATCTCTTAAATGTAGATATTTAATTTAAATACCTTTGTTTCGCTATTAAACTTTTATAAGTCATATTCTTTTCTTTTAAAAGACTGCCTTTAGAGCCAATGGTAGAGTTAATACAAATAGTCTACTTGATGTTTTTAAAGTTCTAGTAAACAACTACTTGAAATAAACAAGATGAAAAGGCTAACTTAGGAAAGGAGTAGGATAATATCCATATCTTTTGGATCTTCACGACATCGTATCCGAACGCGAGTTGAGATGGACTTGGCGGTATGATTTTGTCGAAAATCTCAATCAGCCATGCCAGGAATCGAAACCAGGACCTCCGTCTTATATATCCACTGCGCATACTGCTACGCCACGAAGGCTGTCAAAAATAATGTAATGGGCATGCCGATACGATGAAGCCCAGTCGACAGTCAACCTAATGATTAAATAATTTTTTAATCGAATGAATAAACCAAACATATCTGAAACTATAACAAAAAATGTAACTACCTACATAAATAAATTAATAAAGTCATATAATTTGAATATTATTAGCGACAGAATACTTTCGAAAAGTATTGAACTTGAGCCGAAATTTATTATAGGCTAGGCTATTAATTAATTATAGACTTAATTCCAATTTTATATTTTTTTATAAAACACTTAACTCCTCCGAGTTTTTCATCTTATTATACAGATTATGAAAGATAACCCTTGTGTGAATTTTATTCCCTAGCCGACCTTTTGTATTTAGTCTTTGACAGAGAGAAAAATATTGTCTGTGATTGACTACAGATAAAATATATCATATTGACTCAAGACTCAAGTCAGTGGCATAGAGTAGGATGTGTCAGTAGCGTCAAAATAGCGAAATATTTTATGGATCTGTGATTCATTCAATTTCAATCCAATCTAAATAACATTATTCATTTTATTTGTGTGATTTTCTAAATCTATATAAATAAGAAACAGAAGAAATTATGAGTAATGAACATCGTAGTTTCAGATTATTTTTTAAATAGTTTTTGTTTTAAACCATTTACTATAATATTATTTCCTTGATTGTAATTTAACAACTTATTCTGGTTACAAACTTTCCAATATTTAGTACTCTCATAGATTTTACATATTTCAAGAGAATAGTATAATAATTTAGATGATCGCGAAACGATAAATCTGTGCGTTGGTGTTTTATTTACGCGTACGTCTTGTGTGTACTATATTTTAATTGCTATAACATTTACGTGCCCTCCCGACGCCATGTTGCTATTTACACTTTGAATTTTACGGAGTTTTGTTATGGGTATTGTGGTGTGAATAATATAGTGCGTGAGCATGTTGGAAAATGTTCCTATACACGGGAGCCGCAGTGATATCAAAAACAAACCTCCAACCCATCAACGAAACCTTAGCTTGGATTTTAGGTAAGTTGTGGAAAGCTTTCATATTTGGTGTAGTGATGACTAATTTTATGATAATTCATATCAACCTAATTATCTCTTAACTTCACAATAATCGCTTTAAATTTAATTTTTAATAGAATACGCATCTGTATTTGTTACTAGATAGTAAGCATATTGAATATGAAGTTTTGATTCTCTTAAATACTTGAAGAGAATAATGATATGTTAAATGTTTGTATTTATAATCTAAATTTAGATCTTGTGTGTGGTCAGTAACAATGACTTGAGCTGTTTTGGATTCCTTATTAATTGGCCAAACTTGTTTTGTTGTCTTATAATGTGAATCTCTTAACTTTTTTTTATTAAAAGTTGTGTTCTAGATGAACATTGTTTATAAAGTTGAGTTTGTTGGTATAGTCAACTTGCAACCAGTTGAATTTTGTCCTACTACTATAATGCTTAAATTTTTTTTTAATCAATTATTTTGAATAAATACCTGAGATGTGCAGAGGCACAGGAGTCTAACATTATCAACTTTCTTGGAACTGAGAATTTATTACAAGAACAACATAGCTCAGATAATAGTTCCATGACACAAATTCTGAACCTTGAAAATGAATAAGTTGAACAGCCAAGAAAGCAAGACAAGCTTCCCTTACTGACTATTACTAAAACAGTAAAATCTGATCAGATCCAAAGAAAAATATTGATATAATCTTTAGCTTATTTTGATAGACTTCTGCAAACTATCAAAATAAATTAACAAGAGATTTACTTAAATTTGATTTGCATTAGAGTATTTGGATGTTATTTGCATAATAAATTGAATAGCTCTAAGTTAAGCCTGGAGACTTCAACCTTGGATGTAACTACCCTACCTTAATATGGTGGTATGCTCACTGAGTTGGTCTTAACATTTCAACTATTTAGTTATTTTCAGTACTCTCAAATGCGGGTTGTTAGACTAAAGCTTCAAGTTCATAGACAACAGGAGCTGGTGACATATCAAACTACACTACTGGTTTCTGTATAATTATATGAAATACAAACACATTTTTAATTTTTTATAAATTAAAAAAAAAAAGATTAAAAAGAAGATTAACAAAAGAGATTTACAAGGCGAGGGTGAATGGAAATGTTGGAAGGGGAAGGCCTAGGCGAATGTTCCTGGACCAAATTCTGGACATTTTAAATAATGGCCAGGTCAAGAGTACCCTAAACCGACGAACTTGTATGAAAGGATTAATGAGAGTGGAAGAAGCTAAGGAAGTATGCAAGGACCGTGGCAAGTGGAGGGATGTGGTCTCTGCCTACCCCTATGGGAACAAGGCGTGATGTTTATGTATGTATGTACAAACACATAGTCTCTAGCCACAAGAAGTCTCTTGCCATAACTGCCAAATTATTGTAAAGCACTCATTTATTGTAAGCATCAATTTTAGTGTAAGAAGCAAGTCGAATGTTCAGTACAGTCCAATCCCAGAGTCTGGAAGTTGGTGCATCAGAGAAGATGTTAAGCTGTTGGTCCCGGTCACTATCATCATCTGATAGTGATAGTTAATAAATGAAACATTATCACCCAAAGCCTGCAAACCCCCATTGGAGCAGCGTGGTGGGTGTATGCTCCATATCCCCTCTCCTATAAGAAGAGAGTCCTGAGTCCTGGCCCTGTAGTGAACCTTTAATGGGCTGATAATGATGATGATGATGAAGGTTGAATGGTAATGGAGCGACTCATCTCAACTTTTTCCACCAAAATATATAAAGTTATGCCACTGCTTAGTTTATCTTGAATATAAAAATTACTTGAATAATACAATCAAATGTTAATAATTATTAAAATTGAAATGAAAAAGTTCTCAAAAGACCAATCACTGGTCACTTATACAGATGAATCATAATCAAAGTAGATTGATCCACTACTATGACTAGCCTATTGCTTGTGTTTCCCTGTATCCAGCTTGGGTTACTCGAAAAGCACGCTACTTGTGGATGTCTTGAGGCGCTCAGGGAGGATACTATGCTATTATAATTTGAATACATTCCTCTATGTGTACTTGTAAATATTTAGAGCCATGTTCATATTAGGGTACTAATGAAATTCATATACCTATCATCATTATGATCATTACCATAAGCTTTTGCTTACCATTTACTGCAGAGTTACTTTCTCAAATTTACTAATGCTTTCTTAAATATTTTTTATAGTAATCATCACACATTAACTTGAAAAGAACTATTTTAAAATTTTGATTTTATTTTTAATTTGAAAAATTTTTTGTTTGTTGAAAAAGGTGGTTTAATATTCATCATGTCAGGATTTCATGATAGGAACCGGGGAAATTCTATAGGTACACTTGCAACAATTTTATATTTAGTCTGCTAGATGGTAAGTGATGATGCAATCTAAGATGCACTTAGATTGCACCATCACTTACCATCTGGTGTGATAGCAGTGGGCTAACTTGAAGTTGAACTGATGATGATAATATTGCTTTCATTATAAGTTAATAGTTACACAGGGAACATTTTCAATCTGCTTTCTGGCCCTACTGTCCTATACAATTGTTAAACTTAACAAAATATTCTTTCTCAGGGCTTAAGTACAAATCTTACATTGCCTCTTACTAATCATGTTTAATAAAATTAAAGTAAATTAAAGTAACAAACATCCATTTTTTTATATTTAGTGCATTTTGTAAGTGTTTTTCTTCCATGATAATAAAGATTTGCAACCATAATTTAAGCATTTACATTTAGTTAGTGGACTAACACTGATTTATTTGTTATTTTGCCATTAATCTATCAGCATAGTTACAAAAACATATTATACATAGTTACAAAAATATATTATCATTGTTTATTTGTATACTGTCTAATTATAATATATCTCCATAACAACATTTAGTTAATAGTTAAATGCAAAAAGGAAATACTATTATCAGCATAATTACTGATTATTGTTGGTATTATTGTAACTATCGCCTTATTTACGTTAAAAGTGCGCCTACTATTTGTTTATGTTATGACCATCAAGCGCTCATTTCATTAGGGTATTAAACATACATCAAATCAGGGCTTAATTAAAACTACTACAAACTCAGCACATTCTTTAAGATCAGGTGAATGGACGGGACCGAAAGTAAAAGTTGCCCGTGCGCCGACTAGCGGCGGATAGCGGCACCCGATTTCCTGCCGTTCTTAAGTAAAGCCGGGTACACATTTGTATAATTTACTCCATTCGATCAGTGTATCATTCGTCTTATTGTGCCCCTGATAGTTCCAAATTATGTACAAATATGGACATAAAAAGTAGCCTATGTTTTTATCCAAGGTAAAATCTATCTCCGTTCTAAATTTCACCCAAATCCTGCCAATAGCTCCAGCGCGAAATAGGAAGTATAAACACTTAGACAAGCTTTCGCTTTGACAATATTAGTGTGATGTTTCGTATCATATTGTGGATTAGCAAAGGTCTTCTCCATTTCGTCCGCGTAGAAAATTGAAATACGACATTCTTTATGGAACTATTATACCAAAATATAAACTTTTTCTTTTGAATCACAATCTCTTAATGAAAACCGCATTAAAATCCGTTGTAGCTACGCAAACGACATAAAAATCAAACGTCGAAAAGAACAAAAGCTATATTTATACTGTCGTCAAAAATGCTTTAAAAGTACTTTAAAGTTAAAAGTAACCGATACAAATATTATAAAGCAAAAGAGTTTGTTTGGATGCCCTAACCTCAAGACCTACTGGTTCTAACTGAAAAATTATTTTTGTCTTGGATAATCCATTTATCAAGGAAGTCTTTATGCTATATAAGATCACGCTGCAACGAATAGAAGCGTAGAATCAGGGGACAATAACGGTAAAATTTATTCATCTTTGAGGGCTAATGTCATATTAATAGGCTATAAGGAGTAACTTAGGCAATTTTAATTTCGTAATCTTATTTATTTTAATGCCACGCGGAAGAAGTCGCTGGCATCCGCTAGTCGAATATAAACCGTCCAGTCAACTTCTGTTAATAAACAGACAAATACCTCGACTGTATATGGAAGGGCCGTATCTAATCCGCGTAACTAGCGTATTATCCGTCCACTTAGTCTAGCGGACGTTGGCAACAGTGAAATGATATCATTGTAGACGCCGACGCATATCACAGTAGTCTTTCACGTTACGTCTTAGTCACTACTAGCGACCCGCCCCGGCGTCGCACGGGTGCAATGCTGGTACTAAAGTATGTCCCTGCATATTGAATCTTATATATCTTGGAAAATATTTACTTAAATTACATGCTGTAAAGGGCAATAGTACACTGAAAAAAATATGTAATAACAGAGTACCTTTTTGGCTCGGTTACAACCATATCGGCAATTTCTAATTAAGACGTAATTAAAAATTTCCAAGTGAACTTGACATAGAATTCACTTGCGTAGATTGTTAAATATTGTTGGTTAATAACAAATAATACATTAATAAATTTTAAATAATTTTATTGGTAACACTCAAACACTTTCGAACTTGCTCGGAAACTACCAAGTGATTCAGTTAACGCATAATGAGCACGTTGTTATTTTCAAGCAAGTATGCAATCGGTTGATTTTTTACGAACATCTTCATTAAAATATAGATAAGTAAACCTATTTATTTTAAACTTAGTCTTTGTTGATATGTAATAACCATCTCATTTATTAATACATAAGTTTTTATTTAATTTGTGCTAAGATACCTAGTTCTTTTTAAATAAGTAATCGGTTAAATCTAACGAATAACCTTATTTGACAGCAAGCGACTACGTAATTTACTCTGTAGAAAACAACCCCGACACTTAATTATATATTCGTTGCGCTCGTTAATTTCTATTCTTTGGTTCATTCGTCAATCGACTGTTATCTGTTACACACGTAAGGATATTTTCGAAAAAATGTGCTATGTACTTTTCCTAACTGCCTACCCCGTCGAAAACAAATACATATTGAAGTGTTATATTTGCTAAAGTGAAATATGAAATAAAGGAAATTGAGGATGAGGAGGTCCAAAATTTATTGACGGCATGTAATCTCGAGTCTTACATTGAAGTAATTAAAGGTTAGTATGCGTACTTATACCTACTTTCAATTTTAGTCCGCATGACTTCCTTTTTCTTGTGCTAGCTTGTTTAGACTTGTATCTTAATTTACATTGTCCACAAGGTAATATCGATATTACAAATACCTTATGAGTCCTGTTGATTCTATCTGTTTATTCCATGTCATTTATTTATATCCTATTTAAATAAAAAATATCCGAAAAAAAAACGGAACTATAGCATTGTAAGTGACCATATAGGGAAGTTCGTCTTAGGTTCCATATGTATATAAATTAATGAAAAAAGGCATAGGCAAGTGTAAAAATAAGATAGTAAAAATGTTGGCCAAAACACGCCTAAAACTACTCGAGTTATGAGTAGGTAGGTAGGTTATCTACACTTATAGGTTGTAAAAATTAAGTTATCTGGTTAATTTTTTATCCTCTTAAAATAATAGAATAAAAAACTTATTTCTAATTTTATAATTTGTATTGCAGAAAATGAGATAACATCTTTGTCCCTGCCCCTATTACAAGAGGCAGAATAAAGGGTTTGATCCTTAAAGTGGAGCCACGTTCTATATTTTTTAGAAATTTGGAAATGTATAAAAAAACAATGCACCCTGACCGAAAAATATGACAAACAACAGGCAACATCAGCAACATCAACAGCTGTATATATAGCTCAATATTTTAAGGAATACCAGGCTTTGAGGAAATCAACTGGATATGTATTAGTAAGTATCTATATATAGTATATATAAAGTATAAGTAGATATATTATTGTTTTTATCAACAGTCCATTAACCACAAGTCCTTTTAGGCGTGTTATTTTTGATTTGTCTTCTTCGTCTTCATTTTGATCATACATTAATAATTTTACACTATTCCCTCTGCTATAAGCTGCTGCTTAGTATTTATTTTAATTTTCAATTATATGCATAAGTTATCGTCTCTATTCAAAAATCCTGTTGTATTATTTCTACACAGTAGCCCTAAGAAAAGCTTTTTGTTTCAGCGTCTGAAGAGCGCTCCAACATTGCTTGAATGTTATTGATACCTACACTTTTGTCTGTAATAAGCATATGTTTAAAAAACTGTCATAAAAAAGTCTGGCGGCCAACGAAAGCTAAAGTAAGGGAAGGATCTCTCTAATCTAATATTTTAAGCTTATTAACCTAATTTATTGTCATTAATTTGTGATTAGCAAGTTAATTAAAATTGCTAGTTGTATGATGACTAGCGATTTATTCCTTCATTTTTAATTTATTTGTTGATAAACATTCCGCATCTAGTTACGCTTTAGTATAGATTAAGTCTTTTATTAAGTTGTTATTTGGTTATAAAGCTGACTTAGATTTGATTGATTTTGAATAAAGACTATATGTATCATTTTGTATATTACCTAAATGTATTGATTTATCTTAATAAACCAGTTCATAATTGTTATAATTGTTTGTTTTGAATTTCCAAAAAACCTCTTTACCTATCGTCATTTTTCAGCTATGCTGCTGCAATGTATAAATCATCCGTGGTTATGGATATATAACTGCAGACGATTTATTCATTGCAGCAGCTACCGAGTGAATCGGTTGTAGTAACCCAATAAATTGGCTGAGATAACCGAGTAACATTGCAGCTACTACCGAGTGAATCTGTTGTAGTAACCCAGTAAATTGGCTGAGATAGCCGAGTAACATTGCAGTAACTACCCAGTGAATCGGTTGTAGTTACCCAGTAAATTGGCTGAGATAGCCGAGTAATAATCCAGCAGCTACCAAGTGAATCGGTTGTTGTAACCAAGTAAATTAGCTGAGATAGCCGATTAACATTGCAGCAGCAACCAAGTGAATTGGTTGTAGTAACCCAGTAAATTGGCTAATATTTTAACCAAGTGTAATGGTTTATATTCACCAAGTAATTATTGCCAAGTTGTGGTTATGGATATATAACTGCAGACGATTTATTCATTGCAGCAGCTACCGAGTGAATCGGTTGTAGTAACCCAATAAATTGGCTGAGATAACCGAGTAACATTGCAGCTACTACCGAGTGAATCTGTTGTAGTAACCCAGTAAATTGGCTGAGATAGCCGAGTAACATTGCAGTAACTACCCAGTGAATCGGTTGTAGTTACCCAGTAAATTGGCTGAGATAGCCGAGTAATAATCCAGCAGCTACCAAGTGAATCGGTTGTTGTAACCAAGTAAATTAGCTGAGATAGCCGATTAACATTGCAGCAGCAACCAAGTGAATTGGTTGTAGTAACCCAGTAAATTGGCTAATATTTTAACCAAGTGTAATGGTTTATATTCACCAAGTAATTATTGCCAAGTTGACATATTTATTTTTAACTTCCAACTTTGCAGGTGCTATATTAACAAACACGCTTAGTTATTTTTTACAGTATTTTATTTAACTTTACCCATTTATTTTTTTCAGTGTAGTCAATATTAAATGCACGAAGTATTTAAGATAGTTAATTGGATAAGGATTAATGCACTATTGCTTAATATTGCTTCATAAATAAGCCATTACTTTTGGTTGAAAGTAAAAGATAAAAAATGGTTATTGTGGGTTAGCTCTAAGAGATAGACATATACCATCGCGGACTTTATTGTTAATCTTTTCAAGGTGTGCAATACTGTAGTACATTATTTTGATATATCTCGTAGGGTTAAGCCAGCGTTTGCAATGTAAGCGCAAAAAATACGTTAATTAACAACATCACATTAGAAACCTTTAAACTTATCAGTGTTTCTTTACTATATTATACACATAAACCTTCCTCTTGAATCACTCTATCTGATAAAAAAAACACATGAAAATCGATTGCGTAGTTTTAAATATTTAAGCATACATAGGGACAGACAGAAGAAAGCGACTTATTTTTTTTTATCGACTACAAGTTGGCCCTTGATTGCTATCACACCTGATGTTAAGTGATGATGCAGTCTAAGATGGAAGCGGGCTAACTTGTTAGGAGTGGGACGAAAATCCACACCCCTTTTGGTTTCTACACGACATCGTACCGAAACGCTAAATAGCTTGGCGATACGTCGGTAGGGTGGTAACTAGCCACGGCGAAAGCCTCCCACCAGCCATACCTCAACATCATATTATGTAATAGTCACTGGGATACGTTTCGCTGATTCGAATGCGATGATCGGATCGGACGAAGTACACCAATGTGGACACGGCTTTACGTTCGCTAAATCTGGCCATGTAGATTTACGTATTCCATTCACACGTTTTTAATATGCCATAAGTAATTATTTTATAGCTTTTTGTAGAATGTACTCTTGTGCGGAATGCAGGCGCACTGCGTAGTGCCGATGTTAAGTCAACTGCAACGGAACTGCATCTTAAGTGCAGTTTCACACTTGGCTTGCTCTTGAAATGTAGTCTATGTAAAGAAACTGTTTTGATTTACTTACCTAATTAGTCACTGTTTACTTCATGCATTGTTTAGGCGTATTATACCTTTTACAGTATGATTTTCTTCTTTTCTTATTTATCGTCATCATCATCATCATCATTATCAGCCTATTAACAGGCCAGGCCTCCCTCCTTATAGGAGAGAGGATATGGAGCGTAGACCCACCATGCTGCTCCAATGCGGGTTGGCGGGTTTAGGGTAACGATCACTATCAGATATTAATGACAGTGATCGGGATCGACAGCTTAACGTGTTCTCCGAGGCACGGGGGTGTAACACCACCAACTTCCGGACTCCGGGTTTGGAATGTACTGAGAATTTCATAAAAGAATGAAAAACTCAGAATTATTTCGTGACCCGACCCAGGGATCGAACCCAGGACCTCGTGATCGAAGCCAGATAGGCTAACCACTAGACCAACGAGGCAGTACTTATTCATATTAATACTTAATTCCATAAATATATCTGTTTAATATCGTGGAGAAACAATATAAAATCAATTTATTTTGATTTATTAAAATACTAGCCCGCGACTTCGTCCGCGTGGAATTAGTTATTACGGCAGCCTAATTTTTCTAAGCTTTGAATGTCATATTTATTAATATCTAATCAACTGCCTAAGAAATAGGTCTTAAGCTTTCAAAATGACGATACTTTCATACAACATTTCATCCCCCCTTTAACCCCTTACAACCCTTTTTTCGCAATTAAAAGTAGTCTATGTCCTTTTTCAGGCTCTAGACTTACTGTGTACCAAATTTCATTTAAATCGGTTCAGTAGTTGTAGAGTGAAAGCAAGACAGACAAACAGACAGACAGAGTTACTTTCGCGTTTATAATATTAGTTAAGATTATCCTTGTTTGCTAATTTATAAAATTTGGATATCTTTCGTAGTCATACATTTTTGAGATCTATTTTTATTAATTTTCTTTTATTAAAACTTTACCAATATGATACCAATTAGTCTAGTAGTAGGTCTTTTATGAACAATTGCCGTGTTGCCGATCAATCAAAAACAATTGACTTTTAAAATAGAATGTGAGCGACCTCCATTAAGCCAATGCGCGGTGGACCGACCAAGGCCTTTTTCATTGTGATTTTATATGTTTAGCTATTAGAACATTGCCAGAAATGCATACATGGCCTTACGATTACGATTACTTAAATAACTACCGTATAAGCATCTCTAAACTGATAAACAATCTGAATGATTCTATTATATCTATGTATGGGGTATACCCCCTGGCTGGGGGTGGTGGACATCATCGCAGGATCACATGTCAGTTTTCCTACAAACTGACTGCGCATACCATTTTATCATGATTGCTTATAAATCGACTTGTACTATATTGATACACGTAAGCAGGTATTCTTTTTACCCGACTGCGTCAGAAAGAGGGTTATGTTTTTCGAGCGTATGTATGTATGTATGTATGTATGTCCATTTCTTCGGCACGCGCTACAGCCTAAAGGGCTGAACAGATTTTGACATGTGAGGTGTCGTTGAATTTGTCAAAATTGTGGTAGTGACATATATAAATTTTCAAAATGGCGGCTGTAAATGGGGAAAAAAAGGGGGGATGTGTGTATTTTTTTTTCTCTTATCTTAGCAATATGGGTACCAATTGAAAGGTCTTAAAAAGACCACCACCATAAAGTATTTAGAATTTTATACTGATATAGTGATCCTTGTTTTTCTCTTTTCAGTTCATATCTTCTAAGCAGTTGGGATTTTTGTTTTTATAATAATAATTTTATACAGCCTGTAGTTACTGGATCCACAAGTAAATATATATAATACTAGCGTCGCCCCAGCTTCCAATGCTAGTACCACACACGCCCCGCGTGACCCCCAAACGCTCGTCCCTGCATTTTGAATATTACATATCTTGGAAAATATTCACTTAAATTACATGCTGTAAAGGGCAATAGTGATCTATATTGAATGCATGAAGTATTTAAGATACTCAATTGGATAAGAATTAATACAGTATTGCTTAAAATTCGCTTCGTAAAAAAACCATTACTTTTGGTTGAATGTAAAAGATAAAAAATGGTTATTTTGGGTTATCCCTAAGAGATAGACATATACTATCGTGGACTTTTTTGTTGACCTTTTTAAGTTGTGTAATACTGTAGAACATTATTTTGATATATCTCCTAGGGTTTAGCCAGCGTTTGCAATGAAAGCGCAAAAAATGCAGTAATTTACGGCATCACATCAGAAACCTCTAAAATTATCAGTTTTTCTCTACTACATTGTGCATGTATTATACAATTAAACCTTCCTGTTGAATCACTTTATATGAAAAAAAACCGCACGAAAATTTATTTTAAAGATTAAAGCATACATCCGGACAAACATAAAAAAGCGATTTTGTTTCTACTGTGTAATGATATAAACATATATCTACATTATTATCAAGTGTCAAGAATACTTATTCTTCTCAGGGCAAGTTAAAATCACATAAGAATGTTTACGAGTTATTCGTAAGTGTAAGTAAGATTACGGGAATTCTTAATTACCTATTATGACCCAGTCAGTGTCAATCAGCGATGGCATCTGTGGAATGCAGCGAGGCGCGATGTACAATCTAGCCAATTACTCGGAACGGCCACTTATTATCCCATTTAAAATTGAAACAATCCTTATTCTAATAAGCACTTATGGTCGCCGTTGAATAAATATTAAATGGAAGACGGTGTTTTGCAGAAATCCTTGGTATTTGGTATTAACCTATTTTACTATGCCATAATGACCGAAATGACAAAATTATAATTCTCAAGTTAATACAAGTGAAATCCTTAAAAAATATACACGGTTGAATTAAAAAAAATATTTATTTGAAGTCGTTTAAGAAAAAAGTGTGGTGTAAAAGAAGATGTAGTGACTAAAATTGAGAAAGAGATGATTAGACGGTTTGGACATGTAGAGAGAATGGATGAAAGAAGATTAACAAAAGAGATTTATGCAGGGTGAATGGAAATGTTGGAAGGGGAAGCTTAGGCGATTTTTCCTGGACCAAATTCAGGACATTTTAAATAATGGCCAGTTCAAGAGTACCCTAAACCGACGAACTTGAATGAAAGGATTAATGAGAGTGGAAGAAAATAAGGAAGCATGCAAGGACCGTGGCAAATGGAGGTATGTGGTCTCTGCCTACCGCTACGGGAATAAGGCGTGATGTTATGTATGTGTAATAAAATAAGTATAAACGACACAATTTCGTGTGTTTTTTGATAACTGCTTTTAGGTTTTAATTACTTAATTGACCATCCTGATGCATTTTAATACATACCTATAGATTCAAAATAGTGTGTATCTATCCTATCCTATCTACCTACCTACCTATCATTCATATAAATACTGTTCACGAGGAAAAAGAAAATAATTTAAAAAAAAAACTTCGCTAACAGTAGCTACTCTACAACAATTATTCGTAGGTAATGTAAGAAGTCAGTAAGACAACTATTTAATAAATTCGTTAACTGAATTACTCCCATTTCACGACAAAAAATACACGAAGCCTTGATTTAATTACGTTCACCGTCATAGGATACTTATTTGGATTAATATCAGATCCGCGTTCAACGCAATTACAATATGATATTCTGTTGTTATAATCACGCGCCCGTACCTACCCGTATAATATTAATTAAACAGGTGCATAGATAATGATGGATTTGTTTACCTATTTGCTTCTAAAATCGATATTTGTTTTGTAATGCTTTGCAATGGAATAACTTCGGACTGTATATTCGTAATATATGGTCTTGTAAATTTTTGTCGGAATGTAGCAAATCTCACCAAAAATGTTTCATGTAAAGTAATGGCAAAGCTAATGAATGAATCTTGCACTGTTATCTGATGTAATGAAGAGAAAAGTCTTAACTCTACAAGTCCTTACCCTTAAATCAAACTCTATCATAGACAAGAGCATTCCGTGAATTTTGTTTTTTTGTTGTTTTAAGTTCTCTACAAACTCTACTCTAATAGGAAAAACTAGCAGTCGCCCGCGACTTCGTCCGCGTGAAAACCTTTTAGGTACCCTTTTAATTTTAAAGACAGACTTTCATATAAAGTGTGCTCTTTCCCGCTACCCCTCTCAATTCAATTTTTTATAGTTTCCCGTGAAGCAATATCCTCCGTCCCGTCCCGTGTACTAAAGATCTACATTTTTGTTAAACATTGTACGATATTACAGTACATTAACATTAACAATATATATTCATGGCAAGCTGATGTGTTTTTTGTCCTATCATTAATACTCTTCGCAGCGTATGCGATGAAAGAGATTTTATGGCTAATTTTTTTACACTTTTGGTTGTTTGTAATAGGAATTTCTAAAGATTTCTAATAGTAATCTAGTACTAAATATAGCCTATGTTACTAGTTAGATAATTAGCTTTCTAATGAAGAAGGAATTATTAAAATCGGTCTAGTACTTTTTGAGTTTATTCGTTACAGTGTACATTACGAGAAAGTTGACCTTTTCTTCATATCATAACGCAATGTCTACTTCTATTCAATATTTATTTTATGAGTAAATTCTTATATTAATTTTGTATTTGTATTTATTCACTTATTTCCATAAATTACAGGCTGAAATTACATTCTTCGTGCACGTAAGCTCTTGTCGGCTTTTATGAGCACAATGTATTCCTCTCTTAACCTAATTAATCTACTTTAATAATATATAGGCAATTTTAATTTTTATTGTATGGCATGGCATTGTAATTTTTTTATAAGCATTGTTGAAAATTCAAAAAAGAACTGTAAATAAACAATGATTGATAGTCATCATTACATAGTATAAAACAAAGTCTTTTTTATCAAAACTCTTCATGCTTTAATCTTTAAAACTACGCAACCGATTTTCATGCTGTTTTGTCAGATAGAGTGGTTCAACAGGAAGGTTTATGTGTATAATACATACACAATGTAGTAGAGAAACACTGATAATTTTCGAGGTTTCTAATGTGATGTCGTAAATCAACGCATTTTTTTGCGCTTACATTGCAAACGCTGGCTAAACCCTAGGAGATATATCAAAATAATGTTTTACAATATTGCACAACTTAAAAAGGTCAACAAAAAGTCCGCGATGGTATATGTCTATCTCTTACGCATAACCCAAAATAACCACTTTTATCTTTTGCATTCAACCAAAAGTAATGGCTTTTTTAAGAAGTGATTTTAAGCAATACTGTATTAATCCTTATCCAATTGAGTATCTTAAATACTTTGTGCATTCAATATAGATCACTATTGAGCTTTACAGCATGTAATTTAAGCAAATATTTTGCAAGATATGTAACATTAAAAATGCAGTGACGATCGTTTTAGGGATCGTGCGGAGCGTGCGTGTGCCACCGTTGGTACCAGCATTGCACCCGTGCGAAGCTGGGTCGGGCCGCTAATAGATAATAAACATATCGCACGCCTCATAACGCGCAGTTTTTAATTCCTTCATTGATTAGAAGCTTTAATTACCTATAATATAGTCTCCTAATTGCTTTGGCAATTCATAGAATTCTTTGCTAATATTTCAATTCTTTATTTCCTTGCTTCAAAAAATGTTCTTGCAATAAATATTATCACTGCTTAGTTGACCTTCATGAGTGGGTGTAACGTGTTTGTAATTTGTTTTATGTAGGTAGGTTCTGTTGAAACCCGATAAGCAAATACAGCTTCCTTACAATTTATCAATACATATTTATAAAAATTGTCTTACGCCGCGTCTCTCTGTCTGTCTGTTCGTGATAAACTCAAAGACTGTTGAATTTATTTACATGTGTTTTTTACCAATAGATTATAGAAGAAGGTTTTAGTATATTAACAAGGTTTTGTGTATGACGATAGTTTGTTTAAATGTTGGGAAAGTTAGAGGAGCTTTCATCGCAAATGCCCATTGAGATATTATAAAATGCAAGCAATGTATGGCGGGACTGATTTTCTTTATTAGGATAACAAATGATTCGCGTGGGCATATATTGAATATTTGCATATTTGACGGCCGAGTGGCGCAGTGGGTAGTGACCGTGCTTCTGCGTCCTAGGCTGTGGGTTCGATTCTCACATCTGGAAAATGTTTGTGTGATGAGCATAGATGTTTTCCAGTGTCTGGGTGTTTATCTATATATATTATTAGTATTTATGTATGATATATATAAAAATATTCATCAGTTATCATAGCACCCATAACACAAGCTACTTACGAGTAGGTACGCTTACTTTGGGGTTATATATCGATGTGTGTAATCGTCCTATAATATTTATTTATTATTATTTTTATATCGACCTTTTGAGGATAGCTTACTAAGTCCAATTCTATCTTCTAATGATCAATTATATATTTTTTTTATATTGTTACTCGGTTACATTGCGGCGAACGCTAGTTCGTAATAAGTATGCTTTTCGACGATTGTCTAAGTAAAGAAATGACTAATGGTACTTACGAGTATATTGAGTAGACCAATTCGTCGAGCGTTTTGAGGACACAATGGACGGAAGTCATCAATCAGCGTTCCCAGTTCTCACCCACGGCTGGGGGTTCACTCTTAATAAACTCACACAAAAGGCCTTTTAGAGCTATTCTAACTCTTCAAGATAAACTTATTTATAATTTCGATTATTGTGATTTCCGCTGCGTAAGTAGTGACGACTCTCTCATTGGTCTTGTTAGAGCATGAGATTAAGTCGGATTTAATTATTAACCTTTTTTATTCCAAAGATTTTCCAATTGAGACAGTTGATGATCCCGATCCAGGTCATGATGACATCTGATAGATTGCCTCGCTCTAAAGAAGCGTGGCGGGTTTAAGCTCCAAATTCCCTCCTATAAAGACGAAGGTCTGGCCTTTATCAAGCTAGGGTAGAATGATGATAATGAAGTAGCAAGTGGTTGTGGTTAATGTTAAACCAATGTAGGAACAAATTTTATAAGTTCGAACCACCTTCGGAAGCCCCGGTTTGCGTAAGAATTAAAAGCGAGCAAGGTCTCGAAAATGAGAATCATCTGTGAGCCATCCGGTTAACTACATTTTAGTTGTTAAAGTACATGGACTTTTTATATATTTTTTTTCCTTATTTTTACTTCAAAAGAAGTAGATAATAGAGAGACATACATACAATACGAAAGATTTAAATATTTGTTTATGGTTTATATTTAAGAATAAACAATATCAAAAATTGCGGAACCAACGAGATTCAAACCCGCGTCTCTCTGGCAATCCGGGCACTTAGAGCGCCTTACCGCTAGGCCACGATCCCGATGACGTCGGTGCCGTAATTGTGCTTTTGATATTATGTTTTTGATATCCAGGTAATTGTTTATAGTTCGTTTCTTTAAAAGTAAATTAATTTTTTTAATGCTTTAGAAAAATATAGTGTAGACCAGGGCTCGAACCCAGAACCTTATAATCTATAGCTGCATTAGTAAGCCACTAGACTACAGAGGCTTCTTGTTACACATACATTATACGTAACACAATTAATTTGAATTTCATACTTTTTATCACGAAAAACGATTAAGTTCATGGTTATATATAAACGATTGACGTGATCGATGCCTCTTAAAATGATTTATTTTTGTTGTTCGTTATATAACTTGGCTATTCCAGTCCTGGCATCGTCATTCACGATTACTGCTGTTACGCTACGCATTGCAGCTGGTATTTCACTCTATTGTCTGCACAGGAAGAAAACTAATTGCCTATTATTATTGCTACTAGAGGAAATTAACATTTTTTTATTCATGTTGCTAACGTTGCTTGTAATTACAATGACTACTCGTTATATAGGCATATACGTAATATGCATATTTAACTATGTATATGATCCATCTTGTTATATATCTCTTATATATTTTTTTATTTTACTGTGAAATGAATTAGTTACCTTTAAACGATCAATTCTTGTACTTATAGTGTATATCTGAATCTCGGAAACTGCTTAAACAATTTTCATGAAATTTTGTATGCCAGGGGTTTTGGTGGTCGAATAATTTCCAAAAAGATACCTTGCAAAGCTCGGTCAACCAGGAACTGATGAATAAAATGTGTCAAGAAGAACAGAAAGACGCCTAAGTAATTTGTAACAATTAGAAGGCACGGCAGTGCCCCCGCCAATTTAAATTTTTATTTACACGATTTTTTTGCGAACTCTTTTTGCCCCCCGTCCTCCAAAAAGACTACTTCGATATATATTTGTGTTACTATTGTAAAAAATTACAATGTATACACGTTTAGTGGAAGTATTATGCCAAAAAACTAATATTTTAGTTTAAGTAGGTATTCACTCCATGATTGTAATATTTTGGCAAATAAATTATTTGATTTGATTTAATGATATCTATGCAAGGGTGATTTAACGTATTATTACGATCAAAGTACCTGTTACCTTTAAGTTCTTAGTATTTCTCAGGTCAGAACTTTTTTATAAAATAACAATGGTCTGGCTAACACAGGCTCTTGTTCTATGCTTAGTAGCCTAATAAATCTTTTTTTTTTAATGTTACAATACCTATTTATTGAATAATGTTATCTTTACACGTGGTTGTTATTGAAGGCGTTTCGGCCTTTCGTTTTATAAATGGTATTGTTTCTACGCTCGTTGCCGCCGACCTATTGTGGGCTCAATGAATTTTTGCGTTTATTCAGCTTTTATTTTCGAAAATTAATTATTTGAAACGTCTTGTTGCGTTCTTCATTCTACTCTTGACGACAACTGCGTGACGCAAGTTTTGCAACATGTTCCTTTCGACGTCAAATTTCCTGTCTTGCCTAATAGCGACATACCTACTAATAATATTTATACTACATATTACTTATTATATATGTATTAATATCTTTTATTTCGAACCTATTTTTATGTTGTTGTTCTCCTTTCCAATGTAAATTTTCCGTCTTACCGAGTACCTACAATATATCTATTGTTCGTTATGTATTACCGACATAAAAGACATCAATTTAATGAATACAATTTAATAAATGTACCTAGATTGTTGTTATAAGATTGCTACCCATTTACTTCATAACTCGCTAACGTTTTCTGTTACTACTTTACGTTTTTCGTTTTTCACTAAATGAAAATCAAATATTTTTATAGTAAATTCAAAATATTTGCGGTTTGAATCACAAAGGAGTTTACAGAAAAAGTTTTTATTCAGTACCAACCTCAGCATCTGCGGCTGTGTATCTATCAACGTCACGTTGGGTCGGCAGGTGGCGTGCGAAGCCAGCCAGCTGCCGACGTAATAGCAGCTGTACCAACCAACGTACGATCAGAACGATGTACGATGTTGATGATATTTGGATTTTTATATTAAGTATTTTTGTGCCATTTCTACTGTTTTTATACAGCCAGGAACGATTAAAACGGAGACTATTTTAATGGGGATTTTAATAAGCTATTAATTTGAAATTCATTTCTGATACAATTTTGTTATTAGTCAAACAATGTCAAAATAAATAAATAAATAAATAAATATTATAGGACAAAAAATAGATCGCTATAAAGCCAAAAAGTAAAGTGTCATTTATTTGCTTTTATTTACTTAGGCATATCTATGAATTGGTGTAGTAAGATTACGGATGAATATTTTTATATATATTATACATAAATACTTAAAGTAAATAGATGACACAGTTTTTTTACTTTTTAGCCCAGTCACTTGTTAAAAAATTTCATTTCTTACTTTTTATGATTTATCCCACAAATATTTTCCAGTATATTATACGACACTAGTAGCCAAAAAGCTGAAATCGCTGTAAGCGGCCTCCAAAATTTGAAGACCCAGATATTATGGTCACTAACATGATGACACTGGGACCACCTCGGCTGTATGTCCTTTTATAAAAAATAATTATCAAAATCGGACAACAACATAAAAAGTTATGCGTGGTGATACACAAATAAAAATATATACTTCTTGCTCCGTTTTTTTCGGGCTCTTAAAAAAGAGTAATCCTTTGAAGTTTGTTGCAGGCTGTTCTCGAAACAAAGCTTTTTTGAATTTGTTACTGAATAAACGAAACATAACTTCGACTTTGCTACTTAAACTGAAATAAATGATTTTTATTTTAACTGGTATTATATTACACTACTTAAAGCCTGAAACTTGCTTAATTTATTTTTATTCTAATCCGCGGGAACTCTAGTTTTGAAGAATAATGCCTATGCGTCTATGGTATAACATATATTTTAACCTAAAATCAGCCAAATCGGTGTAGTAGTTGCGGTGTAAAAGACTACAAATCTACTCGCTAACACACAATCGACGCCTTTATAATTTAACGTGAAGTGTGATTGAATATTTAACTGACTTTTCTGACTGCTAATTGAAACAAGTTAAAGATTAAACTTTTAATGAATTGTCATCTTATACTAGGGTTGCCAATCGTCCTGTTTTCCCCTGACGTGTCCTAGTTTTTGTAGTGTCCTGGGACGTCCTGAATAGATTTTAAGCAGCGTCCTATGTTTTTAAAATTTACGCTACGAGCGTTGCCGCGCTGCCGTGCTGTTCCAAAAATTTGTTACAAACTAAAGTGTTTGTTTTATATTTTAGTAACTAGTTTTCAACTAGTATAATTTTATTCAAATATTTTTATGAAAAATTGTAATTATTTTAATTACTTGATTTTCATTTCACTGTTTTCAATAGTTTTAAACTGAATTGTCCTGGTTTTTCCAACTTCAAATACTGGTTTTTAAATTTGAGGTTGGCAACCTTTTCTTAGACTGACTTGGCTACAAATTAAGTTGATAACAAGATAAGTTTGATAAAAATATGAATTGTTTGTAGAGGCGATAGATAGTAATTATTACTATTAGTGTTTATGTGGATATTTAATTTATATTTGTTAAAAGGGCTTTGCCTTACATTTATTTCCTATCGGTCATTAGTTCACAAGATCGGTTTACCACAAGAGTAGATTGCCAAGCTACTAATTACAAAACTTGCATGTTGATTGAGTGCTTGATAGTTTATACGAATTGGTAATACGTTGGAAATGTCGTTAACAATATTTGAACTTTATATTAATTTTTGTGTCATGTCAACCACCTCGGGGCTATTACACTCTTGGGGTTATAGGCGGATAGTTTATCAATAAAACTAGGTCTTTTTCGAATGCCCTCAATCCTTAACGAATAGTTTTATCGAGTACTTACATGAATTAATATACAAAGATATCGATTTGATTTGATAAATGGTTAGTAAGGTCATTGATAGATTTAAGTTACAAATAAAATGAACGAACGTTTTATTTTATGAGTCATGAATTATAAAATAATGGAGCTATAAAATTGGTCACAAGTGGGCTTGTGGGCGTACAAGATAGAGCTGGTTATTTTTCAAATGTTGAGGTCAATTTATTAATTGTGGGTAGGTGTTACTTGTAAAGATCATTATTAACGACTTTAAAATTAATGCTCGCGGTTGATTGTGCTAACAAAAAAAACCGGCCATGTGCGAGTCGGACTCGCGCACCGAGGGTTCCATAAATTTTAAGGTTTTTGGAATTATTCCTAAACATTGCTTCATGCGAAATTTCAAGATTCTAGGACTATCTGCGAGTAGAAGAGTTAAATATGCGGCTTATGCTGTATCATTTGAAAGTTTTATCTTGTTATAGCTTAAAGGTATTATAGAGCCAAATAGTTGATATGAATTTCAATTTAATACCTTTACGCGTTCATGAGAAAAGGGGCTAAGTGTAAATTATTAAAAATATTTTTATTATATGATGTAACTAAAATTTACAGATTTCGTAATTTTTCCATTATCTGTGACGTTGCTTCGTACCAAATTTCAAGATTCTAAGTTTACGGGAACTACCCATTAGGTTTTGATTTACTTGACAGTGTTGAAAGTTGGGGAAATTTTTGGCATAAACGGCTTCTTTTCTCTTTTGTTGATTAATCTTTTGATTGCCTTGGCCTAGAAGTTTGATTTTTTTCACGACTCTTAGGGACAGCAGACTTGAATATTTCAGCTTGATACTTCCACGCGTTCCTGAGAAAAAGGGTCTTTTCCAGGACGGACAACAAAGTAATCCTATAAGGGTTCCCTTTTTCCTTTTTAGGTAGGGAACCCTAAAACAGTGTAAAATTGTAATTAAAATTAGTTTTGTATTTGCAAAATGCATTGTATTTTTCTTTTAAATCTAATAACATATTTTAGTTGTATATGCTTAGTCTTTTATTCAATATATTGTAAGCAAAATAACTTCGTAGAATTCAGTAATTTCTCATTAATAATAACAGAATGGTCGTATCACTGTTTCGCTTTTGTAAGCCACATGTTATTATTCCTAGAGCCCACAGCGATATATAACATAGAGTGACTCATCAATCACTAGTCAAACAAAGCAGGACTATATATTACATAGAACCTCGTTAAATACGTGCATTTATATAGATAAAGGGAATAAATGACGCAGGGATTGCCAGTAAAATTCATCGTCATAATTATCATCCGAGGAAGTCGGACGTGACTGGATAAACGAAGACCTCTTGTTATCACTTTTAAACACCACGCTTTTGGGCCATGAACCAGTGGTACCTTGTATTCAGCTTAATAGTTTTCATTTTAATATTTCAAATAATCTGTTTAATTTAAAGTAAGGTGCTAAAGTGTGTGATATTAGAACTGTAACTTGTGTGTAATAATCTGTAACAATAGACTTAATAGTGTGATTATAGGTGCATAAATAATAGTTCATAATAAGTATAATATATAGTCATTAAAATTTAGGTCGTGCAACAATAAATAAGCCTCGCATGATCAATTTGTCTAATAAAGGATAGATATATAGGCAGTTCCCCTTAGATAAGATTAAAATTTAGTATCATATTCTCTAATTGGGTATCATTCTGTAGAATTAATTTGTATATACGAGGCACTGTGCCGATAGCGACACAGTTCCACGACCACCAGGCAGATTTAATAGAAGAGGTACCAACAGAAGATTAAAAAGGCGTTCTTGAAGAAAGTTAATGTACTAATCATAGGTAACTGCAAGGCAGTTCCCCATTAAAATAATCGTTCTAAAGAGATTGTTTCTAATCATAGGTAACTGCAAGGCTTTCATATTATACACCTAAGTGTGTGCTATGCGAATGCGACACATGTACGGGAACTTATGGAAAAATACAACTTTCTCGTCATGTTACGTCTTATTGGTACCAATTTACAAGTAAGATTTATTTACTAGTAACCGTTAGATAACTAACTTAACTTTTGCAAATAAAACGTGACTATCTGCTTCTAAACAACCTCTCTTGATACTAGACACTCTATTACGGGCGTACTAATATTTCTCTTTCTTTCTCCAGTTACGCACTTAGAGGAGATACAATAGACCTAGAAATAGAGATTGACTTAATTGGGTTTCTGTTCAACAGCAGATACTAATGCAATGGTACTAAGAATAGCGATTTCAGTCCAATCACGAAGCTAAAGAAACTTTCTTCCAATATGAATGAATGCACAGCGCGAATATTTTTTTATTACAATTTTATTATAATGTGACATAAGACCGGTGTCATCGAAGCCGTACAGTGGCTGCTTTACGGCCGGCACGGTACCGTTAATAAGTTGAATGGGCTTACTTATTTATTAGATTACTTACCATACTGACTGCTACTCTATACAATAAACATTCCACCGTAGCTCGGCTATAATTGTGTCATATTATATCTTACACGCATTGCTTCTCATCTTAATATGCGATGAGTGACGTCAATGATATAAATGAAACCAACCAAGTCTAGATATTACTCAACTTGGACTCGTTGTCGATTTCATTAGATTAGACTAGTGGATGCCCGCGGTTTCACCCGCGTAGTTCTTGTTCCCTCCGGAATTTTGGGACAAAATGTGGCCTATATGTTATTCAGACATGTAAACTATATTTTAGTGAAGTTTCATCAAAATATATTCAGTAGTTTTTGTGTGAAAGCGTAACACACATCCACACATACATACAAACTTTCGCCTTTATAATATTAGTAAGGATTTACTAATCGCGACTAATCAACTGACTATTTTACACACTTAAATTGAAAACTAATTAACTATTACACAGACTCACTCAGCGTCTCGATATTACACAAGATAGGTATACCATCAGATCAAAATGGCGCTTTCGCTTGTAAAGAAAGTAATTACCTATTAAAAACTACAAGCACAATCCATTATATATTTATAACTTCAGAGGTAGGAATCTAATCTAAGTATTTCCATGTTATCTAAAAAAACAAAACATGTGACGTCAATCAAAATCTAAAAACTTCTATACTCTTGGGAAAAGGTTTACTATTTTAACATTATATCTCGTTTTGTTACATCGAGAGACCGTGTCGTAACTAAGGTTTTGTCAATAATATATACAAAATAATTGTACAAGCTTTATGTTCATTTTCTTCCTCTTACTTGTCAAAGGCTCCATTTATAAAATAACTAGGACAATCGGGTCATTGCTGACCGCAAACCAGGAAGTTCGAAAGGACCTTATAGTACGTTTTGCTAGCGTACAAGAGTTTTTTATAGACACGTTTTAGAGATCGTCATACTTTACAACCGGCCGGTTTTGAAGTTATCAAACATAACGATTATCTTGCTCCGTAGTGAAGTAACTCGACGGACTGCATCACATGAAATGATAGTAAAACACTTCCTTGAGTAATAGTTGCAGAAATCTCGTTAGCAAATATTTGGAAACTTACCCAAACATTGGAATGCAATTTGTAGTCTTTTTAACCGTCGAAAAAAACGGAGGAGGTTCTCGATTCGACACGTATATATTTTTTTTTAAGTATGATCACGCATAACTTTTTACAGAATTGTCCGATTTTGATAATTATTTTTTTATTAGAAAGGGCATACATCCAAGCTGGTTCCATTGTCATCATGTTAGGATCTGATGATGATATCCTGGGGAAATTGAAGGAAATCTTCAAATTTTGGAGGCACGCTAAAACCGAAATCCCTGTAGATTTCGGTTTTTGTCTCGGTATCGGTAGCTTTTTGGCTTCTAGTGCCGTATAATATACTATGACAGTATAGTACAAGTACGTTACGTGGCGACAAATCACTAAAAAGTAAGAAATATAAAATTTTTAACAAAAAATAGAACCGACTCAAAACGCACTAAAAAGTAAAAAATAACTGTGTCATTTAGTTGCTTTAATTTACTTAAGCATATCTATGAAGTCGGTGCAATGTCAAGGTTTCTACTTTAAGGATGTTACCTAGAACCCACAAACTGCTTTACTACGTATAATAAATGTTCCTTAAAGTTGACTGGCATCGACTTCATAGATATGCTTAAGTAAATTAAAGCAACTAAATGACACAGTTATTTTTTACTTTTTAGTGCGTTTTTGAGTCGATTCTATTTTTTTTTTTTTAATTTTTTATAATACTGCATAGAGGCTCAGAAGTGAATCAAAATGTGTATCCATTATTTCCTTGTAACTTTGTAAATTGTAACCAAGAATGCGCTTACGCAATATTTGCTACGGTCCAGAAGCCTTTAAGACTACTTGGGCAATCTTTTTCGGTATTAGCACACAGAACATGTGTTGCATATTAATCTTGTGTATACATCTAAATAATTTGTTTATATCGGAGTGAAATTTTGCAAATTGCTTACTGATAAATACATTTAAATTAAATCTCCTACTATATTTAAGAAAGTGTGTACAGAATGTGAGGTAATACAGCAAGGTCGTAAGAGTCGCTCACTTTCGCACTGCGTTCTCAGTTACATATAGATATCATATTTGACCGACTTATACTTTTTATGGCTTAGTGAAAATCTAAATAGATGAAAGCTAATTATTCATGGAAAATTACCTAAAAATTTATTAGTCTTAAACGATTACTTTTATCGTTTCTAGGTACTAAGAAGGCTTTCAAGACAAATTAGCTGCAAACAAATTTCAGTTTCATATTTTCAGAATTATTTCATCAGTATAAATATATAGAAGCCTGCGTGGGATTCGGATTTTTTCAGATTTCATACAAACTTTCATCCACATTAAGGTTAAATTCAGGTTTAAATAAATTAAAGATGTGCCGACTATGACTTTAGACGACTAGCCGACTAGTAGTAGGTAAAAAATAGGTAGACTAGTCGGCCAAGCCGTCCGTGGCCTTGGGTGCATTGAATAATGAAAATTCTCTGACGCCTCATTTGCAGGTTTTACACTAGAGAAAGTAGAAGTGCTTGAACGTCTTTCAAAGCGCGTATGTGTATCTCACAGGATACCTCCAGTGACGTGGAGATTTAAATCACAATTTTGAATGAATATGGTCAAGTTAAACAATCATTACTGCAGCCAGCATGCGATCATGAAGTATTTTTTACGTTCATCCCGAGTTACTTTTAAGCCAAGGTCTCCCCTATAAAATTTTATGACCGATTTTAACAAAAAAAATACATACAAAGTAAGAAGCCGACTATAGTCGGCGTACTTTGCCGGCTAATTGCCTACAAAAGTGACCGGATAGTCGGCTTTAGCGACTAATCGGCGAATAGTATTAATAATCCAAAATCCCTCTTTAGTCTACCCTTTTAACCTACAGTCTATAAAGAGATAATTTGCAAGTTTTTATTGTTTCAGCCCCGATTGTTTGGGTTTATAGGTATATGTACGTCAGTTTTCTTATTTGTGCTCTATAAATAAAGGCTCCCTCAATTCTGTTTCCGCAGTGAACTACTTACGTCGTAATGTATAACAATTCATATTCAGGCATCAATTGACCAGGTCAGAGAATTCTCGCAGTGTAAACAAAGTAATAATTGAAATGATCACTCACCGGTTAAATGGTGTACCAGTTCCCTGAATGATTTTCTACACTGTGGTATAATTTCCGATCAAACAATATGTGTTCGCTTCATTCATCTACTTTTTGTCTGTTATTGTATGCTGAATGCGTTATTGAGAAAACCTCTTTCCTCAGGAAGAATGTGTTAATTGGACTAACACGTATTTCCTGTATTATTAGATACTATGTTAAGATTTATTAATATAAATGCATAATTTTGGATCAATACATGTTTATTATTAAATTTCGGCAGAAAAGCTGGTTTTTTCTATAGGAAATTCTACTCATAGAAAATTAATAAAAAGATAGAAAATCTTCAGCCCTACATTTGTATCTAGCCTTTGTAGTTTTTGGCTGTATCACTGTTCTCCATTCAGTTCTGTTCTTTATTTCAAACTGATATTTTTTAGTTTCTGGTCTTCTTCGACACAATCAATATATTTTTTTAGGTCTTGCTTAAAACGTTTTTTCTGTGGTATCATTGTATCCATATAATACTTGACATCCTCCCGTCTTCTCATCTGTACACTATAGCCACTGAATAACATCTTCAAGGCTTTACAATGCCTAGATATTGTCGTGTTACAACGGATTCACTAACACGAAACTTAATTCTGTGCTAAATACTTATGGAACATATGTGTGTTCATTTGACCTAAATATTTTGCGGGGGACGGAGGAACGGCTAGCAATAAACCTCCAAGTTAGTTAATACATTTTAATTCCATTACCATTTACCGTTAAACGGGCAACTCAATGTCACATCTGTTTAGCAGATGGCGCGCAACTTTTGGCTCGTGGCCGATATCTAACCAAAGATACGAACTTTGGTGTTACGTTTTGTACTCACGCTCTAAATTACATCATTTATAAAACCCTAAAAACTTTTTTCTGTAATTAAGTATATAAATCTCAATTATTTTCGAATGTTCCAATTAATATAGTACTCAATACTGTAAATTGTAAGTACACTTAAATACTTATATTAATGGTTTTTAATGAAATATTGGTTACGTTGATGATAAGTGGTCATTTAAAAGATTGAAATATTTTGATAAGACGGATAGATAGTGTCGTGATACGTCATACGCTTTCTCGTTATGACGACCTGTCTGTCCCACTGACGAACACAAACAAAGAAGACGAACAATTGACACTCACACACACACACACACACACTACACGCACGTGCTGTTTACGCAAGTTTATAAACCATGATAACTTAGCAGATCATGTTATTAACATTCCGAACAGTTATCACGAACACGAGCGGTTATAGTGAGACTAATAAGGAACTACATCAATTATACCTATTGAATACTAATTCGAATGTTCATATCCGTACTCCGTAACCTTTAGCATCTTTTGTCTACACTTAAACAATTATATTTTTACTTTTAAGTACAGAATAGCTATTCTATTTTTAGAAGACTGTTTGGCTTTGGATGTATATGCAAAGATGATTGAAGAATGAAGTGAAATTTGCACATGCTAGTGTGCGTAAACTAAAGGAACGCAGTGTGAAATTAGAATGATACAAGGGGAGACGAGAGAAGTTTACCAATAAATTGCAAAGTTTAGCAACCACTCAAAGGCTAATGATAACTTTCTTCTTTGCTAATGCTTATTCAGTACAGTGCAAAAAATCAAAGTCTAACAAAACAAACTCAAATACAAATAAAGAAAAGTTCAAAATTTTAAGGTAGGCTTTATTTTTGACACGCCATTTTGACTGTTTCTAGTGACAACCAGCGGCTCAAAAGAGCCGACAAAGCCGATTATGGACTATATCTATTTGATTTTTAAAGTTGCTGTTTAGAAAACAATTCTATAGTGGCAGTTCAATACTGTCTTTAAAATTGCAAAGATTTATAATTTCGCGTTCCAGCTGGCGTAATCGAGGTGATCCTTATTGGACTGGTATGCGGAGTGCGTACTGTATACGATTGCGTAAACTGTATACTTGTATAGCAGTTCAGTGCAAAGCCACGCCGAAGTTGGACGTGTGCTCGCGATGCTTGTCGTAGTTAATTACGCGCTGTGCACCATTGCGCGCTCATAGCGCGAGTGTTTGCCATGTCTGTGGATACACGCTAGCAGTGTAGTGGAATAAGTTGAAAAAGTTTACAAGTGAATTGTCCAAATGGTTAAGAAAATAGTTGTCGTAGGAATACGGTATTATGAAGATCCGTTTGACAAGTGCGTTTAAGCATTATCACTTTACACCTAATTATTTTAGATATTACAAAAAAGTTTTAACAAAATGTTGTCTTTGTCCGCAGACATTTGACAAGCCCAACCAGTGGGCCGCCGCCGGGATGCGGCCACCAGAGGAACAGATCTCTGGATTCTGTTCTACAGCGGATACCGGAGGACATGACCCCGACGTCGCCGGAGGGGGCGCCGCTGCGACACAACGAGGCGCCCGGGCCCCGGCTCGCGCTGCCGCCCGAGGTGCCCGCCGGCTCCGACGACTCGGGCATCCACACCCCGCCCGACGGCACCGACGAGGAGCGGCCGCAGCCTCCCGCCGCCGCCAGGTCGCGGGAGAGCCTCGACTCCGGCAACCCGGAAGACTCCGACAAACCGCCGGATCCACCCGACAATGCCGACGAACCACCGGTTAAAACAATGTGCGTCTCGGACACGTCGAAAAAAAAAGACTTTCTCCTCCGACTCTTCGAAAGTAAAATGTTCGACATGAGCATGGCTATCTCGTATCTGTTCAATTCCAAAGAGCCCGGTGTGCAGACCTACCTAGCCAACAAACTGTTCTCATTCCCCAGCGAAGACGTAGACTTTTACCTCCCTCAGTTATCGACTATGTATATAGAAATGGGAGACGTGGCGGAAGTGTTGCGGCCGTATTTGGTGTATCGGTGTAAACAAAGTGCTGAGTTCTCGCTCCAACTAGCGTGGTTATTGACTGCTTTTTGTGGTGACGCTAAGAAGTCGAGGGCGGCGAAGCTGAGGGACTCGATCCTCGCCGAGGAGATCAGGCCGGCGGCGCGGAGAGGTCACCACAGATCGCAGTCGGACGCTTCTGCGCTGAGGCTGGCCACTCCGTCCGGCCGGCACTTGGGCGACCTCGCCTCGGGCCGCGCCTTCGACAACGGCTGCCTGTGCGGCGAGCAGTGCTCGTGCGGCGCTCCGAGGCTAGCGCCGCAGATACAGGTAAATAAATAAACATCTGTTTGATTTGCGTGCCGTATAATGAGATAAGAGCTAGGTTTTAAATTACTAACAAACGTGAGCAGTGCAACTAACTACAACCAGCATGTAACATGAAGTAGAATCGTGATATAATGACCACTATATAAAACTATTCTCTGTACTAACAACATTATCCACTGTTTACAATGTTTGGCCGCGGTAATCTCGGAAAATACCAGATTATAATGGAAAAACATTTTTACATTTCTTAAACACAATCGTGTAAGATTATAGGTACATTTAAAAACTTGACTAGCCAATCCAGAATTTGGTTATAGTTTGGAGTTATTTATTTATATAAAACTTCAAACTGTGATTGATTTGAAATTAAGTTTATAAACAGTTTATACTGCGGAAATCGAAAAAAACTAAGCAACGCGTACGGTTAGTAACTGATATTGTATAATTACGTAGAAGAAAGGAAAGTAAAGAAAGATAAAGCCATACCTTATTATAATACTCTCTTATCATTTAAAATCATGTTACAAAATTGATTAGCTTTATTAACTAATACATTACAAAGTGATTATAAGTGTCATATATAATCTTCGTCCGCGTGAAAACCTCTTAGGTACCCTTTTAATTTTAAAGACAGACTTTCATATAAAATGTGCTAATTAATTTATTTTTTGTATAGTTTCTCGTAAAGGAATTATGTGATAAGGATTTAGGTTTAGTTGTATAAATAATGACGTAAACGTAAGCATATAAATTAAATTATTTTTTAAAACACAAAAAGTTATATATCTGCCAAAATATAAAAGATAGGTATATGCTATCGCGAACTTTTTTTGTAGAACTTTTTAAGATGCATAAAGTTTTCATACAATGTTTTAAATTATATCCAATATCTAAGGCAGCGTATGCGCATAAAGCTAAATTTAATAAATTTCACGGTCCGACTCGCGCGACAAAAATTGATAACTCTGGTAATATATACAATACAAATATAAAATATAGCCTATAACACTCACCGATAACGTAGCATTCTACTGGTGAAAGAATTTTTAAAATCGGATCAGTAGTTCCGAAGATTAGCCTCGACAGATCTTTATTTACAAACTTACAAACTTTATCTCTTTATAATATTAGTATAGACTAGCTGACCCGGCGAACATTGTTTTGCATTTAAAATTTAAAAAAAAAATTAGATGAAAATTAGATAGTAGCCGATTCTCAGACCTGCTGAATACGCATACAAAATTTTATAAAAATAGGTAAAGCCGTTTCGGAGGAGTACGGTAACTAACATTGTGACAGGGAAATTTTATATATTAGATTGTGTTAAGTATTTCATTATAATAAACTTCGCCTAATATTGTTGTGAAGAATTATTTTTGAATCAACTATATTTTATTATGGGTGTTGACGTACTAGTTAACAAAATCACAAACTGCAGTAGATATCTATATAAGTTAAAATTAAAGTTTAAAGTATATAAATGTCTTTTTGAAAATTTTCATGGCATATATATTTAGCTTTTTTATCACTAAATATCTATTACTATATCTTTTATCTATTGATTAAGGTCGTTTAGATAACATAATCGAAACCATTGTTTACAGTGTGATATACCTACAAATACTTACTTATTGTTCTTAAAAAGTTACCTGGAGTGCAAGGGAAGTAAAACTTCGAGTACGTGTTTCTTGTTACCATGGCCACATCGGCTTTTTCAAAAACTTGATTAAGTTTTAGACAGACTTACATTGATTATATTCTGATTATCATGATTATACTAGACCACAACTTTGCCTGGGTTTTAATTATTGATAGTTAGGATTATTTTAAAACATACAATATCACAAAAAAATTTCAATAAAAACATGAAGTTAGGTTTTTTCATGCCAAATCCGTAAACATTACGACCTATTTTAAATCCTACCAAATATCAAATAAAAAAATCCGAAAAATAAATCAAGCCTTTTCGTAAAAATCACTAACAGGATTGTTTTATTAGAAGATAAAATTAAATTAATATTATATACTATCATTCTCAGCGTACCACATATATTCTCAAGAGGGAAACGCTTGCATAATAAGCCTATTATAATAATCCAAAGGTCAAAATTAATTGTGTACTTTAAAGTATGATAAGCATGAATCATTAAATACACGTATATTTAGTGCACATTTATTTGATAATTCTTAATTCTTGTTAAATAAATAATAAGAAATAATTATGATTCATATAATATACGTCTACAAATAAGCAGTAAGCAGTTAATGTTATTAACGTATTATCATGTGGAACTAATTTTCCATGTCCGTAATTTTAATTGAATTTCCGTCTCAGATATGTGAAGAGTGGTCGTGCACCATCGTTTATCAAGCTTTAATTAACATGACTGAATCATTCATGTGAGGGCTAGGCGAATTATGGAAGTGGATACTCGATTAATTGTAAACTAAATGAATTTGTAAATACATTAAAAACTAGCGAACGCCTGGTGTTTCACCCGCGTCCCGTGGGATTGTCAGTATACAAAACATTAAATTAAAAATTTAAAAACCCCCCGACCCAAATTAGGAACATGAAAAGAACCAGTCAAGACAAATTCAACGAGCCCAAACTCGATGGGTTTACTAGAATGGTAGACCAGGGTTACGTCTCCTACCTTCAAGCCTTATCATCAGACCAGCTCAGTGGTTCCAGAAGAGATTAATGTTTCAAATGTCAGATCACACATATGCTTTCAAGCAAACTGATCGTGTAACATTTCTATCACACCTAACAAACGACCTGATGACCTGATGATCTTGAAGACCTGAACCGTTTTCCACCAAACATAGCTAAGAACACTCTCGACTGATATACCTTTCAAAAAAACCTCATTAAAATCGGATCATCCGTTTGGGAGTCGGGGGTTAAAAATAGCCTATCTTGTTCCTAATTAGTTTGGATATCATGTACATAAAATAGTTTTTTAATCCGAGAGGTAGTTTCAATTGCTAAACAAACATACAGACAAAAAGTTTTATTCCTTTTAATATTTTATGTAACTGCCGCACTGTTAATATAAACTTATAAATACGCAATAATATTTTATTTATTCGTATAGATTTTAGATGCGGCGTCATTCTAATCTCTCTATATATACTTCATTATGATAATGATGATGGATTTAGATTTCAAAATGCTTCCCTTAATGCTGTGAAAACAACTTTTAATTGTGCTGTGCGCCGTGTTTTTGTTTACTCAGTTGTTAAGTCTGTGAGGTCTCATGCCAGTCTGACGACAGTCATTTATTTTAATATAGATGGACCTAAGAAAACTTTTCTGGACAAGTGTATTTAACCAATTTGATTTACATTTACTGACTATGATTATGTAGAAATGAATGTAATAATTTACACAATTTTTACTACCAAGTTACCCATAAGTTGTTTTCTTTGCCTCAGAGTCTTAGATAACGACAATTTGTTGGATAAATATGAAGGTAATCTGAAGGAAAAAAATCTCCTAGGTTTGATTGAATGTGACTTGTAAACGTTTTCCGCTTAGATCTGCCAATTTCTTTAAAACCAGCGATGCAAGGCGCGCTTCATCGCTATTTATATCGGAATAACAAAAATGACGTGCACAAGAAATTTAAAATACGGACCTGTTTAATTACCCAATATGTGTACTCTGCTTCATCCGAATTAATTTAGTGACGTCTATATCGGCCATATTTAATTAAATAACTGTGTCTAGCAGTTTCACCCGCGTAAATGCCTTTCCTAAGGGTGTGTCGGGAAATCCGTTTCTAGTAAGCGTCTGAGTTTGAAATATCACCCCCGGCCCGTCGCTTCCTCCAGACAGAAATGACATAACCAAAGACGACGACATTAATGCTGCGAACCCATAGCCTACTGCAAATAAACGATCAGAAATTAATGTCCGAAATTAGAAGTAAGTAATCACTGTATTTCAAAATTAACAGCTGCCTCTACTTTTAGATTGCCTGAAAGAGATTTTTTTAGTTTTCTGTTCATGCAGTTCGATGGTTTATTTTCTGTCGTGCCTACTTTACTTGCTGTGTTTGTGCAATAAACAGACTTTTTTTTATCGATTACAAGTTAGCCTTTGACTGCTATCACACCTGATGTTAAATGATGATGCAAGCGGGCTAACTTATTGATGAAATCCACACCCCTTTCGGTTTCTACACGACATCGTACCGGAACGCTAAATCGCTTGGCGGTGCGTCTTTGTCGGTAGGGTGGTAACTAGCCACGGCGAAAGCCTTCCACCAGCCAGACCAAGACAAATTAAGAAAAAATCTCAATCTGCCCCGCCGGGAATCGAACCTCCGTCTTATAAATCCACTGCGCATACCACTGCGCCACGGAGGTCGTCAAGACTATTATAAATTAACTCCATAAATACAAATGTACATCGGCACTGGTAACTGGACCGATGATATAGAGGCTGTATTATACTGGTAGTTGTAACCGATTGCGCAAATTATGTAATGTTATTACAATTTCATTTATCGACAATCTACAATTCGTTTCACTTAATTTTTTTTGTACATAATTCAGTACCGAGGAAGTGTCTGTCACTTGAAAAATATTTTTTTTTTATTGATTGAAATCTAATTTGGGGCAAATAATTTAAAGTGTTTTTATTTTATCAGTCTGATTGTCTGTTACGCTAAACACTGCCAAGTAAAGATAGCTGAACTTATTCTCACATTTTGGTAACTTGGAGTTTTGCAACACTTTTAATATGATTTTCTAAGTAGGATAGGAGATGATATATGGGTTATATGTCGATGATCGAGGTTAGAATCTTAAGATGATTTGTTTGATCTCAACTTGTGTAGTACTTAACGTCTATTACTGCTATCGTAATAATGGAAGCGGCAGTTCAGAACTGTAATTTTGTACTAATTCCGTATCGTCCTCGATGATTGAACTAGGTGTCGCGTTCGCATCCAGTATACCTTACATATGTCTGAAGATATAAATCTCGAGTGGAGAAAACGAGAAACGTCACAAAATAGCAGTCAAAAATATCCTTATTTCATTCGTCGCGTTGGGACGATAGTGAGAGCTATATTTTTATTTCGCTGCTATTGGGCGACATTTCTTGTTTTATCTACTCGAGATATCTCTTTTGGCGTATGTTAGGCATACTGCTCTTTTTCTACGGACTTATTATACCTTGTATAACTCACGCTGCAACAGATATTTGTATTGACGCATGACATGTCTCACCTCCACCGTTAATTCTAGAATACATAAATAGTATTTTATTATGTATTCTTACAGAGTCACGAGGATAATTATAATATTCAAGGCATGAAAGATAAAGCAAGCGAATTTTTGTTATGCAATGTATAATTTATGTAGTAAGTGTAGTTACTATATAAGTGTAGTTACTATATAAGTCTAGCCATAAAAAGAGCGATTCAAATGTTAGCGACAGAATTTGCTCAAGGCTAATAGACACACGTTAAATGGCACAATGAAGGCAATATATATTAAACAAGGTAATGGAAAAGTTGTAAAAATATATGCAATACATATAAGGAAACGTGTTCAAGTCGTAAATTATAATAACTCGTGAAATTGTCAAGTTCACACTTCAAGTTCATAAGTATTTTTAATTGGATACTTGTATTTGTAGTTGGCGTTTTAATCAGTGAACTTTCATTAATGTTTTGTTTACCACTTACTCTGGTGGCAATAATAGCCGCCAACAAATGTGATTCATCCTTCTATCTATATTTTTATCGTATAATTATAATAGTATTAGTAATATCTTGAACTCTAATTTCAAGTATCTCAACGTAACATACTCGTTAATTTAGAACTCGTAAGGCGTCACGACGTTTTCACGTACATTTACTCACGCCTATTCTGGAGGGATTTTCTATATTATAGGTATAAATGGTTAAACATATTTGATGTCTTGTTGCGATACGTAATATTCCTTCTATGTAACGTCACATAAAATGCAAACTGAGAGATTTCATGGAATTAAGAATAAAATCTATAGAATTAATTAGACGTACATAGGTAGGTAATTATGTAATAGTACTTAGATCTGTATACCTATGTGGTACAGATCAGAACAAACAGGAAAATTCAAAATAAGCTATCATACCTTTTTAGAAAAGAATCAAAAAAATAGAAAAACTGCTGTAACTAAACTTTTTTGTAAACTCTAAACCGATCTTGACGTCAGTGTATGCTTCTTGAGGAGTTTTTTCTCGTAAATACTATCCACAACTTGAATATTTAACTATGACACCGATACCAACTTTCCATTTTTGTAATGTATTGACATTTCCGTCTTATGTAAGTTGTATAGATATTTCTAGAACTAAATAAGTAATTTTAAGTAACCCGAATAAGAATTAAAATCAGAAACAATTAATTATTTAAATTAAATACAATATGATTTAATTATTTAATTAAGTACATAAATTAATAATGATCTTTTCAATAAATGAAACAAAATACATATTCTAAAACAAGCGACTTTAATTTACCTACAGTCCCTTGTTTTTCGACTGCCCACGGCTTCGCCTGCAAAAGAACATTTTCCTCTAGGCAACAATATATTTTTTCCCACAGGAAAGTTTATTTTTCTGTTCCCCTAACGTGTTTTTTGTCGATTATAAAATACTCAATTATTTACCGCGTAGCTCGCCTGCTCGTTCTGTTTGCCCAGTTTATTGAAACCACGACGCATATAACTAGACTCGTTTGATATATTTTGACGCCGCGATGACGAATGTAAACAGACTCAGTGTGCTGATGATTCACGTGCACGCAAAGCACTGATTAAGCGCTATTTCAGTTCCTCACCGCGTTGACAAACATCGGGCGGCGTCTGGCCGGCGTCGCGGACAAGGAGCGGCGGAACGGCCGGCTCAGAGCCGAGCTGGCCACCCTGGATCTGAACCTGCCCGCGCGCGTGTGGCTGCCCCTGCATCAGAAGCCTCACTACGTGCTGAGGATACCGCCGCATGCCGCCGCTGTACTCAACAGCAAGGATAAGGTAGGAAAACTTCAATCATTCAATTAGTTTTATTTTCAGTATATTATAATTAAAATATTTTTTTTTCAGAAGCAGAATCAGAATCATTTATTTGCTTGAAACATTATAGTACGATATACATAGGTCTTGTTAAGTTATTGTCTTGCTAAGGTACCTGACCAAAAATATAAAAACCTAGCAATGATGCGAACAAAATAAATTAATTTCTGCTACTAGCACAGACAGCTTCTGACGGCCTTCATGACGTATTGGCATGCGCAGTGGATTTATAAGGCGGAGGGCACGGGTTCGATTCCCGGCAGGACCGATTGAGATTTTCTAAATTGGTCCGAGACTAGCAGGTGGGCGGCCTCAGCCGTGGCTGGTTACCCTACCGACAAAGACGTACCGCCAAGCGATTTAGCGTACCGATACGATGTCATATAGAATCCAAAGTCGGTACTTCTAACAAATATTTAGATTGCATCACTTACCACCAAGTGCAATTACAGCCGAGGTTTAACTTGTAACGAATAAAAAAATAAAAGACTGCTAAAAAGTAATTTGGGCGCACCTATTTTAGGTTCTTTTTTATTTTTCTGGTTTTAATTACTTTGTTAGTCCCGTGGAAAGCCCGTATAGTAATATGACTTCGAATTATGTCATCATTTTTTCGATTTTGGCTGTCTTAAGCTTGCCCTTTAAGGAATTCTAAGTAGCAGTCTGGAATTGGGAAGTTGGCGTTACTCACCTGTGCCTCAGAGTCGGAGGCCACATTAAGCAATTGTCCTGTTCATTATCGTTAACATTGGTTACTAAATACGTACCTACTATATACGTATCTGTCACCCTAAGTCCTATTTCCAATCCTAATTCTGGCTCTGTAGTAGGCCAGCAAAATGGGCTAACAATGATGGTGAATATTCAAACCAAATGTTGACTTCAGTGACACGCAAACATTGATCAATACCAAAAGATGAACTAAAGATTTTTAACATTCATTTACAAAATGTTTCTCTTCTCTTTACACTTGTAGGAAGTAACCATCGAATTAATTTTGACTAATAAGTAAATTCGGTAGTCATAACCGGCTGGTAGTAGTCTTGCCTATTCTGTAATACCGGACATGACTTTTGCACCCGTCGGCCCCGAATGTTCGTTTAAAAGCCTGTGAAAAGTTATTTGACATCGTGTGATTTATATTAATTGTTATTATTTATTCACCATATCGTACTAGTTATTATCACTATCCGGGAGAGTATTACGACTATTCCTGAAGCCAAGTTTTGTTATTTTAATTCGATGGGCGCAAGTTAATATTACATTTTGGAAGCGATGTCGAGCGTGTGTGAAAGGTTTGAATTTATGTTTATCTGGTTTTAATGTTATGCGAGCGATAATATGCGACATGTTTCTGTTAGATATGAAAGTTTCAACTACCAATTATAATAATTATATGAATACTAAAGAGCGTCCGCGGTTTCACCCGCTTAGTTCTCGTTCCCGCGGGAATTTCAGGATAAAATCTGACGACGAGACACACACGCACGCACGCACGCACGCACGCACGCACGCAAGTTTCACAACATCCACACACTCAGCACTCACGCGCGCAAGAGCAACACACACCCACCCACTACACACACACACACACACACACACACACACACACACACACACACACACACATATACACACACACACACTATATTATAATATTAGTAAAGATTATAATTTACACAACATTGTACCTTAGTGATGCAAAAATAGATATATACTCGACTATCGACTACTCGATAAATTCGACTCTGCGCCAATGTAAGTTAAAGTTTACTCTGTTTATATTGGCTATGGTTTTCCACTTGCTATCAGATGAGTGATCTGCTTGGTTCGTCAATAATATAAAAGAAAAGAGACTGTCATAATATAAATGCTTTGTTAATCAAAATCCTACGTGCCTTGCAAGAGCCTTAATTGTATTCTATGGCTTTAGTGTGTGTAGCTATTGAAAACTATAAATTACTATTGTCATATTATCAAAGAAAGCGACCAGCTAACAATGCGAATACTTGCTCCCAATGCACGAAATCTCGGGTCCGTTTCCGGTTGAGTCAGTTTCAAAACTTGTAATTTCAAATGAGGAGCTCATTTCTGTATTCTCCTGATGATTGTATTATGCTTTGACCGACTGCTAATACTGAATAGTTTACTGCTTTTTCAATTGATACTTATATAACTGAAGTTATATATAATTTGGTTATAGGGATTAAAATTGCATTATTAGAAGAGTTGGGGAATATCTACATCGTTCGTACACGTCTTTGTTATATTGTTGCACCTATACCTGACCACTATTGAAATATTGACTTGTTCGTTTTTTTTATCGACTACAAGTTGGCCCTTGACTGCTATCACACCTGATGTTAAGTGATGATGCAATCTAAGATGGAAGTGGGCTGAATTGTTAGGAGTTGGATGAAATCCACACCCCTTTCGGTGTCTACACGACATCGTATCGGAACGCTAAATCGCTTGGCGGTACGTCTTTGACGGTAGGGTGGTAACTAGCCACGGCGAAAATCTCAATCTGCCCCGCCGGGAATCAAAGCCAGAACCTCCGTCTTATAAATCCACCGCGCATACCACTGCGCCACGGAGATCGTCAATGTTCGTTGGTCCAGTTATTAGTCGGCGCAGTTTCTGCGGGGTTTTAGTCTGTAAAAGTTCGAGACTCCCTCCTCGTAGCAAGAGGGTATCCATAAGGATATCCCCAAGAAAAAAAAAATTGGTTGTCTGTAAAGTCGGTTTACTGACGATAGTTGAACGTGACAACGAACGCAAAGGCCGATTGTGCTTCTTTGTCGCTCGTTCCGCACTCTCGCTTGCACTTCAAGCCTTACATGAAACGCCTCAAAGCGAGGTAACGCCGCATGAGTCATGTTTTTTCGTGCGTGCAGCCGGCTCTATCGAATTATAAGACGTTGTCACGTCAAAAAGTCTGTGAACACCTCCGTGACTCGTAGAGCACTTCCAGCCGTCATTTTGGTAATGATCGTTATTACTTCATGTTGTATTATGAAACATTTATTATCACTGCATAACCATTCCATTAACTAAGTTATATACTATCAGAATTGAGATCAACCTGAGTTCGCAGGTCTTAGATCGCAACCTCGCATAATTATTAGTTTATGCGCTTCGGTGTTGTATAAAACTTGCAATTTGACTAATATTATGTATTGATGCTACACGCCATTATCGCTGTTAAACAGTTAATCGCTGTAATAACGAACTGTTACAAACACGCATACCCATATTTAGAGGTCGTGGACTTATTCGTATGTACTGTGTTCTGACTGAAGCCACATATTAACACCCAACATTTCCCACGTTTTCCCGCACTACAATGATTAATGTAAAACGGTATATGGCGTTTAATTGTTATTATTTGGAGGACATTTTAAGTTTATGCACAGAATGCAATGCAGCATCAATAGATCCCATGCCCCCGACCTCGCGGTTGTTCAAGGCGTTTCGTGGGAGAGCAAACCCGGTACTTTTTTTTTTTATTGACTACAAGTTGGCTCTTGACTGCTATCACACCTGATGTTAAGTGATGATGCAATCTAAGAGTAGGATGAAATCCACACCCCTAGAAATCGAACCCAGGACCTCCGTCTTGTAAATCCACTGCCATACCACTGCGCCACGGAGGTCGTCAAACTTGGCTTGAATCCCAGGCCACCTTTTTGACTCCCAACCATTATTTGCCCACCGTCATCCTTGTCCCCTAGGCCATCTTCCCTTTTGGGGCAGTGACTTCGTGACGGCCTCCGTGGCGCAGTGGTATGCGTGGTAGACTTATATGACGGAGGTCCTGGGTTCGATTCCCGGCGGGGCAGATTGAGATTTTTCATAAGTTGTCTCGGTCTGGCTGGTGGGAGGCTTTCGCCGTGGCTAGTTACCACCCTACCGACAAAGACGGACCGCCAAGCGATTTACTAAGGTAGGATGTCGTATAGAAACATAAAGGGGTGTAGATTTCATCCTACTCCTAACTAGTTTGCTCGCTTCCATCTCATACTCATCATCACTTACCATGAGGTGTGATTTCAGTCAAAGTCAACTTGTAATTAGTAATAAAAATAAAAAATGTCGGTTATTTTAGTTCGGATGTCCTCATTTCTGATTAGATAACAGAGATACCCTCCTCTCTATTGCCCGTTGATCAACTCTGAGCCTTCTTATAAGGCCCATAAATAAATTCGCTATGTATAGCGTAGTAGTAGTATTAGTAAGATGGTATAATAACACCATATTAATAGTGTTTTGTTTACAGGCACCATACATAATGTACGTGGAAGTACTAGAGACGGAAGGACACGAGCCGCTACCACCCCGTCTGCTGCCCCCCGCGCCGCCCGCACCCCACTCGCCGCCCATCAGACACACGAAGAGCGAAGAGAATCTCGTCCCTGAATGGCCAGCGTTGTCGCTCTACTCGGCGTTAGAAGATGCTGACGCAGGAGACTGTTGGAGTCACGAGGATGAAGAGCTGAGCACGCAGTATCCTGCGAAACTGCCGGCTCCTGATAGCTTATCACAGGTTTTTGCATTTTGACTATCATATATTCACATGTGCCGTACATGATATAGGTACGGTTCCGGTTAAAAATTGAAGGACACACGAAGAGTAAAGGACGCTGACACGCATTATAACAGAACAATAGTCAAGTCGCACCAAGAGCTTGAATATAAAGTTCAAGCTCTAGGGTGTGAGCTCCGTTAAGTTCAGTCCTTAACGGTGGAGGTTTCTCCGTTTGTTAAGTTAAAATCTCAAATTTGATTTTTAAATAATTGGGGAATACGTCTCTCGAACACTTACTTATGTTTAGATTAAGTAAATATCAATTAAGATCCATTTGTTTTTATGCAACCTCGTGATACGGGTATAAACTGAAACTGTTGCTGAAATATTTTGCTGTAAAAAGTTGTTAGAAAAAATAATTTAATCGTGAACCTACCTTTTATCACCTTGTAATTAATTAACAGGAATTACTCCGTGTTGATTGTAATACATAATTATAATTAACGGTTAAAAACAAAGCACTGTTAGGTCATTAGGTACAACAGTAACAGTTGGAATGTTATGATTTCTTTGTAATAGTCAGATATTATGTAAATCAATTATTTGTTGGGGAAGTGCCAGTTAACACTTTCATAGGCGATCGTCCATCGTACTACCAATGCTGTTGCGCTGTGTTTAGTTATTAGGTACTAACGAACGTTCGCGACTTCCTCCAAATAGAACCTTGAACATTCTTTATTAAACTTTACATATACACATTAACCTTCGTTTTGAATAATCTTTGATTAATACTCTATTAAAATCCGTTGAATACTTTTAAACATTTTTACTTTTTCTGTTAACTGAATTGCTGTAATAGTAATGTGTATAATTTTGATGTTATTTCATAGACATAGCACACGTCGCATTATAGCGGCGTGTGCTTTGCGCATTACTAATATGCCTCAATGTGAACAATATTGTAAATGATGAATTTCTCGAAATGCTGTTTCGTGCCGGCTCTTCTCTGTTCAACCGGTCCCTAAAGACATACAACGAAAGTTGTAAACTAAACGTACTTGAAATAAACGGACCCGATTCGATCCAAACGTTTGATGAACATTCATTATTTTGGCACATTGTCGAGGTTATTTGACACCACCAATCGCTTGCCATAGAATTCGATAAAGATATCTATCTATAGAGACAATGTTAACTGACTAAACGTACAATGTAAACTGTTTTAAAAATAAAGTCACATTTTCGTTTCGTATTCAATCTGTTCAGGTACATACATAATGCATTGGAGTCACAAGCGTAATAGGTAGCTGCTAGTTAGCTAGATCCAAAATGAAATGCTAATCTTTACCAGACCTACATCCCGACGAGTTTTGGTACATGCCACTTACATATCATATTCAGCGGGTCCTTTCAAATGAAGCGGTGTAGAAGGTTCGAGCATGTTGCTTTATACTATTTTGGTATCTGAAGGTGTAACGTGATTAAAAAAGTTTTTTTAACGAAAGTTTCTAGAAGGCAAGCGTTAACATACTTTAGTTTCATAGCGAAGGTCAATAAAAAAATATTTTTTAAAGGCGTGTCGAGTATAATTGTAGAAAGGATAGATATATATGTATGATTATAATAACTTCAATAAATGTAATTAAAGTCCGAATTAGCAGAAATTTAATAAAAACACTTTTTGGGATTCAGTAACATTGTAAATTTATTTGAAAATACTGTAGAGAAAAATTGAGCAAATTAACTGGGGGGTAACTGCAGGTTGTTAATTTTTATATTTTTCTTATCATTTGTTTTGTTTATTTGGAGATGAATTTGGACGACCTTGATGTATGCAAGCTTTCACAACCAATCGAATGTGATCGCTTTACTCGTAATACTGGCTACACTCGTCTAAAAACTACCGTGGAAAGGCACGAACTCACGGGAATTTTGAGGCATTTCAAGAGAACACAGGTCCAGGGCAGTTGTCCATGAATAAGTTGAACTAGCCATGACAACGCTACACAGCCCTGTTGTACACCTCTCTCAACTGGGAACCACTCAGTATATGCCTCGTTTATTCGGACGCAAGCCGTAGAATTCTCATAGAGATTTCAGTACTGGGATCAGACTGCTGTTCACCCCATACGCGGACAATGTTGAGCATAGTTCATTCCTCACCACACGGTGCTAGGCCTTTTCCAAGTCATTAAGTGTGTGTGTGGCGGGTATAAAATAGTTTGGTGCTGTTTGTTGGCAGGTGTCGGCGATGTCGGTGATGTCGGCGGCGTCGGGCGTGTCGGCACTGTCGACGTCGTCGTGCGGCTCGCGCGAGTCGGTGGCGGTGGGCGCGGGCGAGGTGCGGCGCCGGCTGGCGGACGCCACTGCCGAGCCGCCGCCCAACACCTTCCGCCGCGACCCGCAGGACCCTTCCGCGCTCGCGCTCAAGGTACGCAAAAAATACATACTATAATACAAAGACAATTCAACTCAAGGTTTTGAGTTCGTAGACAAATCCAGACGACAGCAGCCATTGACTTGTCGCAGCGACACTATTGGTTCGTATGTATTTCTGTTATATTTATACCTTTTATACCCCCGACGCAAAAGGAGGGGTGTTATAAGTTTGACATATCTGTGTTTGTGTCTGTCTGTCTGTGACACCATATCTTCTGCAAATATACTCGAGTGGGCTCTCAAATAAAAGCGCATCACATGCACATTAAAAAATAATATGTTTAATGAAAATCGGTTGAGCTGTTTTTATTACATAAAAAAATTTTAGCAAAAAATAAAAACGCCTTCAAAACGCACTAAAAAGTAAAAAATAACTACGTCATTTACTTACTTTAATTGACTTAATCACATGAATTTTTTTATTTCATACTTTTGAGTGATTTATCAACAACGAACAAGAACCTACTCGAACTAAACCATAAGTTCCAATATTCACTAGCTAGTTATAACATTCTGACATCCCTGCAAATGTGCCTATAAAGTTTGAAGAGTTTCCTCGAGTTTTCGTAGATCTCATCATGGGATCATGACTTAGTAAACATTAAACCAACTGGAAACTATAACCTTTCAAACTTCTCATTGAGACATATTAATCGAGCCCAATCACAAAGTAGCTACTGTAAACCGTTAAAGAGCTCTCTCAGCTGTTCTTCTTCTTCATCGCCAGACCCTCAATGGCAGCCACAGCCCATCTAAATGTAAAGTTCTCTTTGGGACAAATTAATCGAGCCCAAACACAAGGTAGCTACTGTAAACCGTTAAAGAGCTCCCTCAGCTCTCCTTTCTCTTCATCACCAGACCCTTAATGACAGTCGCAGCCCATCTAAATGTAAAGTTCTCATCGAGACAAATTAATCGAGCCCAAACACAAGGTAGCTACTGTAAACCGTTACAGAGCTCCCTCAGCTCTCCTTCCTCTTCATCGCCAGACCCTTAATGACAGTTACAGCCCATCTAAATGTAAAGTTCTCATTTAGACAAATTAATCGAGCCCAAACACAAGGTAGCTACTGTAAACCGTTAAAGAGCTCCCTCAGCTCTCCTTCCTCTTCATCGCCAGACCCTTAATGACAGTTACAGCCCATCTAAATGTAAAGTTCTCATTGAGACAAATTAATCGAGCCCAAACACAAGGTAGCTACTGTAAACCGTTACAGAGCTCCCTCAGCTCTCCTTCCTCTTCATCGCCAGACCCTTAATGACAGTTACAGCCCATCTAAATGTAAAGTTCTCATTGAGACAAATTAATCGAGCCCAAAAACAAAGTAGCTACTGTAAACCGTTAAAGAGCTCCCTTAACTGTCCTTCGTCTTCATCACCAGATCCTCAATGACAGTCACGGCCCATCTAAATGTAAAGTTCTCATCAAGACAAATTAATCGAGCCCAAACACAAGGTAACTGCAGTAAACCGTCAAGGAGTTCTCTTATATGTAGATCGGCTCCATCATCAGATCGACTCCAGACCTTCATCAAGTTGTAGTGCTTTTAAATACTTACCGGAAAAATTAACAAACGTTCTTGTTGTCCCTACAATTTTTGAAAGTTCCTCTCGGTTTCTCCAGGATCCCATCATCAGATCCTGGTTTCCTTGTCATGGTACCACCACCGGACTATCTACTTTCCAACAAAAAAAGAATTATCAATATCGGTTCATAAACGACGAAGTTATGCGCGAACACACATAAAAAAAAAATATATATATACGGTCGAATTGAGAAACTCCTTTTTTTTGAAGTCGTTTAAAAACAATAGGTTCTTTGGACCCATAACTCGCTTATGAGTCTTAAGTGTTAACTAGAATTTTTTGACGTTATAATATATAAACCTTTTCCAATAATCAATTTGTCAATGTAAACACAATATCAAGTCCCCTCGGATCAGCGTGTACGAATGTGCAAACTATTCAGCTTAATTATTTTAGTGTAGGCAAGTCTCAGTTGACACAGCGGCCAAGCCCTCCCTATTATAAAACTGTGGTGGAACACGAAGCGATGGCCTAATTTTGTCCTAATTTAGCGTAATTAATTAGTGGATAACACGTGAAATTGCATAATGTCAACGAAATTAAATTTATTACACAAGGGAAGTCAGCTTTGCTACCCAACAACGAGAAAACTATTATTTGAGCTTAATTAAAATAATTTTTATGTATGTTCATTTGTATGTCTCTTCATGTTATTATATAAAAAAGCATAGCAATAAATTTTTAAAAGTTTTCGTTGACATGTGGTTATTTCAAAAGATCTTGAAATTTCAGATTACATGAGGGATGAAAAATTGTTTATAAAATGTTTTAATTTTTTAACCGACGAAAAAAAACGGAGGAGGTTCTCAACTCGACACGTATATATATTTTTTTTTTTATTATATGTATGACCACGCATAACTTTTTGCAGAGTTGTCCGATTTTGATAATTCTTTTTTTATTAGAAAGGGCATACTTCCAAGGTGGTCCCATTGTCACCATGTTAGGATCTGATGATGATATCCTGGGGAAATTGAAGGAACTCTTCGAATTTTGGAGGCACGCTTACAGCGATTTCAGTTTTTGTCTCGTTATCGGTAGCTTTTTGGCTACTAGTGCCGTATAATATACTATGACAGTATAGTACGAGTACGTTACGTGGCGATAAATCACTAAAAAGTAAGAAATAAAAATTTTTAACAAAAAATAGAACCGACTCAAAACGCACTAAAAAGTAAAAAATAACTGTGTCATTTACTTGATTTAATTTACTTAAGCATATCTAGGAGTCGGTGCCAGCCAAGGTTTCTACTTTAAGGACGTTACCTAGAACCCACAAACTTCTTTACCACGTAAAATAAATGTTCCCTAAACTTGGCTGGCACCGACTTCATAGATATGCTTAAGTAAATTAAAGCTACTAAATGACACAGTTATTTTTTACTTTTTAGTGCGTTTTGAGTCAGTTCTATTTTTTGTTAAAAAAATTTATTTCAAGTTATGTTTATTTAGTTATAGGTAAGTGTAAATTGTAATGCAAATTAAAAATACGCTATACTTCTAGCGCAAAAGTTAATATAGAAGTCATTCCGCTTCTACCGTCAAAAGTTACATTTAAAAGTTTGCAAAAAAGTGATGATTTTTCCAGTCAATGATATCAGGGGTATTGTATTCGCAAAATGAACAGACAGACGGCCAATTAATATAGTCCCAATCGATATGAATGTAAACAGGGGAAACACGGTCTGGCCGCGTTAGTCACGCGTCGCCCATTACTGCAGGGCGGGGTAGCCCCGTCTTGTATTATCGCTGTTAACTTGTGGCCTTTACCCCTCGCTTATTGTTACTGTAGCCGATTGTATTCAATTATAACCGTCTGATTCATACCATTACTTCATACAGTTAATGTTTGTATTTTACTAAGTGCTAATTTCTTTTAAGCTCTATACAGGATGTCCGATAATTAATGGATTAAATTAAAATGGGAGCTACGTCACCTATATCTAAAACTAATTTAAATATTTTTTAAGTGTCGTATCAAGTTTGGCATTCCGTAACATATTTTATGATGAAACAAAAACTCACTGTCACCCCTTCCCTCTACTCTACGACCACGCGTCGTCGTCGTATGTCACTTGACTCTACGACCACGCGTTCCGAATTCAAATAGGCAGACCACTGAACCAACAATGTAGTTTCTTAACTGATTAACAAAAAAAAATAGGTCTAGCCAAACTTTATCCCCGCTTTAAATTACATGAGGTGAAATGTACAAATTGTAGTCAAAAGTCTTTGAAATTCAGTTCTTAGTAGAGCCTATTATATACCTGCGTATTTAGGCGTACGCAACTTTCGAGCGGACTGCAACTATACGTACAACAATTTATAGACGAGTAATTCTGAAAGCATAAACTATTTTTATCTGAACGAGGCCGTAAACCGTTCTTTTGTTTTATTTTTAAATAAATTTCTCTTATTTGCGTAGAAACAATGAACTAATTAATTCAAGAATAAAACATTATTCACACTGCGGTCTAAGAGCAAAATTGCAGACTGTGAACAGTTGAAAACGTTCACACTTAAATATTCGCGACCAAATATATAGTTATTATGTGTTTGCTCTCTTTGCGTTTTTAAACTATGAATAGAAATTGTTATGAATCTTTGGCTTGTTGTTCTTCATACGTAATTACGTAGCTGAGGACAACCACGGCTTGCTCGTGTGCCTTCGTAAGCTTTATGCATAGTGGTCATTAAATGTCATAGTCAAACTCATAGAGTTTGGTTTCTGCAGTGAGAGACTGGAAAACCGGAGGGCATTCCCAAAATTACAGTGCAAACTATATTGGAATAATTAAAATTGTTACTAAATATTTAGTTTCTTTTTATATATAGGTACGCGAAATTCAGTCTAATTTCAGTAGCCAATCCTAGAAAAACTGATTTACGTGCATTTTGATATTATATTTACAGTGCTAATTTTTTTTAAAGGTCCTAATTTGTTGGTTTGAATACAAAATTCCAACGAGATGGATTACAAAATTGATTCAAATGATGTAATTACTTTTTGTTCTTTTTTTAACTAAAATATTTAAATCATGAAAAGAGTGACGAAAAATTCCAATGAATGAACTCACAATGATGTACTTAATCACTGGCTTAGATTATCAGTAACATATCCCGGTATGTGTCTTCTCAGGAATCATGGGAAAGCAAGCTAGCGCGCATGCGCTCGTCGTCGCCGTACGGCGCACTGGCGGGCTGGCGGCTGCTGGGCTGCATCGTGAAGGTGGGCGACGACCTGCGCCAGGAGATGCTCGCCGCGCAGCTGCTGCGCCGCCTGCAGGCCGTGTGGGAGCTGGAGCGCGTGCCGCTGCGCCTGCGCCCCTACGAGATCCTGTGCCTCGACCGCGAGTGCGGCCTCATACAGCCGGTCAGTGTACTGTCCTGCACTAGGAACACTTGTAAAGCAAGCTAGCGCGCATGCGCTCGTCGTCGCCGTACGGCGCACTGGCGGGCTGGCGGCTGCTGGGCTGCATCGTGAAGGTGGGCGACGACCTGCGCCAGGAGATGCTCGCCGCGCAGCTGCTGCGCCGCCTGCAGGCCGTGTGGGAGCTGGAGCGCGTGCCGCTGCGCCTGCGCCCCTACGAGATCCTGTGCCTCGACCGCGAGTGCGGCCTCATACAGCCGGTCAGTGTACTGTCCTGCACTAGGAACACTTGTAAAGCAAGCTAGCGCGCATGCGCTCGTCGTCGCCGTACGGCGCACTGGCGGGCTGGCGGCTGCTGGGCTGCATCGTGAAGGTGGGCGACGACCTGCGCCAGGAGATGCTCGCCGCGCAGCTGCTGCGCCGCCTGCAGGCCGTGTGGGAGCTGGAGCGCGTGCCGCTGCGCCTGCGCCCCTACGAGATCCTGTGCCTCGACCGCGAGTGCGGCCTCATACAGCCGGTCAGTGTACTGTCCTGCACTAGGAACACTTGTAAAGCAAGCTAGCGCGCATGCGCTCGTCGTCGCCGTACGGCGCACTGGCGGGCTGGCGGCTGCTGGGCTGCATCGTGAAGGTGGGCGACGACCTGCGCCAGGAGATGCTCGCCGCGCAGCTGCTGCGCCGCCTGCAGGCCGTGTGGGAGCTGGAGCGCGTGCCGCTGCGCCTGCGCCCCTACGAGATCCTGTGCCTCGACCGCGAGTGCGGCCTCATACAGCCGGTCAGTGTACTGTCCTGCACTAGGAACACTTGTAAAGCAAGCTAGCGCGCATGCGCTCGTCGTCGCCGTACGGCGCACTGGCGGGCTGGCGGCTGCTGGGCTGCATCGTGAAGGTGGGCGACGACCTGCGCCAGGAGATGCTCGCCGCGCAGCTGCTGCGCCGCCTGCAGGCCGTGTGGGAGCTGGAGCGCGTGCCGCTGCGCCTGCGCCCCTACGAGATCCTGTGCCTCGACCGCGAGTGCGGCCTCATACAGCCGGTCAGTGTACTGTCCTGCACTAGGAACACTTGTAAAGCAAGCTAGCGCGCATGCGCTCGTCGTCGCCGTACGGCGCACTGGCGGGCTGGCGGCTGCTGGGCTGCATCGTGAAGGTGGGCGACGACCTGCGCCAGGAGATGCTCGCCGCGCAGCTGCTGCGCCGCCTGCAGGCCGTGTGGGAGCTGGAGCGCGTGCCGCTGCGCCTGCGCCCCTAAGAGATCCTGTGCCTCGACCGCGAGTGCGGCCTCATACAGCCGGTCAGTGTACTGTCCTGCACTAGGAACACTTGTAAAGCAAGCTAGCGCGCATGCGCTCGTCGTCGCCGTACGGCGCACTGGCGGGCTGGCGGCTGCTGGGCTGCATCGTGAAGGTGGGCGACGACCTGCGCCAGGAGATGCTCGCCGCGCAGCTGCTGCGCCGCCTGCAGGCCGTGTGGGAGCTGGAGCGCGTGCCGCTGCGCCTGCGCCCCTACGAGATCCTGTGCCTCGACCGCGAGTGCGGCCTCATACAGCCGGTCAGTGTACTGTCCTGCACTAGGAACACTTGTAAAGCAAGCTAGCGCGCATGCGCTCGTCGTCGCCGTACGGCGCACTGGCGGGCTGGCGGCTGCTGGGCTGCATCGTGAAGGTGGGCGACGACCTGCGCCAGGAGATGCTCGCCGCGCAGCTGCTGCGCCGCCTGCAGGCCGTGTGGGAGCTGGAGCGCGTGCCGCTGCGCCTGCGCCCCTACGAGATCCTGTGCCTCGACCGCGAGTGCGGCCTCATACAGCCGGTCAGTGTACTGTCCTGCACTAGGAACACTTGTAAAGCAAGCTAGCGCGCATGCGCTCGTCGTCGCCGTACGGCGCACTGGCGGGCTGGCGGCTGCTGGGCTGCATCGTGAAGGTGGGCGACGACCTGCGCCAGGAGATGCTCGCCGCGCAGCTGCTGCGCCGCCTGCAGGCCGTGTGGGAGCTGGAGCGCGTGCCGCTGCGCCTGCGCCCCTACGAGATCCTGTGCCTCGACCGCGAGTGCGGCCTCATACAGCCGGTCAGTGTACTGTCCTGCACTAGGAACACTTGTAAAGCAAGCTAGCGCGCATGCGCTCGTCGTCGCCGTACGGCGCACTGGCGGGCTGGCGGCTGCTGGGCTGCATCGTGAAGGTGGGCGACGACCTGCGCCAGGAGATGCTCGCCGCGCAGCTGCTGCGCCGCCTGCAGGCCGTGTGGGAGCTGGAGCGCGTGCCGCTGCGCCTGCGCCCCTACGAGATCCTGTGCCTCGACCGCAAGTGCGGCCTCATACAGCCGGTCAGTGTACTGTCCTGCACTAGGGGGCGTCCATAAATTACGTGAGGTGTTTTTTTTAAATTTTCTGTCCCTCCCTCCCCCCCTGGTGAGATGTCGTGAGATTTTATTCAACCCCCTCTCCCATCCCCGAATCTCACGTGAGATTTTTCAAAATGTGAGTTTCTTACGTAAACGCGTTGGATTGTTATTGTAAAAAGAAAAAAACAAATTTGCATCGCCCTTTTATTTACGACTAGTTAAGACTAGTAATCAATATTGCTGAGAGTTTAATTATAAGTGTTCTTTAGTAATCTTAAGCATGTACAATCTGGATTAAATAGACCAAAATAGTATAATTTTTTTTTGTTTCAATCAGAAAAAAAATTGCGTGATATTTGCCGAGACCCCCCCTCTCTCCAACGTAAGATTAGATGAGATTTGACTCGACCCCCTCCCCCCCTTAAACACCTAACGTAATTTATGGACCCCCTAGGAACACTTGTGGGCATCGTTAAAATGAAACGAAACGAAACTTCATGAAAAGCTAGGAATCATTATACTTCTTAAAACATAACGAACGCACATCTACGATAGATTATTTCTCTTCCTAATCCTGAACTATTAAAATAAAGACCATAGATTCTTAAAATGAAAATTAAGTTTGACAATAAAAAATAAATTAGTAAAAAACAGCCTTCATGTATGCCTGTGGTCTCATACTGATAGTGCATATGTCCCTCAGGTTTTGAACTCAGTATCGCTGCACCAAATAAAGAAGCAGTCGGGCAAGTCGCTGCGCGCGTGGCTGGAGCTGGAGCACGGGCCGCCCACCAGCGAGGGCTTCCTGCGCGCGCAGAACAACTTCGTGGAGTCGGCCGCCGCCTACGCGCTCACCAGCTACCTGCTGCAGCTCAAAGACAGGTACGTGTGACTTGTGTTGCAGAGTCGCTACATTAGGTAGAAAACGCAACATATTTTATGTCTAATAAATTTAGAATTATGTTTTGTTTTTTTATAAAATATTATTTAAAAGATATTGAATATATTAATCAGTTTTAAGCTTACTAATCAAATTTATTGTCATAAATTCGTCATTAACAAGTTAACTAAAAAAATTAGGAGTAAAATGACTTTTGATTTCTACCTTCATTTTTAATTTGTTTGTTGACAAGCATTCTCAATCGAGTTTGGCTTTAATATAGACTAGACTATCAGTACTATTACTTTTTGGAAGTTGAATGGGTTTAATTTGAAATTAATGAGCTATAATGCTATCGAGTTCACAATATGTTTACAAATAAACAACGAAATTTTCCCAATAACCTTGTATCCAGTAGTGTTGGTAACGCTACTAAAGAAGCTACTGTACACAAATCTAAGACTCTCGATGCGTTGAAGAGAGAACGATATTAAATTTAAAAATGAAAATCTTAATCGGCCTAACGGGGTATCAAAGCCAGGACCTCCATCTCATAAATCCACTGCGTCAGTGAGGCTGTCCGCACTTGTCTCCATAGCAGCGATTTCTAGACCTACAGAGCCTAATCTGCATAGTGTATTCGCTACTTTTTTGTTTACAGACACAACGGAAACATTCTATTGGACAGCACGGGACATATTATACACATTGATTTCGGATTCATATTCTCAATTTCACCTAAAAACTTGGGATTCGAAAGTTCACCCTTTAAGGTAAATTATATAACTATTTATCTTTTGAATTATACCATATAAGATTATGCAACAGCCCATAAGGGGTATGAACAGTACTACCATGTTCTGGTCCGAAAACTATGGTTGTCGTGATTATAAGCTTGTTCCCATATGCTTTCCTTGCATGCTCTGCGAAGTGGTGTTTTGCTTACAGTTGTTGTATTTCTCACTTACAATCTGTGTGGCTAGTGTGAGATTTTACCGCGTCGATACCGAAAACAGTAAACGCAAATTTTATATGGAATTGGAGTAGCGCCATCTAGTTAAAGTGAGAGTAAACTTTTTTTTTCTATATAATTTGACGGTTCGAGTGAGTACGCAGTCGCTCGGTGAAAAACTCGCACTTGCCCCACTGGTGTGCTTAGTTCGTATAACTGATCTGTCAAGGTACAACCCAAACTACTGAACGGATTACGCTGATAATTGATGTAATTATATGTCTGACGTAGCATTCTATGAGAAATTATTTTCTTAATAGGGTGAAATAGGACATAATCAAGTCTACATCAATCTTCATGCGGATGAAGTCGATGGCGTCAACTGTAACATTTATGAGCTTGTTGTATTGCAGTTAACGAGCGAGTTCGTGGACGTGATGGACGGCGAGAGCTCGGACATGTTCGCGTACTTCAAGATCCTGTTCCTGCGCGGGCTGCTGGCGGCGCGCAAGCACTGCGACCAGATCATACATCTCGTGGACGTCATGCGCATGGGTAACACAAAACTTTTCTCTTCAATTCTGCCATTTTATAATAAACTTTTTGCACATAACGATGTGGGATATACGAATGCGAGGATATGACAATCGGAGTCAAAGAGGATGGGTGATAGGCGTATTTTGTGTTAGTTCATTGTCAAGCGTGCGTGATATCGATCCTGACCGGTGTGATACAGATGTGTAGGGTTATATTTTTTGCCACCAGAAAGTTGTTTAAATGTGTGGTCTGTATCGCAGGCGGGCAGCTGCCGTGCCTGCGCAGCAGCAGCGCCGTGAGCGCGTTCCGTGCGCGCTTCCACCCCGGCCGCACCGAGCCGCAGCTGCGCGCGCTCGTGGACCGCCTCGTGCGCGACGCGCTGCACTCGCTGTCCACGCGCCTCTACGACAACTACCAGTACTACACCAACGGCATCCTCTAGCGCACTCGCCGCACCGCCGGACAACAATACAATATACGACTTGCGCAGCAGCAGCGCCGTGAGCGCGTTCCGTGCGCGCTTCCACCCCGGCCGCACCGAGCCGCAGCTGCGCGCGCTGCACTCGCTGTCCACGCGCCTCTACGACAACTACCAGTACTACACCAACGGCATCCTCTAGCGCACTCGCCGCACCGCCGGACAACATACAATATACGACTTGCGCAGCAGCAGCGCCGTGAGCGCGTTCCGTGCGCGCTTCCACCCCGGCCGCACCGAGCCGCAGCTGCGCGCGCTGCACTCGCTGTCCACGCGCCTCTACGACAACTAGCAGTACTACACCAACGGCATCCTCTAGCGCACTCGCCGCACCGCCGGACAACAATACAATATACGACTTGCGCAGCAGCAGCGCCGTGAGCGCGTTCCGTGCGCGCTTCCACCCCGGCCGCACCGAGCCGCAGCTGCGCGCGCTGCACTCGCTGTCCACGCGCCTCTACGACAACTAGCAGTACTACACCAACGGCATCCTCTAGCGCACTCGCCGCACCGCCGGACAACAATACAATATACGACTTGCGCAGCAGCAGCGCCGTGAGCGCGTTCCGTGCGCGCTTCCACCCCGGCCGCACCGAGCCGCAGCTGCGCGCGCTGCACTCGCTGTCCACGCGCCTCTACGACAACTAGCAGTACTACACCAACGGCATCCTCTAGCGCACTCGCCGCACCGCCGGACAACAATACAATATACGACTTGCGCAGCAGCAGCGCCGTGAGCGCGTTCCGTGCGCGCTTCCACCCCGGCCGCACCGAGCCGCAGCTGCGCGCGCTGCACTCGCTGTCCACGCGCCTCTACGACAACTACCAGTACTACACCAACGGCATCCTCTAGCGCACTCGCCGCACCGGCGGACAACATACAATATACGACTTGCGCAGCAGCAGCGCCGTGAGCGCGTTCCGTGCGCGCTTCCACCCCGGCCGCACCGAGCCGCAGCTGCGCGCGCTGCACTCGCTGTCCACGCGCCTCTACGACAACTAGCAGTACTACACCAACGGCATCCTCTAGCGCACTCGCCGCACCGCCGGACAACAATACAATATACGACTTGCGCAGCAGCAGCGCCGTGAGCGCGTTCCGTGCGCGCTTCCACCCCGGCCGCACCGAGCCGCAGCTGCGCGCGCTGCACTCGCTGTCCACGCGCCTCTACGACAACTAGCAGTACTACACCAACGGCATCCTCTAGCGCACTCGCCGCACCGCCGGACAACAATACAATATACGACTTGCGCAGCAGCAGCGCCGTGAGCGCGTTTGCGCCTTCCAGCTGCGCGCGCTGCACTCGCTGTCCACGCGCCTCTACGACAACTAGCAGTACTACACCAACGGCATCCTCTAGCGCACTCGCCGAACCGCCGGACAACAATACAATATACGACTTGCGCAGCAGCAGCGCCGTGAGCGCGTTCCGTGCACGCTTCCAGCTTGCGGTGAGAATATCTGGATACAAATTAACCTGTCACTTCTCATGAGTCTGGCTATCATATACAAATTATGGTTTACAATCCGGCTGATAGTTCCAAAAATAATCCAGAACAAACAGAAAAAGAAATTGTAAAAAAATGTTATTTTGGTTTATGTACCGTATAGACCAGTGCAGATAACTTTAAAAATAATAAAAAGTGAAAAAAATACGGACGTAATTTTCAACCGAAAATTCGTCCGAAAAACCGAAAATATCTGCTGCTATTTCGTTGCAGTTGTAAAAACCGTAATATATATTTATATGTATATATATTATCACCATCGTAAAGTAGAAATTTCAACGAACAGAAAGCACACCAACTTTTTGAAAAAAGCTGATATTTTGACGAACGAATTTTCGGTTGAAAATTATGTTACTTTTTCGATATTCATTCAAAACATTCAAAATGAGGTGTAAAAAAAATTTTTCAAATCTAATAAATTATATCGTGTTTGAGACATAAAAAGGTAAGCTATCACCTAATTTGTGAAGTGAAAATGAAATTTTATCTGTGAAAGATTAAAATAAAAAACTAAAAAAATTGGTTTTTTGAATTTTTCACATTAATTTTGAGGTTATGTGAAAAAAGTGTAAATACTAAAGTTTTAGATCTTTTTATTGCCTACAACTTTGCCATTTCACTCTTTTCCATAGGATCTTTAGTTTGCATGCAATCGAGAAAACCTGTTATTGTACCCCTAAAGTCTCACCGCCTTCCCGACCTCATCGCCACATCGCCCGTAAAATATTTTCCCTTTAATATTTATAATATTCTTCTCCTCTTGGGTACCTACCTCAATGGGTTTCATCCTACTGCGATTTTTTTTGCTTTCAAAAATTATCTGCACTGGTCTAGTATATATTAATATGCATGTTTTAAAAAACTTATTTCAAAGTTAGATAATCGAATATCTACCGTAACAACATAGCCTCCCAAAGTGAGTGATAACGGTCAAAGTGGCATTTAAGTCTTTCAATAGCAATAAAATGCACAGAAAAATATGGAATATATTGGCAGATTAAAATGGACCTTACCTAGAGTGGAAAAGAATATATGCGTCACACGTTGAAAAAAAAAATAAGGATACTTATAAATCAATACATGATTACTACAGATTGCATTAAACTGCTTTTTACATTTTTACACAACCAACAACAATTATTTATTTTTACTTTTTTATTATTTACATATTTGACTACTATTTATTTATTAATGTCCAAATTATACGTGTTATATATCAGTGCCATATCTCTTGCTTCATTTGATTCTGAAATAGAATTTATGCAATCTAGTTTACGAAATTTGCAATTTGTGCTCTTTAGGATGCGCAATGGGCTGCTTTATAACGGACAGATATTTTTATATATAATTATATAAGAAATCTCTGTGACATTTCAATTCCACGCTCATATTATTCTAATTTAATTGTATTGTATGTCAGTTAAAAAAAAAATGCATAAAATTATTTCTGTACTACGAATACGAAAACGGAATGAACTTTTTGTACTCTTTATTTGTTGTTTGAAGTGTTGATTTGCTCAACATTTATTCACAACTGAAATCACTTTCTGTGGGGCAAGTGTGAGTTTTTTACCAAGCGACTGCGTAAAAACGTAGTCACTCAAACCGTCAAATTATATAGAAAAAAAGCGTTTACTCTCGCTATAACTAGATGGCGCTACTAAAATTCCATATAAATTTGCGTTACGTTTTTACGCAGTCGCTCGGTAACAAACTCACACTCGGCACTCTGACCCGTCCATTTTTCACTTAGTGCTTGTATTATTATAATATGCACTGTAGCAATTTAGATTACCATCGTTTTAATAAACAAGATCTTCCAGGGATAAAAATAAAAATAATAAAAAAAAATAAAAATATTGAAGCTTATCTTCAATATTTTTGATTTTGATCTTTATAAATCAGAGAAAAGTTTTATTAATCATACCTCCCTTCAAAACTCTTAGCACACGCATAGGTATTTGAAATGGAATCATGTAAATCAATTTTTAAAATACACCTACTAAACTATCTTAAATGTGGTATTTTAATACTCAAGTTGTTCTTATCTAATACCTTTTAAACAAGTATTTCAATTTTGATGAAATATTGTACGCAGAGGTTTTCGGAGACGGTTAATCGATCTAGGTAGGTTTTAAAACGTATAATTTCAAAAAATAATAAAATACTGAGCAAAGCTTGGTCAACCAGGTATTGTCAATAAAACGTGCTGAAGACGCGCAGACGTGCAAACTGTAAAAGATATAAATTTGTTTATTCATACATATGTATGGGAGGTTGTATTCAACAAAAACAAGAATTTTGTCAATATCTATGTTATTACATCTTAATTGATACGTTTTGAATTTGAAAAGCAGTTAAATTTTACCCAATTGTTGTAAAAAGAACCGTACGGGATCATGTTATTGCCACGTAGTTCAACAAACTGTAATCGTATAATGAAATCTTTAAAATAATAGTTTCCCTTGTAAATGTCCACCGTGAATGTAGTTTGAACATTGAATATTCGGAAAGTGTAAATATTATAAAAATCGATATAATTTTTGCAATGAGAAGACTGATTGTTTCACAGATGAAAAGAGGGTTAGAATTAGGTTCTTTATCTATCTAAATATTTATATATGTGATTTCAATAATATGTGTACATATAAATATGTTTTAAAATATGAAATTATTATCGTGATCCCCTTAGTTGTTGTCGAACAAGATCGCCAAAACGTTAACATAAATCTTGATGTAGCTAGTTAGAAAATATATTATTGTGAATGTACTTTATTAATAAATGATAAATGAATTTATTGTCTGAGATAGGGAGAGCACAAAACTGAGCCATTGCCCGCGTGGTGTTCAAGGCAAAGGGGAGCGAAAGTCGACTGGATGGTAGATTCATTCTTCATTCACTAATGCTTTTTGCTGGTTTTGCTTGTAAGAAAGATAATAAATTGGTGTCCTTGAGAAAGACGGTCAGTTTTGATCTAATTGGGCATAGTCTGAAAGCAAGATGTATGGTATTTAATTATAACCCATTCTCTTATACCACGTGGTCGATGATTTAGTTTTGCGATGTTTCTATAGTTAGGTACGTTCAAGGAAGTGGTTATACCTGATGTAATCATAATTTTAACCTGTAATATACAAGAAGACAAACGTCATTTATTGTTTATTTAGACATATTTGACAACCTCCGTATTGGTGTGGTATGTGCAGTGGATATATAAGACAGGTCCTGGGTTCGATACCTAACTGAGCCGATTAAGATTTTCTAAATTAGTTAAGACCTTAACAACAAAGACGTATCAAGCGATTTAGCGTTCCGGTACAATGTGATGTAGACACCGAAAGGGGTGTAAATTCATCATACTCCTAAGAAGTTAGCCCGCTGCCATCTTAGACTGCATCATCACTTTTCACCATTGCAGTCGAGGAATAAGTTGTAATGAAAACCAAAATAACGAAATTTGACGACCTCCGTAGCGCAGTGGTATGCGCGGTGGATTTATAAGACGGTGGTCCTGGGTTCGATTCCCGGCGGGGCCGATTGAGATTTTTCTTAATTTGTCTTGGTCTGGCTGGTGAGAGGCTTTCGCCGTGGCTAGTTACCACCCTACCGACAAAGACGTTCCGCCAAGCGATTTAGCGTTCCGGTACGATGTCGTGTAGAAACCGAAAGGGGTGTGGATTTCATCCAACTCCTAACAAGTTAGCCCGCTTCCATCTTAGATTGCATCATCACTTAACATCAAGTGTGATAGTCGTCAAGGGCCAACTTTTAGTTAATAAAAAAAAAATTACAAAGAGCACATCAGGTATAGACGCTACCTAAATTGTAAACCTCGTGTGTCTAATTCTATACAGCTAATGGTGTTCATTCGGATTTATGGATGGATTAGAGAATAATATTTATATATTACAATGTTCTATAGACAATTTTTGTTTACATAAGGGACCCTGATTTTATTATGAATAAAAATGGATCCTTTAAATTATAGCGTTGAAGAACGCTTGAAAGACTTCGCTTCGGCTGTTCATACAAACTTATGTCAAAGTTTACGCCTACTTCATACAAAAGTATAGCTTTTGCGCGCGTGTATTCCTTGTATTACTTTTTGGCCTGAAGTAAAATTGATATACGCAAATTCATTCTGAACATAATAAGCCCTATCGAAATTGGTTTAGTCATTTCTACGTGGTGCCGATATCATTATTGTTACATACATTTTATTAATTACAATAAGCAGCTGTATTCGGAACCTCGAAATTATTGTAATATTTTTAATAAAGATATTCCGTACTATATGTCCAAAAAAAAATGTTGCTAGAATTATATATGTACGAGTGTTTATTAACTATATAATTGCTTAATACATTGAATATAATGTATGTGATATACTGTGTATGTTTAGAAGTAATATGGGACATACATAACCTATCCAACGCGTGTGTGAAGAAACTGAGTCAAATCAAAACCTAGTACATAATTTATTGTAAATTTATTTCAAAGAAATGCTATTGGTGGTTGTAATGTTTGATAAAAATATCACTCGACGTTGTTTGACCCCAGGTGGTGTGTTGTTAGATACCAGACATTGATCTCTTGATAAAAAGAGTATGCACAATCAGCGACCAAAAAACTTCCTCACTAAATGAGCGCCAAACATGTTTTGGGTGGACTTTTCAAGAAGTTTCGCATTGCAAATTCAACCTTAAACGGTTCTGTCTAAGGTTGAATTTGCTTTGAATTTGGGGTTTAACTGGAAACAGCTATAAAACTAAATACAAAGGCATTTAAGTATAATTTTCTTTATTTTTTCTAAAACAGACAAAACAAAACTGTAGTCAGTTTTTAAATGAAATTGTCTACATGATTATGCATATTCTTTTTAATATGAGGTCAATAGTACCGGAGTGTTAATTGTTATTCATGACATGGTATGATTTCCCTCAAAACAGAACATCATAAATCTTTTTGCTAATGAAATATTGTTCAAATGCGTGGAAAATTACTGATTCAAATAACAATATGAATGACAGAAAAGATGCATGTTAGAAGTTTTCCTTAATATCAACAAAACCTCGGAAACCATTGTTAATTTAACAAAAAAATAATGAAATAATTATTGTTTTGGTAAATTGTTGAATTACACAAAAACATATAAACGCTAGATGTTAAATTAATGTTATTGACTCGAAGAAAAACTACCAATATATATCGATCATATTATTTTCTTTTAAGCTGTAAATAATTTTATTATAATATACATATAGTGGTTATATATAATCTGGTAAATAAATTGATACGTCATTGTACTATCCAAAGTCCAAATTAGTTTCTCTTCAAAATAATTATAATTATTCATGTTATTTATCATGTTGTACAGGTAATTGTAAGTAGGTTACATTAATGTTTACCTTAATTTTTTTAAATATACATATATCAAAATTTTTATATGCGTTTTAATTTTAACCATCCATGCGGTTAACCGACTGCGGAGTGTTGTAAGTTTGACATTTACCTAAGTTTGAATATGTAGTGAGAAAGATGTATTGGCTCTTAAATCGAAAGTCCCAACTATCCTTAGAAAATAAGCTTCTGTTATACAAGGCTATATTGAAACAGATATGAATGTATGGGGTACAGCTTCAAAGTCGAATATTGAAATTCTGCAACGGTTCCAATCTAAAATGCTTAGAATGATTAGGTACCAATGCTCCATGGTACATAAAAAACGATTGTCGTGAGCTAAAAGATAAAACTATAAATACAGATGTGTTGCTGACTAAGTGAAATTGTACCAATAACGTATTAAAAATCACGCAAATCAACTTGCAAGGAACTTAATGTATAAAAAACCTGGTACAACCTTTAGAAGGCTCAAGATTATAGCTCATTATAAACAGTAAAAAAAATATTTTGGGCAAGTCAATGGATCTTGCTCCAAACACGCCTTAAAATTAATACATAACATCCAGCTGAATGTCTCAAGACAGATTGCAGGAATAATGAGTCAAAAAAAATAGTTTGAATATTGTCTGTGGTATGTAGTGAAACTATTGATCGATTATGATGCGGGGTTTATCGGTTTATCGGTTATGATGGTTCTTAGCTATAAACGAATAAGATATTGGATAAGCCAAAGCCAACCTGGTAGATTTTTTAATTTCAATTGTTTCTATTAAGAACTACAGATACATAGAAAAAGAAAGTATAATTTACAAATGTTCAAATAATTAGATGCGTATGTAAACAACATTATTGGAACTGGAAATTAAAACACGAGTTTTTAAGTACTTTCAGTATAATAATTCATAATATAGAGAACTCTCTTCTGTTAACTATTTATCTGGAACTTTGTTTAAACCCTGGAATAAAAAATTGAAGGGTACACACAAGCAGACTCATTACCTATTTATAAATAATTTAAAACTTAAAGAAAAGCATATTCAATACCTCAGCAAAAATTAACGCGTGTCTACATCAGTAGGGCTGGGTATATACGACCGAGGACTTATCTCTTCCAAGAGATAACGACAACCGTGTTCCATTAAGTGGCTGTGTGTTCCATTAATTGGCTGTGTGGTCGAAGCTTCGTCCAATAGCGAGCAATCAAAAATACCGCTTGCTCTTTCGTTGCGTTGGAGTGAAAGAGAGCCGTATTTTTTAACCGACGAAAAAAAAACGGAGGAGGTTTTCAATTCGACACGTATATATTTTTTTTATGTATGACCACGCATAACTTTTTACAGAGTTGTCTGATTTTGATAATTCTTTTTTTGCTAGAAAGGGCATACTTCCAAGGTGGTCCCATTGTCATCATGTTAGGATCTGATACTGATATCCTGGGGAAATTGAAGGAACTCTTCAAATTTTGGAGGCACGCTTACAGCGATTTTGGTTTTTGTCTCGGAGTGTCGTAAAATAGAACCGACTCAACAGGCACTAAAAAGTAAAAAATAACTGTGTCATTTAGTTGCTTTAATTTACTTAACCTTCCTATACCCGCGTATTGGTCTGTCAGACCGACATTTTCAGTTTGCGTCTTTTTCTTCTTAACGGAAAATGTTAGCACATTGGGCTCACTGCTAGCTGCGTGAATCGTCGCCGGCGTCTATTTTGTGTGGTGCAAGCACTTGCACGGGTAACACGTGTGCCAGTAAACGACACTGGTTGGTCCAGGAGACCGATGCGGGTATAGCCGTTACAATTTTAGGTAAGCGCTGTGTTTAATTAGTCCTATAATTTTAATGATTTCTTGTATTATTATTGGATTATTATTTTATAATATACTTTTAAACTACTTTTAGGTTAAATTTTCATCTCAAAATGGACGAAGAGCGAATAAGATTGATTTTAGAGGAGAATTATTCAGATTCTAACTACGATGACGAAAACGATAGTGATTTCGAGGATTATGTGGCAATAGAGGCTTAAATAGTGATACTGAATAAGAGGGAGATTCTGACAGCGAAGTAGAGGATCGAAGAACTTTTAGTGACTACTATCTCGGCAAAGATAATCAAACAAAATGGAATAAAACTGCTCCGTCAATGAGAGTAAGAAGACGTGCTAGAAACATTGTTTTTTATAGTCTAATGAATGCGGCAGGAATAAATTCGTACGTCATAGATGTCCACAATAATCCCATCAAAAATCATTCGCAGATCATTTTTGGAAGCTCTATTATGATCTCATAAATCCACATCTGAGGCGACGTAGTACAACACACATTTACCAAGACTTGCTGAAATTTGTAAATTAGATGATCCAGAGTCCACAACTACAACAAATAATAACAAAACGGGTCCTTGCTATTATTGCAGCTCCAAAAAAAATCGCAAGTCACGATATAACTGCACTACTTTCAAGAAATATTTTTGTATGGAACATGCTATTATGGTGTGCTCTGACAGCTATGGTGGACCATCAGAGGAAAATTAATCTATAGCCTATGATTGTTTATTTAGTTATTTTCAAGATTTAAGAGATTTTTTTGGTTTGATTACAGAAGAGATATTTTTTGTTGAAATTTATATAGTTTATAAGAATAAGTACAGTATTTCAAAGGCTGTAATAAAAGGACTGTTAGTCAGTAATAAACATTAATATTGCCAGAAATTTCGTTTATATTGATTGAGCAAAAGTCCCTTTTAATCGTGAATTACATTTTAGTGTGGTTATAATGATAGTTATTTAATTAGTAAACGTTAGAACTATCGGTCCGAGAGACCGACGCGGGTATATGTGTTATTGTATTTGACGCGGGTATAGGAAGGTTAAGCATAGAGATTAACCGACGAAAACGGAGGAGGTTCTCAATTCGACACGTATATATTTTTTTATGTATGACCACGCATAACTTTTTACAGAGTTGTCCGATTTTGATAGTTCTTTTTTTATTAGAAAGGGCACACTTCCAAGGTGGTCCCATTGTCATCATGTTAGGATCTGATGATGATATCCTGGGAAAATTGAAGGAACTCTTCAAATTTTATAGACACTTGCAGCGATTTCGGTTTTTGTGTGAGTATCGGTAGCTTTTTGGCTACAAGTGCCGTATAACATACTATGACAGTATAGTTAATAGTATTATACGTATAGTCTAATAAATAAAATTCTCGTGTCATAGTTTTCGTTGCCATACTCCTCCGAAACGGCTTGACCGATTTTTACCAAATTTTGTATGCGTATTCAGCAGGTTTGAGAATCGGCTACTATCTAATTTTCATTTAATTTTTTTTTAATTTTTAATGCAAAACAACGTTTGCCGGGTCAGCTAGTATTATATAATTACGTGGCGGTAAATTACTAAAAAGAAATAAAAATTTTTCACAACAACTCTCTCTCAAAGAGAGAGAGACTCAAAACGCACTAAAAAGTAAAAAAGTAACTGTCATTTGTGTGGCCCACTACAGGGCTAGTGCTCCCTCCTTATAGGAGAGGGGGTATCATAACCCTAAAAATAGAGATACTGCAATTTATTTATATTATTAAAAAATGGCATACATTAACTACGTAGGGGTCGCCAGTTAACCTCCAATCTCGGTTGTATAAATTGCGGTCCCATCGCGAGTTTTGAGCTCGCCTGTAGTGCTACAAACAAAATATACGATAGTTAGTAATCACTTTTATTTTTAAAGGTCTTTTACGCGCATTCTGATTCGTAATTTTTTTTAATGAAACCGGTTACAGAATACATTCGATCCGAATGTTTGAAAATTCCTACTTTGTTTTAGAACTGTTTTGGTAGCGTTATGATGTAGGTACCTATACTAGACAGTAGACACCACTGCTGTGCCTTGCCTGATTCAAATGCTATCAACTAGAGTTACTTACACTGCGCGGTGGATTTATAAGACGGTGGTCCTGGGTTCGATTCCCGGCGGGGCAGATTGAGATTTTTATTAATTTCTCTTGATCTGGCTGGTGGGAGGCTTTCGCCGTGGCTAGTTTACACCCTGCCGACAAAGGCGTACTGCCAAGCGATTTAGCGTTCCGTTACGATGTCGTGTAGAAACCGAAAGGGGCGTGGATATCATCCTACTCCTAACAAGTTAGCCCGCTTTCATCTTCATGCATCATCACTTAACATCAGGTGTGAAAGCAGTCAAGGGCCAACTTGTAGTAGATAAAAAAAATCTACTGCAAAAGATGTCCCATCACCCGAATAGGATTTGGATCAGAGATCGGATTTTGGGTAAAGAGGTAATCAATTGTTCAAGTAATGCCCTAATTTTACGTATAAAGATCGTGTGAATGAGTAACCACCGGTATGTATATTCCTCACAAAAGCCAGAATGTAACTAACGTTCCCTAGAGTGAAGTAGTGCAACCACCAAAGTGCGTATCCGGGACCTGCAATAGCACCCGTTATAATTGCGAATGATGGGATTATATTAAACCACATCTCGAAATAAATTTAATATTTAGCACTTAAAATGAAACCGATGGAAAATTAAAACTTCCGACAGTTTGCCTATAATGCCACTCTAGTGTCAGTGCTGACGTTAATCTTACTGTGTCATAATAAAAATTATACAAAAGTAAGTATACATATATATATCTACAAATAGAAAAAAATGTATTATAGCCTGACCAGAAAAATAAAAAACACCATGGATACGTTTACGTCATAAATTAAAGACTACTAGATGGAGTCATAACGCGGCTGTAGGTTCAAGAGCGTGACAGACTTATTTCATTCGGCCTTTATTAGAAAGTGACACAAGATTATTTTTTGTCCCTTTCAGCGTGTTCGTTTTTATTATTTGTCAAGAGTGGAATTTGTGACAGACAAGGGAAATATCTGAGCAACTATTAGCTTTTTATTGAATTTGCTGATAAATAATATAACTTTGCGGTTACTATATTAATTTAAACGTTATCGTGCTATGGTGGGTTGTAATAGTAATAGTATGTTTCGGCTGCAACAGTCGCAGCGAACAGAAAATCGAAGGAATTACGTTTCATACGTAAGTAGGCATAAACTTCATTGACTGATGATTTAAAGCTTAGATATGTTATTTTTTAGCAAATTTCATGTATTATGCGTTTACTAAACTATATTATATAAAGTAATATTTCGTATTTTACGATATTTTAAAACATAACGTTTTATGATGTACTTTAAATGTTGACATGTCATGTCAATAAGGCTGATTTGCTGTCTCACGAGTGGACACGCTATGGGCTCTATCTAGTAGTCTTTAATCTATGGTTTACGTAGTGCGTGCAATACCGTCTGAAGATGGTCTGAAGGCCATGTCAGTGTAATGGCACATGATGCTTAACGTTAACACCTACGCTTCCGATTGATGGTAATAGCTAGCACTCTGTAAGACTAGTCTACATGGTCTGTGAAGCGTTTTCTGCTTATAGGCCATAGATTTCTACTTACTATTAGATGGATCTGCAATTAATTACTATAGAAATGTGAGTAAAGACCTTTTGGTAACCTTTACCGAATATAGGGGACTAAGTAATAATTGAAACATGGTATTCTAAGAACAACATTTAATCGTATTAAATGTACAAACAAACAGCTGTTGTTAGTTGGATATAGAAAATAGTTTAATTTTTTCAGTAATATTTCACTTATTTCTTTTTCTTTTTACTCATTTTATGTTTAAGTTTCTGTTTAATTTTATCTTTGCGCAGGCGCTCTTTCACAATTTGCTGCTTGTTGCGGAACTCCTTGGACGACGCCTCGGCCTTCTTCTTGGAGATGCGCTCGTTGTGCTTCACCCAGCGGGGACGGAACTCTGACACTGGAAGGGAAATGAGTTGCATGTTATATACATACATACATAAACATCACGCCTTATTCCCGTAGCGGTAGGCAGAGACCACATCCCTCCACTTGCCACGGTTCTTGCATACTTCCTTAGCTTCTTCCACTCTCGTTAATCCTTTCATACAAGTTCGTCGGTTTAGGGTACTCTTGACCTGGCCATTAAGGTTTGTGTGCACCAAGATTTCGGTTATCATAACCAACGGCTAACGTAAGCTAAACGTAAAATTTACTGTTCACGACAACCCGCACACCGGTTAAGGACGTAAGCTCGATTAAGATAAACGCCCGGTTTACGTCCTTAACCGGCGTGCGGGTTATTGTGATCAGTAAATTTTACGTTTAGCTTATGTTAACCGTTGGTTATGATAACTGAAATCTTGATGCACACAGGCCTAAGTGGTATTAGTGTCGATTTTCTATTTTCGGTTTGGCTTAGGATACAGTAGCAAGGTAAAGTAAGAATGTGTCTGTTGAAAATCAACTTTCGTCGCTTTATATTACATCACTTCCACAGATATTTTTAAAGCGTTTAAACCAAATTTTACTTAAACTACCCATTGTGTTGAATTAACATTTAAATGAGGTTTATGAAAAAATACTTATTTGAAAACCAAGATGGAAGTCAAAATTAAGAAAAACAATATGATATTCAAATACTCGAATCGTCGACTAAAATATTCACAATGTAATTAATGTCAAGACATTCATATTAGAGCCACGGCCGACAGAGGATAATAGCAATGTTCATATGTCAAGCAATAAAACTAAAAGCGCAACAAAATAGGCTCAGCCAAATTAGATCGGACAAAGAAACATACAAACTGATTTTTTTTAATAAGTCAAATATACTTACACTGCTGCGGTTTGTGCTGCGCTCCCGTGCGCTCGTCGTCGTCGTCGGGCGCCGCGTTGCGCTTGCGCCACTCGGCGTAGCGCCCGCTGCGGAAGGACGCCGACACGCGCCCGCCGCTCTCCGTGCGGATCATCTTACGACCGCCGTCCTGCGACACAATGTGCACTGTTATATACATTTACCCTAATCCTTACATATTATAAAACGTCTGTCTGTCTGTTCTCGATAAACTCCGATTCTGTTTTCACCGATAGATAGAGTGGTTACTGAGGAAGGTATATAATTTGTTAAGATTTTAAGTAAATTATATGTAATATGGCCATAATTGCTGGAAATCTGAGAAATTTAAGCCGCCTTTAAGCTTACTTCGAAAATGCAAGCTTGCTATACCCATTTTTTAAAAAAAGGGGGTTATGTACATGTATTAGACATACATAACACTCTTAGGCTTGTGTGCAGCAAGATTTCGGTTATCATAACCAACGGTTAACATAAGCTAAATGTAAAATTTACTGTTCACGACAACCCGTACACCGGTTAGGGACGTAAGCTCGGTTAAGATAACCGCCCGGTTTACGTCCTTACCAGCGTACGGGTTTATTATAAATAGTAAATTTATAGTAAAGTTATGTTAACCGTTGGTTATGATAACCGAAATCTTGGTGCACACAAGCCTTAAACTGCCCGCTCACGTTTTTTAGAGGCGGCTATACGAAAATACGTATGATTTTTAATACAGTCTAATTCTTAGGACCAATTTTGTGATCGCCTAACATGTCCATCACTTTATCTTTGCCAATAGACATAACAGCACATGATAGACAATGTTATTGGGGCGCAACATTAAATTCTTCACTTGTTTTTTCAAAAAATAATCGTGTCGCTTGTAGTGCATCTATTTTAATTGTTACCGACTTTTATTACAATGCATTGCACTAATAAAATACTTAGGCCGGGCGCCCATTGTGATTTTTTGTCACGGTAACATTTTGTTGCCGTCACCCTCTGTCACCATCAAGGCGCCCACTGTAGGTAACTGTCACCGGGCGACAAAGTGAGCTTATTCGAGTTCTAGATCGATTTCAATTAGGTTGCTGTAATATGTTCTCTCAGAATACATAAAAATAAATTACACGAAAAAGACGCTAAAGGGTGTATCCTGTATGTACACTGAAAGGTTACTAAAATATTTTTTTTTTATTCTTAATTAACCTGAACACTTTAAATTTATGCATACATTTTTTTAATTATATATGGATTAGTATAGGCAAGGGATTATATAAGAACCGAAAAAAAAATATTTAACTAATTAATGGGGCATCCAAAAAAACAGAAAATTATAAATTTCCATACAATAATTTGTTTCCTGTATCTATACAAATTATAGTACAGGATCCGTGGCCTATTTTTTCACTTGATTACTATCAAGCTAATTTTCCGTGAGTAGCTTCATTTTGATAAGACGCCCAACAATTTCCTGTGCGAAAATTTTTGATTGTGGTAGCTAACAGAGGTAGCAATGATAAAACATGTCGATTTGATGATTCTTCAATATTTATTACTAACTGAATTGTTTTTATTAAATCTTAAGATAATTATCTAAATTATTTGAAAAAATATTTGTCCTACAAAATCTATGGTTTCATCAAAGAGTCCTCCCCCTCCAACATGTATTGATAACGAGATCACCAAAAATGATTACTAACCAGCTGATTTTTTTTTATTACTTAGTTAATATATATATAATTTAACAGCCATATTGTCCTACAAATTTCGTGGTATGTTATCCCAGTTCCTACGCTTAAAAGTAGTAGTACAGATCATTGATGTAAAAATAATTACTATCAAGCTGAATCTTCGTGAATAGCATCGTTTTAATGAGACGCCCAACAATTTCCTGTGCGAAAATTCTCGATAGTGGTAGCTAACAGAGGTAGCAATAATAAAATATGTCGATTTGATGATTCTCAAATATTAATTACTAACTGGATTGTTTTTCATTAAATCTTAAGATAACTATCTAAATTATTTGAAAAAATATTTGTCCTACAAAATCTATGGTTTGATCAAAAAGTCCTCCCCCTCCAACATGTATCGATAAGGAGATCACCAAAAATTATTACTAACCAGCTGATTTTTTTTTTTTACTTAGTTAGTATTTATATAATGTAACGGTCATATTGTCCTACAAATTCCGTGGTACGTTGTCCCGGTCCTACGGTCAAAAGTAGTAGTACAGATCCTTGATGTAAAAATAGCGTGGTACGCTATTGCGGTGCTCCAATTGAATATATATTGGAAAGTCATGAAATTAAAAATCAATTTATTTCTCAAGCGTGCGAAAAAAAAATGTTGACTTTTTGGTAGATTTCACTCAACAATAAGTTAAAAAATTACTGAACGTCAAATTACTTATTTGAAAAAGGATATAAATCAAAAAATGAAAATGAAGAAATTTTAAAACAAAAAATCGTAGGATATGATCCTTCCAGTTTGCCACCAACAAAAGAAGAATTGTTACAACAAATTAAAAGAACTGCATTTATCTGCAATGTATGGTGTAACGCACATATGCGGTGCCCCACGGAAAAATTGCCGGAAAATTTTGGATGGACAATAATTGATGGCAAATATGAATATTATTGGTTTGATGGTCCCCAAAGTCCATCTTTTGAAGAATTATCTTCTGAAATACAAGGTACCCTATTTATACTATTGTTATTTATTGATTGATTATTCATTATTATATAATTTACTAAATTTTTTCATGATATTACAGAGTCAGATATCATGAGTGAGGAAAGTGAAATAAATGAAGATGACAGCGATGTTAGTAGCGAAGATTATGAAGATTCATCAGATGAATATGATGAAGATTAATTTTTTTTTTATCTATAAATACACCAATACACCAATTTTTGTACCTAATTTTCCTAAAAAATAAACTTATTTAAATTTTAAAAAAGATTTTTTCACTGTATCTTATGTTAGAAATAGGAAAACGAAAAAATTACAATTCTTGTCGGACTAGTGATACATACCTGTTTTTTTGTAGGACACTGTTTTATTTGGGCACTGAACACACTAACCTATTATGTAATATTTTTGTCCTACAGTTAGTAATGAGAAAAATGGTCTTATGGTATTAACAATTTCTGAGCGTAGGACCGGGATAACATACCACGAAATTTGTAGGACAATATGGCTGTTAAATTATATATATATTAACTAAGTAATAAAAAAAAAATCAGCTGGTTAGTAATCATTTTTGGTGATCTCGTTATCAATACATGTTGGAGGGGGAGGACTCTTTGATGAAACCATAGATTTTGTAGGACAAATATTTTTGCAAATAATTTAGATAATTATCTTAAGATTTAATAAAAACAATTCAGTTAGTAATAAATATTGAAGAATCATCAAATCGACATATTTTATCATTGCTACCTATGTTAGCTACCACAATCAAAAATTTTCGCACAGGAAATTGTTGGGCGTCTTATCAAAATGAAGCTACTCACGGAAAATTAGCTTGATAGTAATCAAGTGAAAAAATAGGCCACGGATCCTGTACTATTACTTTTAGTCTGCTTAAAAATATGAATAATTGAATAACATTTTGAGGCATCTCCTTTCAAACAAAAAGTGTTTATTTTTTATGTGTAGCATACTTCTAATCATCCCAATAACGAAAAGTCGCCCAGTGAGCGCACTCGCATAGCGATGCATAAGTCGAGTGACAGTCACGTCGCCAGCAGACGAAACTATTTGTCACGTCACCTTAGTGAGCGCACTCTCTAATATCTTCATTGCAATCGATTAGGTGACTTAAAGTCACGGCGACAAAAAATCACAGTGGGCGCCCGGCCTTAAATATTGATATAAAAAGTAAAAGGATATTCTTACGGGGTCGACGTGCACCATCTTCTTCCGCTTCCGGTCCCAGCGCAGCTGCGCGCGGCGCGTGCGCAGGCCGGCCGCGTCGTCGCCGCGCAGCTCCAGCTCGGCAGACGACGCGCCCGCGGAGAAGTTCACCGCCATACTGGTATATTACTTCATATATTGTACATACAGGCGCTATATATTCAGAACTCGCACAACTACTAAAAATCAGCCGTTTTGACTCAGGCGGGTTCAGATTGACAATTTTTTATTCATTAACGATAACTCATCATATGTTGATGATAGTGACGACTGACGATCGACCGCTTGATGTGCTCTCTGAGGCACACTATTTAGCAACTTACAGAAATTTTTTCAGAATATAGAAAATTTTAGAATCATTTTCCAGTTGTAGGATTCGAACCCACGGCCTCGGATGCAGAAGGCAGCGTCACTACTCACTGCGCTACTCGACTTTCACCTCATATAATAAATAAATAAATAATATAATATGTATCTAAGTGTCACATACCCAGCTTCTGTATGTTGATCGCTCGCGAAGTGAGGTATATAGTTCTCGTCGCGCTGCACTGCCTTCCTCTTCTTGGACCCTTTCAAGATGGAAAACCCTCCATTCATATTCGTTGTAGTGCTGTCTTCTAATGTTCCTTCAGCCTTATAACAAATATTCAACAATCACTAAAATTATATTACAGTAAATAAACTATATTATTCGCTTGCAACATTAATGGACATAACCAATTTAATGCCAGGCCCTCCTTATAGGAGAGGAGGTACTAGCCAAGGTTTCTACATTAAGAACATTACCTAAAACCCACAGTGCTTTGCTACTTTATTAAATAATCGTTCCTTAAGCTTGGATGGCACCGACTTCATAGATACGCTTAAGTTAATTTAAGCAACTAAATGACGCAATTATTTTTTACTTTTTAGTTTCAATTTTGCACATTAAATTGGTCTACAAATCATAAACTGTATAAGTTATTTGTATTATCAATATGTATTTAAAGTGAGACAATTTATTTGTAATTAATTAATTATCTATGCGTGTAAATAACGATCTTCCGCATCGAGAGAATACTTAAGGTCCGTACCCTTCGTGGAAGACCCGTGTTAAATAAAAATATTTATTTTCAAAATATTATTATTTTTGGCTTTTTTTCCACAGAAACACTTTCATTGCATGTTTCGTACCTGTTGTAATTTGCTATCTCTAGTTTTCTGCACCATCTTGCCGTGCACGCGTCGCTTTGCCTTCATCGCCAGATACATCGGAGAGTCGTTTTTGTTAGCCAGCTCTAGGATTGTCTGGAAACAATTATTTTTTTTATAATTTGTCTTATTATAACAAAACGTCGTTGACGTATATGACAAGTTACTCGTAGCCTAGTATTTCACCTCATTTTAATTCGTGATACAATTCGTGATATATAAATTGGCAATAAAGGGCGTTGAACCCTCAAGAGTAGTATATAAACTACTATCTCTCTCTTACCTATATATTTCCACTAACTAATCCACTATGCGATAAATCTTACGTAATAAGTTTCGTCAGTTGGCTACATTGTTAACATTGCCGTGTGAGTAGTTTGTCTACTCCTTTGCTCTCCAGAGTTCAACGCCCTTTATTGCCAATCTATATGGTTCGGAGTATGACGATAGAGAACTAACTTGAATGAATACTTACTCCCTTGGGTCGGAAGCTCTTGATCTGCTCCACTAGCTCCGCCGCCTGTATCTGCGCGCGTTCCACCAGGTAGGGGTGCGGCGCGGCGGGCGGCGCGGTGAGCTTGGCGCGTTTGTTCGCTTCCGCCGACGCCGGCTCCCTCCAGCGCACGTACTGCTGCCAGCCGCGCCCGCACACACGCGCCGCGTCCTCCTACACCATAATAAATAAATATGTGATACACAACTTTGTTTATTTTTATTCATTACAAGTTACCCCTTGACTGCAATCACACCTGATCGTAAATTATGATGCAATCTAAAGTAGTAGGATAAAATACACAGTCCTATGGTTTTGTACACGACATCGTACCAGAAAGCTAAATGCCTTGGCGGTACGTCTTCATCGGCAGAGTGGCCACGGCTGAATGCTGAAGCCTCTCACCAGCCAAATTCGTGATTTAAAAATTGTAATGGCTTACGATCTCGGAGTAGTTCTTCTCCCACGCCACCACGTCCTGGTGCCGCAGCTCGAGTGCGTGCGTGGGCACGGCGCCCCACACGCCGCTCGGACACGCGTCTCCGCACTCGCTCACCTTTAAATGTATAATTATATACATGTTTATTGTAAGGACTTCTAAAGGACAAGGAAGATATAGACTTCTTGTAAGGACTTTTAAAACCACGGCCTTAAGTCGCCTGCACCCAGCAACTCCCACTTGATGTTATCGGTGTACCTATTTGGGACTCAATTAACCCTAATTTATTCTTTTGAATGTGTTGGATGGATGCAGCAGACACTGAGTTCTGCCCAACTTAATAGATTAGTGCATAAAGTTAACAGAGTAGTCGTTGTTTGTACCTCAGAAGGCATTACGAGCTGCGCGGCCAGGAACAGCTGCAGGTCCAGCAGATGCGCCACGTCCTCCGCCGACACCAGCGAGAAGGCTCGACCTGCGCGACCCGCGCGGGCGCTTCGCCCTGCAATACAAATTGCATCAGAATATGTGGATGGACGAGCTTTGTTCTGTGTATTTTTTATTTTAGGACATTATACAACATGTTTGGTAAATACCCTATGAAGCCATTAAAAAGGAATTAGGGAGAGAGAATACATGCCTAGAAAAAAATTAGATTACTAGGCAGAATACTGAAGGCGATATGAAATAGGACTTCAAGAATATGCTTAAAACTTTGTGATGGCAAAATTTTTGTCATTGAACTCTAACTAACATTAGGTGTCTACAAAAATTATGAATTCAAACAGCCATAATTATGTATGTAAATAGCCAGTTAGGGTCATGTAATTCATTTTTAAAATCGAGTAGTATGGTTTATTTTTAAATAAAATAATTATTTTAAACACAAATCGTGGTAACAAGATCAATACATGTCACGGGCTATTGTAGGTTGTATCGCTGCGTGTCATGACCAAAGGAATGATGCTCTACTTAATTTTTTTACCAATATGTATGTATCGGAGAGTTATACAATTTACCTAAAATGTTGTGTGATAGTATATAGACTCAATCTATATACTGAGAATCTCTATATGAACGTGAGAGTCTCTAAATACATAACAATTGACGTAGTTTCACACTAGTCGAATATTCCGTGTAAAACTAAAGGAATGTAGATTTCATGCTACTCCTAACAAGTTAGCCTGCTTCCATCTTAGTTTACATAAACAAACTTGTAATGAATCAATATAATAATAGATATCAGTCTTAACCTTTCTCGCAAGAACAAGAAGATAGATACAGGCACTAACCAGTACTGAATTTTTGTTTGGGTTTTGAGAGATTCTGCCTTAGAATGACACTAATTTTACTTTTCATCCAAAAAATATTTCTTTTATCCTGACCAGCACAAGTAACTATGCTCTGCCTATACTTGCAGACTGCCCGCATTCAATGACTTTCTTCTTTAATGGCTAATATAATTAGCTAACTATGTTTTACATTCAAGTAACATTCTTGATTACATAATTTTATGATACTTTTTCTATAAATAAATATTATAGGACAATTACACACATCGCTAGCTAAGCTAAGCTTACTTTGGGGCTGTACCCCAAAGTAAGCTTAGGTAGCTTGTGTTATGGGTACTATGATGACTGATGAATATTTTTATATATATTACACATAAATACTTATAATATATAAATTAACACCCAGACAATGGAAAACATCTATGCTCATCACACAAACATTTTCCAGATGTAGGAATCGAACCCACAGCCTGGGACGCAGAATCTGGGTCTCTGCCCACAGCGCCACGGAGGCCGTCAAGATGTCGTTCTATGAACAGAAAATAGTCGCTTACCAACTCTATGCACAAATAGTTTCGGTTTAGCTGGAAAATTATAATTGATGACAGTATCCAGCGACGGTAAGTCCAACCCTCGGGCCGCGACGTCGGTGACCAACAGTACTGAACACTTCTTGTTGGTGAACTTCCCCAGTGCTATCTTACGAGCCGCCGGGTCCAGGCCGGAGTACGCGTATGTTGATGATATACCCGCTTGTTGCAATATCTAAAACACGACACGATAGAACTGGATTAAGTACTAGAGTCGTAATACATTTCTTTAACGTAACTTTGATTGGCATAACTGCATTGTCTTTTATGTGCTTAGGTTAAGTGTACTTATTTCAGGCTTTGCTGTGTAGCTTATAAAAAAAAATTTCATTATACTTTATGACTTGTAAATTATTTCACTAGCAAATGATTTCGTCAACAACATCTAATGCAAAACATTACATGATTTTATAGGAAACAGACTTCTTATAATAGTAGGTGTTCAATACTCAACTAAACCAGTTTAATGCAAGTAATTAATAATAGGTACATACCAAATGGAGGTATTCAACATGATGCTTAGTTGCAGCAAATACTAATGCTTGAGTATCTTTAGTCAGAACTCTATCTAAGAGCAGTAGTAAGGCCGCAGTTTTCAGTTCGGCCCTCACATATATCCAGCCGAGCCATAGAGTTGATGGTAGTTTCCAGTCCACATCTAATCTGATCAGGACTGGCTCACTGAGGCCTGCACGAGCAAACTCCACCAACATTTTTGGAAGTGTTGCCGAGAACAACAGGGTCTGCCGATTAGATGGGAGGCGTGCTACAATCTCTCTGAGTTGTTCACCAAATCCAAGTTCAAACAGTCTGTCTGCCTCATCGAATACAACAACCTCTGCAAAAATTATCATTTTTAGGATAAGTATCAGTAAATAATTAGGAAATTTATTTACAAATATTTATTTCTTTTTTGCAAATATCGCTACATAACAATAAAGTTTTGCTTTGTTTGGTTTTTTCATGTATTTTAAATAATTCTATTATATTTTGTCAAGAAAGTTTCTTCTAAAAGGTATTATTTAAGCAACTAGAAATTAACTAGTTCTAAATTGTGGAAATGGTTTTTTTTAAGTTATACTAAAAGCCAAACTCAATTGAGAATGCTTGTCAACAAACAAATTAAAAATGAAGGTAGAAATCACTAGTCATTTTACACCAAATTTTTTTAATTAACTAGTTAATGACGAATTTATGACAATAAATTAGATTAGTAAGCTTAAAACTAATTAATATATTC